>BMAU01014295.1:0-600000 GCA_019973935.1 Trichonephila clavipes | reverse complement strand
AGGTATTGCTAATTTATGAAAAATTTAAAAATGATTCTCAGATAAAAGAAATGGTTAACTATAAAAGTGTTTTTATGTCAGATTAACTCATTTTTAGTTTTTGTGCATTGTTTACTTTTCTGTAGAATTTATAAGACTTTTAAAGCATATATACATAACTCTGTTATGGAATATCTTATAGCTATTCTGGTTTCTTTAGAGTAAAATTGCATTTTTTAAAAAACCATTGGTTTTACATCATCCATGATTGATATTAAAATGATTTTTTGAAGTGTGCAGTTTATTGTATGGATCCATTTTGAATAGATACAATTATTAAAGTTATTTGTATCTAAACTTTGTTAGTAACTTAACATTTCTCAACTAAAACAAATACTATCTCAATTATATACCATGAATCATTTTTCATATTAAAAACATTTTTAATTTGTAAAATAGTTCAAATAAAAAATATATTACTGCATTATTTCTTTATGGTTGGAATTTTTTCTTTATTGTGAGTTTCCCAGACACAATGATTTAAATATACTACATAATAAGAACAATTTAATGAATAAAATAAATTCTTATAAATTTTTGAGTTGACTAGAGAAATTTTTGATATTATTGGTGTTCAATACTTCAAAATTGTATATAATATCCGGTAGTTTATCTGTGTGTTATTCTAAAAATGATTTTCAAATTAATTTACGGTATCAGGAAATTATTTGTATATTTATTTTTAAAATGAAAGAACTATTGAATAATGTAAGCATTTAAATGTTTTAAATCTAAAATTAAATTTCTTTTTGAAAAAATGTTTAATTTAATGTGTTTGGTTATTTCATATTAACTAAATTTTTCTCCCCTTTTAACCCCAAAAATATGCTTCTTTCTTTTTTCTTTCTTTTCATCTTGATTTGAGAACGTTTTACATAATAATTAAAGGGCAATATTTAAAAAATAAATAAAAATGTAGTAATCACAAAATAACAAAAAAATGTAGATATTATCTTCAATACATAATAAAGACCTCGCGAAAGTCAACTAACCGAATTCGTAAGAATTATTTACAAGAGATTGAAAAATAATTTCCCTTGTACTGTTTCAGTAAACATCAATTAAAACTACATAAGGGTAGATTTTAAAGGACATTGAAAATAAAATTCAACGATAATTTAAAAATTGTATAAATAAAAAATGATTAAAAAAATTTGTTTTTAAAAAAAATATACTAAAGTTATCTTTAAATTATAAAAAAGACTTTAAAACTCATCCTACATACTTAAGTGCTTGAATAAATTTTTTTATAAAAGGAAAATTAATGATTGCGCTTAATATAACAAAGTAGAAATTAATATACTCTTTCTCCCACACTCTAAAATAAGGCATTTATATGCATGTTTTAAATTATTTAATCAGTATAATAGGATCTCAACATTTAATATAAGATTTCGGTAACTATATCAAAACTAAATAAATTTTGATCGATCATTTTATTTAAAAGAGAGACATTAAATACAATTTTTTTATTTTATTTGTTTTTAAAAAAATCATTATTTTCGCCAAGATGACTACTTCGGATATCTTTTTCGAAACAATTACATATGGGTATTATTTAGTGATTTATGACAGAGTTTCATTTGATGAATTAAACTTGCTTTAAAATTTTTATATTTTGACTTGCTTCTTTATATTTTTATCTTTATTTTCTTTTCTGCTCCTACCTGTGAACCTAAATTAACTCAAATGTGAAGCCGAATTCCGTGATCCTATGATAAATGAAGGACTCTTCGAAGGGGACATCATGGGAATAGATCCCAACCAGGTAAAATTTGTTACAGTTTTATTAAAACACACACACACATATATGTACAATCATTTTTAAAGAATATAAGCATTGAAATATTACCATAAATGTATGTAAAATTCATTACTCTACCTATATTTTCTCTCGAAAGATTTTATTTAAGCCATAATGGTCTTGAGTCATCCAAAATTCCGTCTGATAATTAATTTTTAATTAACTCGCCTGATGGGAAATATACTGTTAACCACAACTCAATCTCCTAAAAACTGTCATGTTCACGTTTTTTTAAAACAAGATGCAATATTCCAAGATCCACATCTTCTGACCAATCACAGAAATTATTAAGATATCCGACTACCCTAAAATTGTGAATTTTGCCAAAAATTGACAAACATTTTTTATGATTTTATTTAATAAGCCATCTTATTAGCTTTATAAAAATACCACGTTTATTATTTTTCGTTCACTAGAACAAAACTACAAGTGTTTTAGTAAAATCAAATGCCATTGCTTTAAGGAAGATGTCATACTTTAAAATGCCTTTTACTCGAAATGAAAATTTCAAAAAATTTTTGAAAATGCCGAAACGAGGACAGTGATTGCTCAAAACGTTTTGAAAATAATTCATCGAAAATTTTTGTGTATGTTCTCTATAATAGTAGAAGTATTTTAACCATCAGATTTATCAATCACTCCTTTATTATAAAATGTACAGCCCCTTATGTGAATTTAATCACTGTTTTTAAAGCAATTTCGTATAATCACTAAGATAAACGTGCTCTAGTTTTTGTAAAAGTTATAACAAATGGTAATTCTTTATTTCTCTCGTGCTTTATATTAATGCTTTTATTAATGCTTTATCTTAATGCTCGCGCGCGCGCACGCGCGTGCTTTTATTTATAAAAATTAACTGTAATTTTAATTATGGAAATTTCTGGAACTTTCGATGGCAATAGATAAGGAGATGGAATATTGAGTTTGTAAAATAAAAAGTCTTGAGTTATATGTGGCAAGAGTTGCTGACATACTTTTTATTTCCGTGTTAAAAAGTTAAAATATCTCTAATCCTGAAGGTTATTTCAAAAAGGAATAACATAGCAACATATCAGAATTGAAAACTTTAAAGTTTGTTTATAAACTTTAGGTACATAATGGGTCCCGTTTATGTTATTTTTTTGTACATTTTGATCAATTTTTTCCCATTATAGTAATAATAATTTCTTTTTCTCTTTTTAATTTTAGCAAAAATCTAAAAACCACACAAAAAAAATCCCCATATATATCTCCATTTTTTTTTAAAAAAAAGGTTGTCGCAAGTAGTCGGATACTTTAATGGAAATCGTATAATTCTGATAGCTTTCGGTTGAGGAAGCTATAAAAGCTGAGATCTCTGGAGCAAACAAAGTACGCTTTCATGTAATGTCCAAAATGTCTCGTATAGTTGTGCGTCTGCACTTTTTTTGAACTTTGTTTCGTGGCGTCTCTTTATATGTGGGAAATAAAATGTGTAATTAAAATGCCAAGATGTCTCATCCTTTCAATGACTTCAACAAAGTAAAAGATCGTACCGATCAAATGTCTGGAGTCAAGTGAAATCTACACATGCATGAAAACAAAACTTGTTCCCACCAAATTAAAATCTGTAAGCTTCTTCATCTGGTTTCATTTACATACAGTAGAAATTTCCTGAAAGGACTTATTGGTAGCCTTCAACAAAAGAGAGAATAAATATTGTACCTACCATATTAAGTATGTTTTACAGAATTTTTTTTAGTGTCTTTTAAAAATCGTAGGCATAAATCTTTGTAAGGTATCCGACTACGTTCGGAACCGTGATTTTGCAAAGCGCATAAATGGATAATTTTCATGATATTTAGTGTCACTCAGATTAGGATATATGCATAAAATTGTTTTAAGGACATTTTGACAAAAAAAAATTTATTTAAATACAATATTTTGGCAAAAAATTAACTTAGAATAACCTTTTTCAAATGTTTTCCTTTTGTGAAAAATGCTTCTATTAGAATAATATTTTGCCTGTCTGTAGCTTGGACCTCTGTTCAGAGGCTCAACTAGAATTTTTGAATTATATAACTGAGAAGTGTTTTTATTCATATTTTACGACAACAGAGGGGAGAAATTTTAAGAAGAAAACGCCAATAATTATTTCAATTGGTGGTAACTGAAAATAATGTGAATTTTTCTAAAATTCTAGTTGAGCCTCTGTAGAGAGGTCTGAGCTATATACAGGCAAAATATTATTATAATAGAAGCATTTTTCACAAAAGGAGAACATTTGGAAAAAAGATTATTCTAAGTTAATTTTTTGCCGAAATATTATATTTAAATATAAATTTTTATTGTCAAAATCTCCTTAAAATAATTTTATGCATGTATTCTAATCTATGTGACACTAAATATCGTGAAAATTATCCATTTATGCGCTTTTTTAAAATCACGGTTCCGAACGAAGTCGGATACCTTAAATAGATGATAAAGAGAAAAATATTCAGAACAATTTTTAAGACGCATATTTTATTTACACAATAAACGAAAGTTACAGCAATCAATAAAAACATACTCCGTATGTAAGCCGCAATATTTTTCCAGAGTTACTGCTACTGAAAATCGGGTGCGGCTTAGAATCGAAGGTAAAATATTTGTTGGATGGACGAAAATGAGTTTTCACCCCTTTCAAAATAAAAAATGTAATCGCCCATTCTGGCCACTGAATTCTTCAATGACTTGTCCCATTCCGCAGTTTATCTCCAGTCGTTGTCTGCTAGTATTTTGAAATTTTTTTTTTGTATACGCTTTCTTTTAATGACCTAAACATCAAAAATATTTGTAATAACTTCAAGACGAGTTCACTATAATGCAAATTTGGAAAGGGAGGCTATTTATATGACAAAAAATGGAAACAGAACAGTGGCCACTGAAAATTCGACACGGTTGAAACAAATATCCGTCGATGGCGTAAGCAAAATGAAATAAGTTTTGGTTTTAAATGCTAAACAGTCGTTAATAATTCATTTACATTCTTTTATGACACATTCTTTTGAAAAATGATGCATAACAAAGGCATTAAATGGCATGGAAGACTACACCGTGTGGGAAAATGGCGACACCGAAACCTATACCGAAGTCAGCTGTGCAATGGGAGTGTAGAACCATTTTCGAAAAATTTTACTGACGATTAGAGTAATTATAGGCTCATGTATGTATTTGAAAGTTTCTAATATTGGAAAAATAAATTAATTATTTACTTCCTATTATTTCTCATTAAATTTTTTTAATGAGTTTCTATTAAAAATTACGCTTTCTTTGAGATGTAAAAAATATAATTAATGGAATTGTCTAGTTACCGATAACACTGTAGGTATTAAAGTTCAAGTACTCAATATACCTATACTAGCAGTTACCCTCCCGCTTCGATGGGTTTTCCATTATTGTATGATTATATTTTGTTTTTAAGTTATTTCTTAGTAAATTTAATCACTAATCTTTTAAAGTAACGAAAAACATTCCTATAGATTTTGCCTCTTGATTTAAAAAGGACAGGCCTTTAATTTCTAAAATATATATATATAAGTATATTAATCTTTTATAAACCCACATAATCCTTCTTACGGAGTCGACTTTCACAAAGCCTATTTTTAGCGAATCTCTACTATAAAAAACATCAAGGAAGCATAATTAATAAATTTCAAGTGTGTAGGTTTAATAATTCAAAAACGAGAGTTTTTTTAAGTCAGTTGTTGTTGTTGTTGACTAATTCCTCCTGTCTAGCCGCAGGCTAGACCAGGTCCATGAGCCCAAGAGTCCTCAGGAAATCGTACACCAAAAGAGGACTGGAATAGATGTCCTCCCTTTCAAGTCCTGCACAAAACAAAAGATGATCTGGAGTTGCCTGTACCAAATTGCATTTAGTACAATTCTCGTAAATTTTCTGGCCTAAGTTAAAGGAAAGGCCTCTAATGTGTCCACTTGCAAGCCTACTAATAGTTGTTTGGACGACTCTATCCGCCTTGATGGAAAGGGCACCACCTGGGGACTGCCTATTATACCAGGGGTGAGTCGGAGGAGTCTTCCATAGTTCTTGAATCAAAGATTTCGTTTTAGAAAAAATTTCCGAGAAAGTCAAAGTTCTTCTCGACATTAAATTTTCAGTGACACCTTCCTTGGCTAAAAGGTCAGCTGTGTCATTGCCAAAGAGACCAATGTGAGATGGAATCCATTGGAAGTAAATCTCATGTTGCTGGGAAAGTTCTTTAAGATTTTTAAGAATTGAGACCGATGTTTTGTCTCCAACATTTGTCCAGTCGCTAAGGTGTTGGATAGCACTTCGGCTATCACATAATATCCATATTTCATCAGGAGATGTCATCGTCTTGATGATTCGGAGAGCTTCATCAATGGCAATTAACTCGGATCTAAAAACAGAACAAAAGTCCGAATTCCTAATTTTGATATTATGAGAACAATTAGGAGCCTTTATAAAGATGCCACTGCCACATGAGTTTTGTTCGTCTTTGCTACCGTCGGTATAAATTTGCATTGCAGTAGCTGGAATTTTTTAAGTCAGTAATGCTCCGTAACCCCAGACAATCCTTCCTTGGGAGTCGATCTCAGAAAGACCTGTTCTTAACAGATTTGTACTCAAGAGAAAAAATATATTTTCTTAATTTTATGTCTGTAAGTCTAATAGTTCAAAAAGAGGACTTTTTATAACACTCTTGCACCCCCTCCTCTTCTCTCCTTTGGATTCGATTTGTACAAAACTTTCTCTTAACGGTTCTCTACTTAAGGAAAGAAACACGTCTTTCATATTTCAAACCTAGATGTGATAATTGAAAAACGGGAATTTGTCTTTAACGCCCCTCAACCATAGGGGTCGATTTTCTCAAAACCCGTTCTTAGCGGATCTCTACTCAACAAAAGAAACAGTCTTACCAACTTGTGAGCGACAGTCCTTCACCGTCCTGCTTACCTAAGGGTGTGGGAAGAAACAAAGTACGACCAGAAACTTCCATAATAATTATTATTTATTATTATTCAAGCACACTAATCAACAACAAGTTAAACCACAAGTGAATACCCTAGGAGTGATATAAAGAAAGCAATAAACCCTAAGTGAACAAGTTCAAGTAATCAGTTTAAATTAACCTAATCTATATTAGACTATAAATTCCCATTCCCCTAAATTAGTGGCAAACTCCGTTCTTAACGCAAGTTGTGTTATAGGATATATATAGGAGTCATATAGGTCGGCTAGAAGCCGGAAAGTTGAATAGAAGCTTTATCAAGTCGGATAATAATATATATAGATGATCAATATTAAAAGAGTAGAATACAAGAGGAAAAGTCGCACATAAAGATTGGTTGCTGACCGCCGTGTGATATCGGTAAAAGATTGATTATTAAAGTTTAATTATAGAACGGACTCTAGTTTGTTAAGGTATCCGACTACGTTCGGAACCGTGATTTTAACAAAGCGCATAAATGGATAATTTTTATGATATTTAGTGTCACTCAGATTAGAATACGTGCATAAAATTGTTTTTAGAACATTTTGACAAAAAAATTATTTAAATACAATATTTTAGCAAAAAATTAACTTAGAATAATCATTTTTTCAAAATGTTCTCCTTTTGTGAAAACTGCTTCTATTATTATAATAATTTGCCTGTATATAGCTCAGACCTCTCTACAGAGGCTCAACTAGAATTTTAGAAAAATTCATATTATTTTCAGAGTTACCACCAATTGAATTAATTATTGGCGTTTTTTTTCTTAAAATTGCTCCCCTCTGTTGTCGTAAAATATGGATAAACCCACTTCTAAGTTATATATTTCAAAAATTCTAGTTGAGCCTGCGTAGAGAGGTCTGAGCTATATAGAGGCAAAATATTATTATACTAGAAGCATTTTTCACGAAAGGAGAACATTTTGAAAAAAGATTATTCTAAGTTATTTTTTTGCCAAAATATTGTATTTAAATAATTTTTTTTGTCAAAATGTTCTTAAAACAATTTTATGCATGTATTCTAATCTAAGTGACACTAAATATCATGAAAATTATCCATTTATGCGCTTTTGCAAAATCAAGGTTCCGAACGTAGTCGGATACCTTAAGGAATCTTCTATAGATAAAGATTCGGAGGTAAATTTATCAAATAAAGATAGTGAGTAGGATTTCAAGCGCTATTTTAACTTAATATTGTTAATTACGTCATATCATTCCCGATCGTTTTCTTCTAGTAAAACTTGTGTTGCATTAATTAATATATATTGAATCGATAATAAATTAAATTTATTATGGAGAGTTCAAGTGGTCAATCATTTATTCCTACAAATCTAGGTCGCGTGGATGAAAAGATGATACCCCAGGGAAGGGTGGTATCACAGTGTGAATCAATTAAATCTCACCTTTGTAACGCTGCAACAGTTTTTTCGCTCTTTTTCTCCTACGATTACAAAACCCTGACTTTATATAGTCGAATTAATCTCCATATCAGGGTTTCTTCTTGAGAGGGATGGCTGTAAATTAACGCAAATGCTAGCCCAAAGATTCCCCAAGAGGATTAGTGTGAGGGTCACGTAAAGATCCGTCACAAACTTTTAAGTGTATGGGTCTAATAGTTTGAGAGATCTCGTGAGTTAATCGCTTTTCTCCTACGCATTACAGATAACACACGAAATCTGCTAATTTCGGAGACAATGAATTCAGTTATCGATATTCTGTGATTGATTTTTTTAGGACAGGAATGCAATTCCTAGAGATTCAATGCGATGGCCTAATGGGGTTATTCCTTATGAAGTGGATCCTTCCCTTTGTAAGTATATGATTCCTGGGAAAAAAACGAAATAATTATTAATTTACGAAAAAATTACATGTTAATAAATTATTTCCTAAGACAAATAACATAATTAGTGCTAAGTGATTTTATATTTTAAATAATCGTTTTAATGCATTGTTAATTGATATGAATAACACTTTAAAATGGATTCTAGGGGATAATTATGGATTATATAAAAATTATTGCAGAGCTTATTATTAGAATTAAATAAATTGTTATATATAGAGAGAGAGCGCGCGCGAGAGGGATGTTATATACTCGTATTGTAGATGGAGATTATTATGATGTTGAATTGATCATAGATTGTTTGATTATTGCATGAAATAATTACAGTTGTAATGAATTTTTCAACTTTACAAAAAATAAAAAGGACAAAATTGCAGTAACCGTACAAAAATATCATTTAAACAAACTTAAAAATTGCTAAAATTATTTTTTAGCTTTAAATTACTAACAAGTTTTGAAAATGAACTGGTTTTGAGCAAATCCACTTTAAGCTTATCAATTCGCGATTCACATTTAGAAAAAAATAGACAAGAATTTATTTCAATTTCAAAACAAAAACTTTTATTGAATCTTAATTACAGAAATGCAAATAATACAAATAATATTCTTTTTTAGAATAATATATAAATAATGCTCATTTTTTTTCTACAATCTCTTGTTTATTTCGTTATCTACTACAACTACATTTTCTTTTTTTTTATCTCAGAGTAAATAAGTTATGCGTAAATGTATTTTTACTAAATAGTATGCATAAGAAAAATGGCGTCATTTTGTAAAATTGTTCCTCAAAAAAATGTTTTCTTTTGATGCTATTATTAAGTAATACAAAAACACAATCATCCACGAGAAACGTAATAAATAAAACTTCATAAAATAATCTTTAAAAAAATGCATGCACAGTTATTTTCATATAATAATATTATTTGTAGAAGTCATCTAACTAATTATTAGTTTTCGTCAACATTTCACGTAAAATATTGCTTTTACAACATTCTAAAAATTGATGTAGATATGTTAACTTCTCACAAATGCTTTCTTGTTCGGTCTCTAGATCCCATTTGGGAACTTTTGATGAAATCTATTCGCCACATTGAAGAAAATTCCTGTATTCGTTTTGTACCAAAAACGGTTGAGAAGAACTATGTCAGGATGTTCAAAGGAAATGGGTAAGACAGTAACGTTTTTTATTTTATTATTTTTTTTAAAACTTTTTAACTTTTTTATGAAAAAGTGAAACCAATTAACGGATTGTTTTACTTCTGTAAGTGCCGTATGATACTTGTGGTGCACGGGAGCTATTTTATTTACCTTCAATAAAAAAAAATAAAAGATAAAAATAATACTTGACTTTGACGCAATATTTCAACTAATTCTTCGTGTAGTGACCGGAGTAGAAAAGTCCCAACGCAAGCTCATGCGTGTCGTATACAGCGACTAAAATGAGCAGAAGTCCAACCTCTCGGGGCTCTGGCAACCCTTAATTATGACAAGTGCATTTCTGCCCGATGGTTCCAGATCATAAGTGGAATGCAGGAACTGCCCATGCATGCAACTGGATCCTAAACACCTTTTTAGCTGTCCTTCCATTGACAATGATTACAACATGGACATTCTATACTCGGATCGTGCTAAGGATGTTACCACGGCAGCGATTCACGCCTTTGGCAGTATTTGACTATATCTTTATGTTTTGTTATTACCATCTTTGCACTTTGTCATACACGACAACAACAGCAACTTCAACAAATATAGCTTTTCATGAGACTGATTTGCAGCCTTTGAGAATGAGAAATATCCCTAATCTAACAAAATATTACAGTAAACTTTTCAGCTATCAAGATCAGAATCGAACTGCAAATTTTTTGAAAAGTTGACAAAATAATCAGATATTGAAGAAGTTTTACCGCCTTAGAAATTAGTTTATACAAAAGGCCTTTGGATACAATTCCTGGAGTATTATTTCATACAGAGCTAATGGCATTCACTGGATAGTCCATTCAGCATCTGGAATACTTAAGACAGGCTGCCCTAGAGTTTATCAATAATATACCCATTGGGGCTATATTGAATTACACAGACGACAGTAAGGATGAATTTGGACACACTGGTAGTGAAGTTTATGTAAAACATGAAGAGGAAGAAGCTACTCTTAAACGTAGAAATACTGATTATTCTTCTGTTTTCCAATTAGAAAAGATCGCAATTGATATGGTTTTGGGATATATTTTGGAGCACAGATTAACCCCTTAAGAGGTCAATTTTTTTGCCCAAAATGCTCCAAAAAAAGGCACATTTTTTATTGAATATTTTCGACACACATATATATACAGCTTTATCGTTTAATTTTCAATATTCAGAAACAGCTTTTGAAACATACATAATGTCATGTTCAATAAAAAAATTCATCAAGATAATTTCTTAGCGTCTATTAACTATACAGTTATATACAAGCTACTGTTATTACACAAATCGAACTTTTTAATGCATAAATTATAAAAAGGTCTTGAAGCATAGTTTTTGTATTTTATATAAGTGTATGTTCTATTATTTTCAGATGCTGGTCCTTCTGGGGTATGCTGGGCAATGGCGAACAGAAGCTGTCTCTGGGGAACGGGTGTCATTACTTCGGGACTCTTGTCCATGAATTTCTGCATGCTTTGGGTTTCGAACACGAACACAATAGATCAGACAGAGATGATTACCTCACCATTAACTGGGAGAACATTGAACAACGTACGTAATAATTTTATTTCCAAATATCAAGAGGGGTCATGGTAGCCTAGTGGTTACGGATTCCTGACTGGCATTGTTGAGTGCTAAAGCCACAGAATACCCACCATGTAGAGATGATGATGCAATTTAATTCTGTTGAGGCTCAAAGGGCTCACGGGGGTTTAATTTGGAAGTTAGGAGGGTGGGGTGCCATTTCATGTGTCGTCCTCGACACACTTGATCATAGTACAAAATTACAAAGTTCGTCGCCAATAGCTTTCGTGTTGCTTATGGTGCGAAGTTAATAAATTCTCTCTCCCACAGTCAACCTTTTTACTGTCCCTGATGATAGCATCCATTCGTAGAAATTTTTTTCTTTGCAAGATGGTTTTGAGTGCCTACTTTGGTTTTCGTCCGTTACATTTATGCGTCCGCCTTAGAACTGTTCACTCTCTTGTACAACTTTTATTGAGTCATTTTGCTTGCTCCGTTACACAGTCGGCATCCTTGATGTAACAGTCGATGATGGATGCCATCCGGTTTGATTTCCTTTGGCCTCAAAAAACACTTTTCGTCATGCTATTCACCAATGGGTCATTTTTTGAACAGTACGACTATTCGTGTGATATTTTTGTTTTGCTACACTCGACTGAATGGGGTAGTTATGGATGCTTCTAGGGGCAATGACATCTTAAGACTTCTTGAGACTCTTGGACCCTATCTGTGAAATTAGGCTCCACTATGACCCTTTTAAAATGACAATATACAGTATACGCTGTGTCAAATACTCGTACAAATCGTAACCAGTAACAAATAAATGTGTTTGACTCACAATCTTTCAAACCAACTCAATCGACTACAGCCTTTCGATTAAAGGAGTTATATCGGTGCATGATGGTGGGCCTAAACCTAGACATGGACCCCAGACAAGACATATTAATGTAGTCTTGCCACTGATGCCTGTTGATATATAGTTCGAAATTCCTAATTTTTTTTTATTATACTATACAAACTTTGAGGGGTGGTAGAGCTCACTAAAACAAACTACTTTTGTATCGATGTATATGGGTAGAAGTGGCGCGTTAAGGTACAAAAGAAAAATAATAACACATTAATGAAAAGATAAAACGTTTATTAGCAGCATACTTAACGAATGATTCCGTACAGAAAATGTTAGAACAGTTTTAGAAATTGCATCCACCAACAGTAAAGTTCTCCAAACGGTTTATTGACTGAACATGTATACGACATGCTACAGTCCTTGTACTTGTGTCGGGTGTTATGTCCACATGATCTAAGGTAACTTCTACCAAGTGTGTTTGTCATATAGTCCTCAATCTACCCCTTCCAGCAGTCTGGCATAAATGAACCATTTTCACACAGCTGTTGATTTAATCGCTGAAACATTTTGTGGTTCGGTAGGCGTCTACTTAGAAAGTGTTCCGGATGCAGTCGTAGCGCTGCTCTACCGTAACCTTTAGCAGCACGGTGCATTAGATACATGTTTACCTTTTTGCTAGTAGTAAAATCACCCATAATAACCGAAATCTCAAGCGCAAATGCCGATTTTGGGGGTGCAGCAGATCACTGGCTCAAGCTTTGCTGCCTTCAACTATCGCTAATATTGTCAGCCAATCAGGCCATAAAGGTCGCCAAGCATACATGACGGCAGTTGTATGCAAATTTCTAAAACTGCTTTAACATTTTCTGTACGGAATCACTCGTTAAGTATACTGCTAATGATGAACATTTTATTTTTCCGTCAATGTGTTTTTTTAATGCCTCAACATGGCACTTCCACTCATATATTCCAATACAAAAATTTTTTGTTTTAGTGAGCTCTGCCATCCTTCAAAATTTGTCCCTTGATTTTAGAATCTCCCTGTATGACCGGAAATAATATTTGATAGTTGAAATAATTCTGATCATAATCTCATTGAAAACTAGTCAAGGACAAGATAGGGCTCCTTCGATGCCGAGGCTTTGGGAACAGAGCCCATTTAACCTATGCCTTAAAATATTCCATTGACGAGGGACGTCAGACACATTAATTGTTTATTTCATAAAAAGTCCTAAATTAAGTAATTTTTTTATCTACACTCATTTTTATGATATGACCAATCATTGCATTATATACTGCTCAAAATAATTAAAGGATATTGCGGTTTTAGGTGGATCTTGTGGCTGGGAAACTTTTTATACATGGTCGACTGATTGATACATGGTCGACAGACGTAGTAGGTTATATGAGAATAAATTGCACATGTGTTTGGCAGAAAAAAATGCATTTTACTGCGCATTTGTGTAAAAAAGGGGATAAAAACACAATTTGTGCATATGAGAAAAAAAGAATAAGAAAAGGTGTTTTCTTCAAAGGAAATCATTTTCAGTAGGGGGTATGATTTCCACGGACGTCCAGCAACGTTGAGCACCTCTGAGGCATGGAGTCAATGTGGCTATTAATCACGAGTTGGGGGATTCTGTCCCACTCTTCCAGAAGAGCTCTTTCCAGTTCTTGGAGAGTTTGTGGGGGTGGTTGGCGGCCAGCAAGTCGTCTTCCTAGAGCATCCTAAACGTGCACTATTGGATCCATGTCTGGAAAACACGCTGGCCATTCCATTCGTATGATTCCTTCCTCGAAAAGGAAATTCTCCACCAGGTTAGCACGAGGTGGCCTGCAGTTATCGTCCATTAAAATGAAGTCATCTCCGATTGCTGCAGCGTAAGGGACTACAATAGGTCTGAGGATCTCATCCCTATATCGGCGAGCAGTCAGAGGTCCATCTCGAATGATGTAGAGGTCTGTGCGCCCGTCAATGGAGATGCCACCATACACCAACACTCCCCCACCGCCAAATCTGACACTTTCGTGCACGAACGCAGGATTATTCCTACTGCCATGGTCCCTCCAGATGAAAATACGCCTATTATCCGGATGAACAGAAAAACGGGACTCGTCAGGAAAAAGAACATTGCTCCATTCATTTCTCCTCCAGTTCACATGTTCTGTTGCCCACTCCCTGCGGTCGCGACGATACCTTGATGTTAGTCTAACACATACCATCGGTCGGCGAGCATACAGACCTACACCATGGAGCCGGTTTGGGACAGTCTGAGTTGAAACCGTGGTGCCAGTAGCCGAGCGAAGGTGTTGTTGGAGAAGAGTAGCGTTCATATTTCGGTGTCTCCGAGCCGTTAACACTAAATAACGATCTTCATTGGACGTTGTTTCCCACCTACGACTTTGTCCTGGTCTTCGGCCTGCACTTCCAGTCTCCAAAAACGGTTCCAGATCCTGGAAATCACACTTTGTGACACTCCAATGGCTTGCGCTACTTCGGCTTGAGTTTGGCCCCCTTCTAACCTGCCAACAACTCTCCAAGCTTCTGAATCAGTTAAATGACTTCGCTGAGACATTGTACTCATCGAAACAAAGCAGTCACTGAATGCCGATCATCCTTGTCTTCATTTCAGTTGAAAGTCAAATTTCATTCGCAGCCGCTGAAGCGACGTTTTTGACGTCGAACTCAAAATTAGCATACTCCACAGTTTGAAAATCAGAAAAAATTCGCATTTGTGATTCTCTTCTTCCATTTTCGGCAAAAAAAATTTCGGGTATATCTTTATTTTATATAAAACTTGCAATATCCTTTAATTGTTTTGAGCAGTGTACTTACGTATAAAAATGCTTTATATTGAAAATATTCTGTTTTAGGTATTTTCACTAGATCGCTTTCGATGTAAAGAATAGCATGAATGAATAGCAGTCTTGTTATAAAAATCATTCATAGATTCGTTGTTAAAAAAATTCCATGTTTTAATGAATCTTTAACACTTCTCAAGACTGACAGTTTAATGGTTTTTGAAATTCATTAACTCGCAATAGTTATTCTTACATTCTATCGAAAAAAAAATCTAATTCTTACCTTTCTTTCTTTTCAGAATGGTATTATGCATTCAAGAAACTTCGTCCTGAACAGAACAGGCTTCTGAGCAGTTTTGACTACGACTCCGTTATGTTGTATGGTGAAAAATCTTTTGCCAAATCTTGGTCTGTGAAAAGTATGACGGCTAATGATGGGCGATTTTTGGATGAGGCTTACAATAAGCCTGGCATGTCTCCTGGTGATATCGCAAGACTCAATAAGTTATACAACTGTCCAAGCAAATAAAATCATACTATTAATTATTTACTTGTAAAGTATTTTTCAAAATGTTAACACATTTAGATTTATATCACAAAAAGTCTCAAAGATACCCCAAAACATTTTTTGTAATACTAGTGGATATTAAATGTAATTTAGATACATATTTTTTTCACTCACATATTTAATAATAATTTCTCTGATTTAAATTGTTTGTATTGATTAGATATTAATATCTGACAAAAAATACTATAAACAATGTCCAGTTATGCAAGCAACACATTTTTCGCGGAGTTTATAAATGTCAACCGATTTTTTTAATACTTTACGTAGGAATATAATTTTTTATGTGAAATTAGAGACGCAACAATATTTAAAATGAAAAGAAAAAAACTTTAGTTTTCTAAATTGACCTTTAAAGTTTTTCACGTCTTTGTACGTTTTCTGTTTTTTCATTTTATTTTAAAAATGTTTACCCCAATCACAGCATTTCTTAATATACTCCACTCGCGTTTTACAAACTTATTAATTTGTACTTTTTTATTATCATAGCACACTCTACATTACTTTTCTTTATGATAATTGGGCATATACTAATGCCAGTAATCGTTACTTCTGTATGTATTATAAAAATTCGCGTGGGCGGAATGTACTATAACACATTTCATTCGCTGAGAGCACAGATTGCTAAGACCACTAAGTGGCAAGTGGCATGTAACTTACGGAGTTCCTGTCCCTAAATGAGGGATGTACCTCCTCATCAGAATTTTTTTTTTAAATTAAGAGCCGAATTTATGGGGTTACATAAGTTAAATTAAATAAAAAAATTTTGATGAGGAGGTACGTCCCTCATTTAGGGACAGGAACTCCGTAAGTTACATGCCACTTACCACTTAGTGGTCTTAGCAAACTGTGCTCGCAGCGAATGAAATAACCACTAATAAACAACCGTACATGCGCAGTGGCTTCTCCTCCCGTAAGTTGCAGGCAACAAAGGACAGGAATAAAAGCCCTTTACGACTGGCCCGAACAGGGTCCTCCCGGATTCCATCGTTCGACCAATCGCCATCATGCCACTCAGCAGAATGGAAAACACCACTTTTGCCATGCCCAGCATCATAGACTCACACGACATGGGATTGAAGACTGTTTTACAGTCCGGATGACCAAAAGAAAACGTCTATTAAACGCCTATTCAACGCCCGAACAGAGATTCCTTTCGTCTCAGTCGTCTAAGGCAGTGCTCCGCATCCTTTTTATCGGTGCGGACCGGTCAACGTTTGATAATTTTACCACGGCCCGCCGAGGGTGAGACACGTTGATTGTTTATATTTTAGATTTTTTTTGTTTAAGAATTTTAATTTAGTTACATTTAAATATGCCTTCAGAATAAAATATAGTTACACCCAAAATGAATAAAAGTGATTTAACGTGGAATATAAAGTGATTTCCGTGGAAAGTTGCGCAAATCCGAGAGAAATGCACCACTTTAAATAAAATGGCAATAAATGTTCTTTAGGTGACCCGGCACCATTTGATCCGCGGACCGGTACCGGTCCGTAGACCGGGGGTTGCGGATCACTGGTCTAAGGTATGCATGGCGTAGCAGCGGATCGGTAGGTCGGTGGTTCAAATAAACACCCCTGGCAAGTCCAACAGATTTTCGTCGAACATGAATATATCTCCAAGTGCTGGATGCAACAGATACCCATGACAGTTGGGATTTGATAGATAAAAATTGATATTAGAAATTATTTATGAAATAATTATTTATTTTATCCGTATAAAAAAGATTGAAAAAACTGTTTATTTTATCCATAACTTTTATCCGTATAAAGTATTTAAAAGATGATCATCAGTTCACTCTTTTGTATTGACCTCAAAAACATAAGGGGTGAGGGAGACCATCTTCTTAAATTCCTCAGCTATCACCGCAGCTGGACAAAGTTATTTATTATTACAGCTCATGGGGAACTAAGTAATAATGTGTGAATAACTTGATTAATTAACACAATTAACTAACTTCTAAAAAATTTCTCTCATTTTTTCAAAGCTAATTTCTATAAGCACTAAACAAACCCAAATTTCAAATCAAGTAAAATTCTATTTAAAAGTTTCTGATTTGTGGAGTTTTAAAAACAGATCCAATATTGTCAATATTGTAACTATCTCAAATATTTGGCAATAAAATATTTCCTATACTATATACTTCAAAAATACTTCCGAAAATCTACATATGAGTACTTCTCCATTCTAAAAAGATAAAAGGGGACATTATTTGAGAAAGGGGAGTTATCGAATACTCTATGAAAAAAATGTTTTAATACACTCTGTCGCAAAAAAATATATGCACCCAGAAGAAATTGAGCTACATTCACGAAATTTGGTATGCATGTAGTGTATATGAAAATAAACAAATGATTAAAAATTCAGAACAAAATATCATTTTATTAAGCGGTTACAGCTTGCAAAAGGTTAAAAATCAGTAAGTAGTAAAGCCACCTCTGGCAGCTATACAAGCCGAAATTCGGCGTGGCATCGATTTAATTAGATCACTTATGACCCCCTGTGGAAGATCCTGCCATAGTCTTTGCATCTGCGCAGTTAATTCTCCTGTATCTCGGGACGGCTGCAGTTGCCTTCCCAGCGCGTCGCAGACATGCTCTATTGGAGAAAGATCTGGTGACCTGGCAGGCCATGGTAGGACGTCATATCCTTGAAGACATTGTTGGGAGAGTCGCGCAGTATGTGAACGAGCATTATCTTGTTGATAAATGGCACCTGGGCGACTTGATAGCATGGGTAGCACAATCGGCGTTAAAATATCGTCCACGTATCTGCGAGCTGTCAAAGTGCCTTGAAGGACCACTAAAGATGATCGTGTGTCCCAAGAAATTGCTCCCCATACTGTCACACCTTGTGAAATTGCTGTATGCCGCTCGACAATAAATGCCGGATCGGACCGCTGGCCGCTGCGCCTCCAGACTCGTGTGCGGTGGTCATCAGCACTGAGACTGAATCGGGATTCAACACTGAAGACGACACGTCTCCAGTCTGTCACACTCAAGTTGCCCGAGGTCGGCAAAAATCCAGTCGACACTGCCTATGATGTGGGGTCAGTGGTAAGCGTCTTAGCGGACGTCGGCTCCTCAAGCCAACTTCGGTCAGTCGTCTCCTTATGGTTTCTCTTGATGGCACTGGATGTCTGGAAGGAGGTAAGTGGCGTTGAATCGATGCTAGCGACGTTGTTGGTGCCGAAGTGGCCACTCTTCTGATTGCACGATCCTCGCGATCATTTGTGTTCCTGGGACGTCCTGAACCTCCGCGACGGTACACTCTACCTTCTGTGATCCACTGTTGCCAACACCGAGCAACTACCATATCGCTCCGACCGAGGTGGCGGCCGATACGTCTATTCGACCAACCTGCTTCTCTGAGGCTTATTATACGGCCCCTATCAAAGTCCGTCAGCTGCTCGTACTGCCGCCGGTTACGTCTTAGAGGCATCCTAAGTCTCAATATCGTCTATCAAAGTCATCAGATTCGTTTGGATAGCCGTACGGCGCTCGTACTCATGCTTTTAAACTCTCCCAGTTGCGCAACTAATATGCGCATAGCACACTTAGCCTTGTCTCATTGGCTTCGAAATTTTAATCATTTGCATATCTCTTACCAGACTACATTCTTGCCGAGTTTCGTGATTGTAGCTTGATTTCTTCTGGGTGCATATATTTTTTTGCGACAGAGTGTATATCTTTCACACACGCACAAATTGTAACAGTTACCCCGTTGCTTGGGATGTTAACTTCGAAGATTCTGTTCCTATAATATTTACTTTAAAGCCCAAAGAAGTTGCAAGTGTAACCATGTCGCGATGCAACGGGTGCGGGTATTGGAGGGCTCAAGTAAAGATCAGCCATTTTAATACAAACACACTTTTATTGGTTATTTCTCTTAATAACTTTGAACAACTTAAGGGGAGAATGCACTTATATCACAAAACCCGAGGAGCAACCAAGTTAAATCAATTTAAATATAATAGAAATAAGAACACTTATCTTATTCCTTAAGCGTTCCTCTCTCTACTACTTGAATAATCTGGATAAGCTTTCAACTTGACTAAACTGTACGACCTCCGGTCGCTATCTTATTCACGTTTCTATATCAACTTCTACCATCAACGCGCCTACTCTATCACTAACGCTTAAATAGAATATCTAATTTACATAAACTCAGTCTTCTTTGCAGAAAGAGGTTTTCAACTGAAATCATTGTTAAAAAGATTATTTTATCTCGAGAGGAAAATAAGTCGAATCGTGGATAGACCCACGCGCGCGTTACAACCATAACAAATGAAAAACACAAGATTACACATTAATCTCAATTTCTTCATTCTCAATAATTAATATTTATAACTATGGTGGAAATAATAATTTAATTTACCAATTTTACTCCCGAGATTATAAAAGAAACAAGCAGGGATACAGGCAAAACAAGGTCTTAGATAATCCTCTGATACCGATACTCTAAATCAGGGGTGGGCAGACTTTTACATGGCACGGTCTACTTTTAATTTTTTCAAGATGTCACGGTCCACCATGAGATGTAGTTGTGATAAGCAAGAAAAAAAAGCTCAACACAATATTTGTATTACAACAATAATAAATACAGAATGTGTATACTTACCTACATAACTACAGCAGAAAAACAAAACTTACTCTTTTAAAACGCAAAATACAAATATAATAATTATACCTATAAATAAATTACCTATTAATATTTTTTTAAAAAATAAAATACCTATTAATATTTTAAACTTACCTTAAAATTAAATTAAAATTATGCATTTTCAAACAATTCATAATACATCACAAATTAAGTAATTTTCCCTTAAAATTCGTTTTTATTGCTATAGTCTCAATAGACGACTTAGTCTTCATATTATCTGCCTCAATCTTGAATACCTCAGTATATTATTACTAACTGCTAATCCTACACAGGATTCTAAGTGGTCGTCTGTGAAATGGGAATATGTTGTCTTAATTATATTCTTCGTTGAAAATGTAGAGTCTCGCGGGTAGGTAGAGCGAAAGAACGATGTTTAATGAATTGCAGCTATTTTAAAATTGGGATACTTTACTTCTCTCTCTCTCGACTAATAGATTCCGAAAGTTATTCTTGACAAATTACGTCCTTTTGAAAGAAAAAAGCTTCGTTTTCCTCGAGAGATAAAGAAAACATGCAACATACACTTGCTAGAAAAAGTCTGCGTTCACCCTTAATAAGTCATATAGCAAAGGTAAAATTTAATACAAATAATTTTTTTTCTAACAAAATTTCACGAATTTGTTTACTATTATTTAAATATTGAGCATGCAAGAATTCGTTAATTTTGAATTAAAACTACTTAGGATAACGGGAGTTTTGTAGCAAAATACACAAATAGAATGCAGAAAAAGTCTGCGTTCACTATTTGAATATTCTTGGTTCTAGGAATTTGTATCAATAGGCAATAGAGTTTTTGCATTTAGTTATCAAGTAAAATAGCTTAAGAAAATTGTGATGCAATAATTGTTACGGTTTTGTGAGATACGAAGCAATTCAAGGAAATGGGGAAATAAAAAGAAGGAAATTAGCACCAGTGAGCGTAAAATCAATGTGAAAAGATGGAAAAAGTCGTCGGGATATAGCCAGATCCGTTGTGGACGGCAGTATTCATCTATCTAGCATGTTATTTATAACTTTAAATCTACAAGAGTTTACACATCCAAACCTCTTTTAAGTTGTCCATCTAAACTCACAATCAGAGAAAAACGAAGTATGACATCAACGGTGAAAAAAAATCCGTGTTTGTCTGCAACTTAAGTAGCAACAGACATTCACGAGCAGTTTAACAAAAATATTTGGGCGGATACTACAAGAAAAATCTTGAAAAAGGCCGGACACCATAGTCGAGTGGTTCACAGAAAGCCTTATATTTCAATGACCAACCGGCTTAAATGGATAGCTTTTGAAAAAGATCAAATACATAAGCCTCTGGAGTTCTGGAAGACTGATATTCTCTGACGAGGGCAAATTTTGTATCTTCGGCATAAAAGGTTGTAAATCAGTCTGGAGAAAACCTTGCACAGCGCTTCAAAAAGAGCATTTAGTGCCAACGGTAAAGCACGGCGGCGGTGGAGTCATCGTGTTGTGGTGCATGGCGAGCAATGTTGTTGGCAAGTTGGAGTACATATAATCAATTATGAACAAATATGATTACTTTGATAACCTAAAAACAATGTAAAGGAAAGTGCCACCTAACTCGGCTTAGGATAATCGTTTCGTTTTCAAAACGACAACGATCCTAAGCACATTGCTGAGATTGTGAAACTTTGGCTCTTGTATAATGTCCCAAATCAACTGCACATGGTCCCACAGTTATCTGATCTGAATCCTACAGAACACCTATGAGATTTGTTGGAACGCAGGATTCATCAACACAATGTATCTAGCAAGGATATGCTGAAGAGCGTTCTTAAGGACCAATGGGAAAAGATAAGTGCTGAAAACCCCCCACGATTTGTTAGTTCAATGCCGAAACGACTTCAGAAGGTTCACAAATGATGAGATTAACCAACCAGCTACTAAATAGCTCATTATTCTCTTTTTAAATAATTATTATAGTTACTACTAAAACAGTGAACGCAGACTTTTTCTACTTGATTTTTGTTATTATTGTTACAAACCTGTCTTTATTTTAAAATCTATGAAGGCAAACCAAATTTACTTTTGTTATTCTGAATATATGTATATACTTAAAATTAACTAAATAAAATCTAATTAAAATTTGTTTTTTAAATTCCAGTTTTTAAACTTTTTTTTTCATTGTTCATGTAAATAATAGTACATGAACACAGACTTTTTCCAGCTAGTGTATATTTAATTATATTTTTCACATCAACATTGCCATATGAATAACCCATGAATGCAACTTTTGTGGGATTCTAGTCTAGTAAATTCTTGAAAACGTCTCTCAAATTTGGTTTGGAGTTTTATTCACGGGTGTTTTTATTATCTTGGTAACCACCTGTGTTTCTTTTAATATGCGCGTCTAAGATTTTATGTGAAGGTGGTCACCCCAAAATGTCTTGGCGGTCCACCGGTCGATCGCGATCTACTTAATGCTTACCCCGGCTCTAAATGTTTAATGTAGTTGATAGCTAGAATCCTTCTTCAAACAAAACTCTAGGGTAAGCTTATGAAGTGTTGACCAATTGTCACAGCTTTTTTATTAAATCAACTACTAGTATTACACTCTCTCATTCCTTCAATTCTCTTCATATAAATTTTCTTTATATATCACATGTTTAATTTTATCAAAGAAAACTCCAGGTGAGTATGAAGAGGAAAAACTTCACGGGACAGCTCCTGACAACTTTTTTTCTCTATTTCTTAAATTCCTTAAACCCAAATTCAGTTATCAACCCCTATATAAATTCAAATACCATTTAATTATCACCTAAAGAATAAAAAATTATTTAGACTGATATCAAAAAAATGAAAATTATCGCCAATTAAAAAACAGTACACTGCCTGACAATTGGTAATTATCGATCCCGTCTATCACTCGATATCAGAAAAAAAGGAAGAATTTGTTTTATTTTCGAATTTACGAAACAGTGATAGAAAAATTCATGCGCCATTGTTAAAACTAATTAGAAAAAACTGAAAAGAATTACTGTTAAAAGGAGAATAATTTGTAAATAAATTGCTTTCGTGTGAAATAGTTTTGCATATGGTTTTATATAATGATATTCTCAAATATCTCTGTAACTAAAAATCAGGCTCGAATAAAACTTGTAAAGTAGTATTTTTATTGTACCTCAACATGACAATTATAGGGGAAAGAAAACAATATATGTATCATACAAAAATGCAATACTTAAGAGTAGTAATTTCAACACTTGTTAACGAAGCCATTTTTTTAAGAAAGAGATGTGGTTGCAGTAGCCTAGAGGTCATGGTCACGAACCAGTGTTGTCAAGTCACGGATTTGAGTCCTAATACCACTAAAGATCTACCATGTAGAGAGGCTGGTACACGTTGAAGCTCTCTTGACTCAAAGTTCTCACGTGTTGGTTTGGTGTGAAAGTTAGGAGAATGGGATACCAGCTCAGGTATTGCTCTCGCCACTTGACCCCGGTTCGAAATTACACGGTCCATTGCCCTCTCGTATTGCTTTAACAAACCCTTAAACGGCTGTGACGTTTGAGATAAGTAACGGCAGCGTGATATTGATTAATTTAAACATTTAATTTATTAGCGTACAGCTATTATTTACATATTGTTCATTGAAGTTATTAAATTTATTAAAAGATTATTAGAGTTCAAATGATGTGGTTTGTGAGAGAAGAGTTCTCTTTCGGAGTCCGCTCTCTTCGAAGGTTTTAGATAATCTCTCCCTCTCTCTGCTTCGGGGATCAGCAACCGGCGTCTCTCCTTAGCTTCCACTTACATCCTGCTAGTCGGGAAAAAGGGTCCCTCCTGATGTTAAAGGTTGCCGGGGTTATACAAGGAGGGACCACGCAAAAACTTTTAAGTTACAGCTGCAAAATGCACGTGTGATGATTATTTCCACAAAGAAGCCGATTCCCAGTTGTGTGGCGGGAATCGTTACTCTATCAATTTTTTTGCCCAAAGTGTTCCAATAAAAGGAACATTTTTTATTGCATATAACTAAGCATAATACTTAACAAAATACGAAAATAGAAGAATTTTACTTTAATCTTTCTTTTAATTTTAATGTTTTCATGCTATTTTTTATTTTATAATTGTGGAACACATAAATCCCAAAATTTTTGCTTTTTATAAGTACCCTCTTCATGCTATGAAGATTGTTTCATATATTTTAAAAGAATTTCTTTTATACTTAGAAAAAAATATTTCATGTTCATACTTCTTTTTCAAAAGGTTGAGGATTTCACGTGTGTGCTCATATATACCTGTATATATATGCACACACAATTTGAAACGTGGTGTAATACTCAGTCTTACATTACAATGGGGACAGAGATAATATCATCCTTTTTTTGGATTATCTTTCCATTTTCATTTCTTCTCAAGCAACAAATTGTACATTGCCTTGCCAATATCTGTTCTTTATGAAATATTTTCAAGAATCTAAATTCCTGTCTTCAATGAAAATTTCCCACCTTCACCACAAGGAAAACTCCGAATGAGAAGTATTTCAGTACCATGGATATAACCTACATCTCTTAAAAACACTAGCACTAAAAATCTAACAACAAGAATTAAAAATATGTGCTATTGATCAGCTTTATTTTATTCATCTACATAATAAAATGACATTTGTATTGATTAATTATCCTGGAGTTGTATATACTAACAATATTAATTTCATTTCATTTTCATTTTGCTTCAATGCTTATGGTGCCATTACGAATAACATTTTATTAAGTACTATATAATTATTAAAAAGTATAAAGTTTAATATATAAACAAAATTTTCATCATTAAAATTTCAGAAACTATTGTTCATTTTTTATTTCAGAGAGCCAACACAAATCAGAAAACAAACTGTATATAAAGAATTTTAATTTTTTTTTAAATGATAGCATTATACTTACAAAACTTACGTTCCAAGAAATTTCTCATCTGTACATTAACGACTTGATCAAAAAGAGAAATTTATCACTAAAATTTGCTGAAATAACTTTCAGTTAAGTTAGTATTTCTCTATTAATTATTATGCAAACTTTTTAAAATATTTTGAGGTATCCAGATGTTTCTAACTACATTATTTGTTGCACTAAGAAACACCATGCACAAAAATGTTGATGTTTTTAATCAATTAACTCAATCTGAATAGTTCTCTATTACAGAAATCAAAAGTCTCTGAATGTTAATGCGGATTACTTTAAACACCTAATGGGATTCGTAGTTAAATCATGACTTATAAATAATTTTCCTGTTTATTTTAACAATAAGACTTTTATGTATAGTTTGCCGATAAAGTGTACATTCAGCTGAAATACTAGACAAGTTAGTTAAAGTATATAATAGAGGAAAAATTTCGTACTTTGTGACGAATCTATACGGCACCTTATCAGTTATACTCTTAGGCGTCTTTGGGGATTGTAAATTAGCGTATATATCCAACCAGCTCTGAAAGGAGAAAACGAAATATGCAAATGAATTAAGGCATTTAAGGAGAGAGTTGTAAGCAGAGAGAAGGCTATTGAGCCAAGAGAAGTAGTGACGAAGTTAAGAAGATTCAAGTGGATTGCGTGATTAGAGTCTTACTGTTATTAATTAGCGAAATACCATTAGAAGAATTGGCGCAAACAGGAATTTTCCAAGGGGGGGGTCCGGGGTCGAAAGTTCACCATTCTTGTATCATGCTCCTTTTGATTTTGTCGATTTTTGGGAACAAAACACAGCAAAAAACTAATTTTTGAATAAATAATTAGCATTAATTAATAAAATTAATCATTAATAACAAGTAATTAATTAAATTTTACGTACTATATACTTAGAATTATAATCAATCGGAAAAAAATCAAGGGCTTTGGGGGGGTCCGGACCCCCAGGACCCCCCTCCTTGTGTGCGCCACTGACCACAAGAGTTAATATATAATAAAGTTAGTATAAAGTTAATGAATGTTAGTAATTCAAGTTGCGTATATTTCTCGGTTATCTAATTCCGGTAAACCCGTTCGATATTGAGCTTAGTAGTTGATTAATATCATATTTTGTGATTTAAATTAACACTAAAGGTAAATCCCTTTGGCGTAGACACATTGTTTAATATTTGTATTTAAAAGGCTGATAATTGATTCAAGTAAATAAATATTATTTGTAGCTGTAAAAATGCCATCTGGTAATTCTTTGCCTCAATTCAATCTTAGTGTCCAGGGTGGAACCCCCAAGGAGGTTCTCACAACTTTACCTAGCTATTCTATGAAATAACTATCGATAGACTATTAAAGTGAAAAATAAACAATTTCAAAGTTATTTTATAAAGAAATTTATCATAAACAGCTAAAATCTCTTGAAAAATACATGTGATCCCTTATTGCGGATAACTATTTGATAAATAATAAAGAAAATCAGATGATATAATATGTTATTGCTCATATTGTTAACATTAGTTAAACAGAAGGAGGGGGGAGTTTTGCATCTGTTATTGATACAATTAACTTTTTTACTTCTCGAACTTCAAGGATATCATAATGTTCGAGTAATCAATAGTCACGTTTTTTTTTTTTTTTTTTTTTTGCGCTGTTTCAGTACTTTTTACTTCCACTATCAAAGTTAATAATTTTTCACGAGTAAGTGCGGCAATGTTTTCCATTATCCCACGCTTATTTAAAAAAATATTCAAATCTCTCTTGCATTAAATATGTCTAATTTACAGATTTCACTCTCATTCCTGCAGAAGTTATTGCTTGAAAACAGGTTTCAAAAATATTTGTTAATAATCCAAAACGTAAAATGCTAATATAAATACCCCGTCTAAATTCTGAGTCTGAAAGCAACGAAAAGAGGGGTACATATACACAGGACATTACAAAGCAGGTATAAGCGGTTCAAAACTGACTAAAAGCAGCTAGAATCGGTTTAAAGAACTTTCGAGTACCGTGTTTCATACTTTAACGATCAAGTAATCGTTTTTTATTCTATAGAATACTCAGTTAAATCGTAGAATTCAATAATTTTATATACTTTAACTGACTTGTCTAGTTACTTCATGAAATACCTAGTTATTCGATGAAATAACGAATTTCACACTTTGACGGTAACATATATACTTTAAAACAATCTGTCAAATTAAAATATTTGATTGAAGTTAAATTAATGTTACTGAGCCAAATGTTTTTATTTCAGCGTAAAATTTAGGAATCGTACGTAAAAGGATCATCAAGTAATGAATTTCATTAAAAATTTTATTTTCAAAATTTCATTGCTATGCAATAATTGAAAATTTCTGTCAAATCATTGTTCGTGTCCTGAAGATATTAAGAGAGACTGTGACGGGGGTCTTAACGTGACCTTCACCAACTAATCCTCTTGGGGAATCTTTGGGCTGGCATTCGCGTTTAGTTCACAGCCATCCCTCTCAAAAAGAAACCCTGATATGCAGATGAGCTAGAGTATATAAGGTTAGTGTTTGGTAATTGTATGAGCAGAAGGAGCAGAGGATCTGTTGCAGCGTTACTAAGGAGAGATTTATGTGAATTACACATCGTGAGTAAAAACGGAATTTGCCACTATACTAATTTAGTGGATTGAGAATGTATAGTATAAGTTTGATGAGAGGTTAAATCGAACTGTTTACTTGCGCTTATTTACTTAGGGTTGTTGCTTTCTTTATATCACTCCTAGCGCTTCCTTTTATGGTTTACTTTGTGGTTGATTAGTGTGTTTAAATAATAAATTAGAATTATCATGCTTTGTTCCCTTCAACATCTTTAGGTAGGCAGGATGGTGAGGGGGCGACTTTAGGGGGAAGTCGCTCACAAGGCTACAATAGAATGGCTGATGCTCCTTAACCCTTTATCTACCGATGGTAAAGTACTACTCACTTTAAAATTACATAGAATAACCATTTTTACGAATACTTTAACGATACTAAGCAGGAATATTATTTTAAATCTACTCTTCCAAGATATATGGCAGCACGGGTTCTATGATGAGTATTTTAGCGGGGAAAGCGAATAGTTTTATAGCAGAAATTGCGTTTTCAGCAGATTGCAAAGATTGTTCTTTTTGTTTCGAAAAAATAGTTAAGGTAAGCGTCTTATTTTTTTTTTTTTGTATGTTAATGAAGACCTTAGAAAACGGCTTGACTACTTATTTTAAGTAAACAGTGTGTACATTTAATTGTACAGTTGGACATCTTTAATTAATTAATTAGTTCTAATTAAATTTCCCGAAGTTGAGTATTTTTTTATGCATATCCCTTAATTTTGGATCTAGTGATTCAAAAAATATTGCATGAAAAAAAACTGCAATAAATCATAATGCGGTAGATAAAGGATTAAATGAGTCGAGGTTCAAAATTGTCCCTTTGGTGTGGTGTGCAAGTTCTCAAATAGATCACAGATACATTTTTTGGGGATCACACAACATTTTAAAAATTTTGGATGCGCAATAATAAAAATTTAACTTTAAGCTTTAAATCAATTCTCTTTTAGTATGTGTACGAACTTAAATGAAATAGTAAAGAAAAACTTTGTTATATCGTAACCGATCGCAGTATATTTACTGATGAAATTTCCTCATGAGTAAAAAATTTTTCTAACTCAGAAAAATCTCTGAGATAAGAGCATGAACAAAAATGCTCATTAATTTCGAAAAATAACACCGAAGATAAGAATAGAATTCGAAAATAAAATTGAAATAGGGTAATTGTGGTAAAATTTCTTAACGAATTTATAACTGAAAAAATCCGAATACAATATCTATAAAGACATAATTTACTCGTCCTATCAATTACCGCTTTTCAACAGCTGGTCTCTTTCTCAAAGTTGGCAGCATTGTCTGTACATTTATCACTTAAGTCTAATTTCATTTTGTCGATTTTCTCATTCTAAAAAAACCACGCGAGAAAGTTAATATGAATATTATTATATTCTTAGGCTTATTGACAATAGCATGTAAGTATTTTTTAATTAATCACTCGGGTTAAGATTTTCATTAAGTATGTAATATTATATATAAATTATATATAAATAATTAATTCAATGTAATACGTTTGAAGCCTTTTCTTCCGTAAATTATCTATATAACTGTTTTCATTTATTGAATTATTTTATATTTATTTATAATTTTCGCTAAGAATTTTAAAACTTTTAAAATCAAATATTTCCCTTGTATGTTTTAATCATTTGTTTATCAATGAATTAAAAAAATTCATGACTTAAAAATCAAATATAAATTTCGTAAATACATTTTACTATTTATCGTCTAAAAAGACTGGAAAAATTTTGGCACGCAATGGTATGTTATAAATAAATGCAGCAATTCAACAAGTGACTGTTATATACTATTACTGGTTTAAATTAACATCGCCTAAGAACAATATCAAGGTTAATGGAGCTAGCTATAGTAATTTTAAGCCGTGGACAATGATGTTATTTGAGGGAATATCTGATTCTTCTACCACATCACGCCACTTGAAAATATGGTGACCTAGATGAAGTTAAAGTGAATAATTCGTCTTTTTTGCAAACGTTGGTTTTTTTAAACCTAAACTCAAACCCAAAGTTCGATGAAATGGCATAGTCTCCTAGCCCCCCCCTCAATGACGACAGAGAAAACATGTTTGTCCGATGAAAACGATTAATTTTAACAGGCCTTTCTTGTAAGAAATATCACCAAAAAACTAAAAAATTAGCTTAACAATGAAAATATGTATATTGCCTGATGTTCATATATATATTGAAAGAATATATACCTATATATCGGTGGCGCACACAAGTGGGGGTCCCCAGGTCCAGATCCCTCCCAGAGTTTTTGATTATTTTTTCGATTGAAAAAAATCCTGTGTATATGAAACGTAAAATTTAATTAAGTGTTTGCAACTAATGATTAATTTTATCAATTAATGGTAATTATTTATTTAATAGTTAATTTTTGCTCTTTTTTGTTCCCGAAAAAGGACAAAATCAAAATAATATTTGAGGCAGCGCATTGAAGCATGATGCAAGAATGGCGGACTCTCGACCCTGACCCCCCCTTTCCCAATGAAAAATTCCTGTGTGCGCCACTGATATATATAGATTGCCTAATGCAAACTCTTCTTAGTAAGATGTGAATCCAATTTTAAAATGCTTTTAATTTAAACCCGTTATCTTCAATTTCAATTTATAGTATCTATTTCTTATTTTCAGAATTCGCAATTCAAAAATATGGGTTATGATTCTAACTTTAAAAAAAACTAATACGGAACACGTATAATAAAATAAAGTTATAAATATGGTTCAGTGTTGTGCTTCTTATTCATAAGATAAATATCATATGCATTATCAATTTATATTTTTTCTGAAAAAATTGTATTATAAAAAGACTTTGTGTAAAAGAAAACAAACGTTTAATAGTGTTGATATAAAGTGCTATTCATCTCAGTTTGTTTATAAAGGTTATATTTCAAAGTGTTTCTTATAAAACCACTACTTATTATTTTAGTAATCAACTTTCATACCTCAATAAGAGTGGAGTTCCTGCTACAATTAAGGAATTGGCAGCTATAAAATTAATTGTTTATAATAGTGGCATTTAAAAGTATATTTAACTAAGTGAAACCAAAAATGAACAAAAAGCATATTAGATTGTAACAAAACATGTATTTAGGGGAATAATTTTTTCAAAATACTTTTACAATTGTAATATATAAAAGTTATATTTATTTTTTAGAGTTATTACTTTACTGCGCATGTTTATCCTATTAACTGTTTGTTATAACACCTGTTTAACATTATTTTCATGTTAAACTTAGTTTCGATGCTATACAGTATTAGATAGTTATTAACACATTAAACTTTTTTATGTATTGCAATGAATAGCATTTACATATTTTTAGTTAATTTTTGCTATAAAATTTTCCTTGACTACTTACTATGTGCAATATGGGATTTACAAAAGAGTCTTGAGTTTAATACTATAGTAAACTAACATTAGAAAAATATAGTAAAACTGAAAAGTTAATTGTAAAAATAGAGCAAAATGACAGAAAATTTGAAGGAAAAGAAAAGGAAACGGAAAATTTTACAGAAACCTCACATACACATACAAACTAAAATTTTGACCAGTTATTTATAATTGATTTTCAATTACAAAAATAACTTTTTAAGTTCCTGCATTTTTATCAATGAGTAAAATATTACATAAAAATTAATAATAATTTCTATTAATTATTCAATATTTATATAGGTGAGTGAGTGAATATTAACGTCACACTTTTGAGCTACACGAGGGCTTTTGGCGACGGACCTCGTAATTTTGAACCATGGCCAAGTGACGAGGACGACACCCGAGCTGACCGACATCCCCTCCTCTTCTAACTACCACACCACACCAACTGGAGGAATTTTGAGCTCTCGACAGTTTTAACGGGCATCTCTCCTCTACACGGTGGTCTTTAGTGGTACTGGGCTCGAACTCATGACATGCCTGTCATGATCCGATACCTTGTCCACTGGGCTACCGTAGCCCCAATATTTATATAGGAGGGCTTTTATAGTTTTAAATATAATTACGCTTTCATTTTTAACATTTAGTAATTTTTTATTAACTTTATAATTAAACATTATTTTTACAATTTTCTCTAATTTCAGTATAATTAAATACAACCAATACAATTAACTATTACATTCCCTAGATTCTTTCATTTTGAGCGTTAAAGACCTTTGAACAAACGTACTTTAAAATTTATTTAATTCTGGATTCACTACTTTTCTTCCAAATTTGACACTTTTCAAAGAACATGGGAGCTGTAATAACTCCTTTTTTAAACCTAATCCTCTGCATATAATCTTAAAAATATTCGTTAGAACTAACTTTATATGTTATTTAAAAAATCAATTATGTGAAATTGCTCAGCAAATACCTCTTTTTTTGTAAATTTTAGGGGGATTTCCACGACCTCCGATGGAAAACCCTGATCTCTTCCAAGGAGATATAGCTGGTATTGATATAAATGTAAGAAATATTTTATATATATATTTGAAAGTATACATGTGTGTGTGTATATATATATATAATATATATATATATATATATATATATATATATATATATATATATATATATAAAATAATATTGGTTCCTAAGGCCAGGAGTTTGTTATTGTACTACTGTGCCTATTTCTTCAATTTAAATAGTTATCTTGGTTCCTAAGGCCAGGAGTTTGTTATTGTACTACTGTGCCTATTTCTTCCTATTTAGTATAGTTATCTTAGGTTCTAACTATCTGTGTATTTTTATGTTTTGAATTATATATATATATATATATATATATATATATATATAATGTATTTGGACTCTTTAAGTAAACAATCTGTGTGTGTGCATTATATTGGACATGTAATTTGTACTTGCTTTTCCTTTAGGATCGCAATGCTCTACCAGACGATGTTAAATTGTGGCCGAATGGAGTCATTCCTTACAAAATCGACTTTGCATTAAGTAAAAATTCAAATCAAAATTCTGTATTTAGCAATAATTTATATTATATTGAATTTATATTAACTATCTCATTGTGATCATATTATTTGAATTTGTGAAGAAATTCTTGCGGTAAAAACCGAAGAGACATTTTATCCAATTGAATTTTTTCCCCAAAATAAAAAGAGCCATGTTTTAAAAGAGATTTAAATAAAACTGGTGGCAGAAATATCTGCTAATCTACATTTATTTCGTTTTATAACTGCATTTTTTGAATTTCAAATAGAGATATATTCATATTCTATAAAATATTTATCCATTTTATAATTTTAATGGATTTTTATTATGGTTTCATTGAGGTTAATAATATGTCTAATTGTTCATATTGCAAAATAAACTTAAGCCCTCTGTCAACTCTTATAATGTTTTTACCACAAGTATTAGTTTTTAATTACCGCGAAGGAAATACATAGATGAAGAGAAAACATATCAAAATATATATCATATTTCTAATTGTTATTAAAAAAATCTGGGTACTTACGCATTATCGCAACAATGCCAACGTTTAAGATAATTTGTCAAGTTGGCAACCCCTATTTCCCATGTGTCGTACGCGGTAAATTGACAACCATGTGTTTCGTTTCATCTAATTTCACCAATGCGGTTGAGATAATACATAAGTGCCAAAATATGTTTATTTTACTTTACAGCCGATTTAAAGGATGAAATTGAGAATGCAATGAAATATATAATGGACAGAACTTGCCTGAAATTCGTCCGTAGAGAGAACAGAGAGCCGGATTTCATCAGAATATTTTCTGGAGATGGGTAATTCTGTTATGCACAAAATTCTAGCATACCTGTACACATTCTAAAGATGATGAATAGAAAACTCTAGTTTTAAAGCCATTAGGTTCAGCTATCATTGGAACAAAAGAATCAAATTTTTCCTCACAAAAAATAATTAAAATTAAAAATTCTTTAGAAAATTAATGAATTTATCACATTTATACAATCCAAATGTATATTTTCTGTAACCCTTTCTTAGTTTTGTCTTAATTTTAGTCAAATCGCACTAGACCAGAAATTTCAGAAGACGAATTCTGATTTTTTTTTTACAGGTCGGTATTCTTATGAATGTCACCCACCCTTTAGAATGCAATATCTTTGCGCAAAATATTGCTGTATGCTTATATCTCAGTTCGGCTTATTAATTTCTTGTTAAGTTTTCATCATGCACCCACAGAAATTCTTTCTGGAACCCCCCAGGAGTGTGTGAAAATTAATCCCAAGTTAAGAATTCCTTCTCTGCAGCAGTGGCGTAGCTGGGTATCCAAAGGCTCTGATGCTAAAACAAAATGAGGGCCTCATTTTGGTTTGATTTCATCAAGTAAAAAAGCAAAAATATGTAAATATATTAAATATATAAAGCTACAATTTTTGTTTTCTACCTTCTCCTTTTTGGCATTGTTTGCACTTAAAAAGCCCCACTGTGTTTTTTATCCCTAATTTCAGTTTTATAATTTCTACCATACATTTCGTTTATGCTCGAGTACTTACTGACGTTAAAAGGAAGGAGAAATGAAAATAATATAAACTGAAAATATAATAAAAACGGAAATAAAAAAAGGGAACGAATTTAGGGGAATTCCCTACAAATTCAAAATTACTTTCAATTGAATTGTCATGATTATAAGTATGTTGTACCCTTTTTATATTTATACCTTAAATTTGGGAGAAATTATCGCAAGTTCGGCTTGCTTGGTGGTCAGGGTCCAAGGGTTCCCCTGAGCTTGAGGGCCCCGGTGCAAGGCACCGCCTAGCCCAATGGAAGCTACGTCACTGCTCTGCAGCAACATTATTCTCTACAGCAATCATTGACCTTTCATTATTTTATTATTATACTATTATCAAATGATGGCAATGACACATGTGCTGTGGTGCATTAATCTACACAACTTAAATAAATTTTTCTGTTGTTGTTATTTTTTACCCTTAAATATTCGGACGTATGTCAAATCAGCTCCAGAAGGTTCTTGACCACCAAAAAACCTATAAAAATAAGGGAATAGAGTGTTAAGTCCCTCTTAGAAAGTCGGATGCATCTCAGAATATGATCCGGTGAAGTTGAAGGGTCACTGCATTTCTTACAAGCGGGACGGAATTTTCTGCCACTATTATAGGAAAGACATTTCAAGTGGCTACTCTTCAGTCTGGCCGGAGCAGTCTAGGAGCCACGGTCACATCTGATTTCCGACAGAGAGCCAGAGGATGTTCCTGTGTATCATTGGTGCGTAAAAGAAACACGCCATATTAAAATTAGTTTAGATCTTGCATTAGAGTACAGTTCTTTATAAATGAGCGAAAGTGCCAATAGTCGTTTCATTCTCACTACCCTCTTTGGCCAGTCTATCAGCGGTCTCATTACCTGTAATGTTAACATGTGATGGTATCCATTGGAGGTGGACATCGTGCAGTAGAGGCAGTGCAAGTCTATACTGACGGTAGTCGTACAGAAGATTGTACTGGCAGCGGCATTTTTATTAGGATTATTATTAATATTACTTGTTTGTTTTAATGTTATGCTACATCAATACATCTGATTATAAGTACAAACTTAGTAATTTAGAATACTGGCCAGATGACCATGATGAAACCAGACCATACTTTTGCTTGTTATGCATTCCTTCACCTAATGCTTTTGAAAACTACCTTGGTTTAATGTAGAAATAATTACAAAAAGATAATTTCGTTGGACTTAAACCTATTATTAGATTTGTTCATCACTGGTCATAGGGCTCAAAACCTTAGCAATTGGTCTACACTTACCCATGTAACTTCCAAACACCATAAGGATAAAGGCCAGAACTAAACTTTCACTTGAAATAAATTTAACTCTGGCTGAAAATTTAATTGTGTTACTTGCAAATTCATTTTATTATAGCTATGTCTATCATTCAAATGAGAAATGTAAAGCATCCTTAAAAACAATATCAACTAATAATACATGGGCTATAATTTGCGATATCTTTCCTCAGTTGCTACTCTCACTGGGGTAGAACAGGCAAAGTCCAACCTTTATCTCTGGGCAGCGGATGCGAATCCTTCGGAACTATTATTCACGAACTGACGCATGCCATAGGATTTGATCACGAGCAAAACAGGTCAGACAGAGATGATTATCTCCTGATATACTACCAAAACATTGATCCAGGTAAGAAAAGGCTTCAGATGTTTAAGAAAGCTACCAAATCTAATCACATTTTAATTTTCGTTTTTACAGGTATAAATAATATCCAGAAAGAATACTATTGGAATGTGTGCACAATTCTGGTTTAATCATGCTTTTTAATTCATTTAGATCTCTTTTGGAAATACAATAGATATATAGTTTGTTGCCCAGTTTTAATTCTGCTGTCTCTATAATATAGGCCCAGTGGTCGAGTGTGGTAGCGTATCACGCTTCTACACCACAGGTGCAGGTTTTATTCCCGGACTGGGCAAGGTCGACTCAGCCTTTTCATCCGTACTGCAGTGTGTGTCGATAAATGAGTACCGAGCTTGCTTGGGGACTTAAACACTGTGGGTTTCACTTCAGGCTGACCACCTGATGGGGACAGCTATTCATGCGATCACGTATACTGGGATGGACACAGTAGGCCCTGGCCCTCAGAAGCTGTTGCGCCACTGAGTTTGAGTATTGATAATTTAAATGTCCGTGTGTGAAAAATTTTAGTAATTATTTTTGCTGAATATTTTACGGGGTGGTAATTTCTTTGCCATACGCAACAATCATTGTTTTAAAATATTTATTTCGAATATATGAATATTCTTTGAACAATGATTAAATAATCTGCTTAGGTAGGGATAATAATATATTTGATATCTGAGAAATGCGTATAAATCGTCCCTCCTCTGTCTCGAAAAGGCCTTGATGTATGTTTCACGTCTTCCGTAATAAATCAAATCCTGAACCATTAGGACATAAATGGTTGCCTTTTGACCCTATCTTAAGTGCATGACTTTGTGTCTTATCTAAAAAGGCAGATCATTTGTTTGTATATCTCTTTGATGAATGTTCTCAAACCCAAAATGAAAAACTTACATCGTAAGCCCACTTGTCCATCGTATTGGTATCCACGTCACTTGACCATGGTTCAAAATTACGTGGTCCGTCGCCAAAAGCCCTCGTGTAGCTAAACAATGCGACGTTAATATTCAATCAATCAATCAATCAACCATCGTATTGGTACGCCTTAACAAGATAGCCATCTCTCTTCAGGGGGAAAATGCATTTAACAAATAGATCTCTATTCTTTCCTGACTTCTTTTTCAAGTATGCTTATCATTATAAGGTTACACATAGGGATAGCAATACCGGTATACCGGGATATCGAATACTGGTATTTTGAGCCATTTGTACAATTTTGTAATACCGGTATTCACACGTTTAAATATTGGTTTTTCGGTATTTAATGGAAATTTTTTTAAACTATCCCCACTATATGTTCAGCGATTACCAACCCAGCAAAATAGTACATGTTTTTGTTTTTACGTCTCCCTAACGGAGAAATTAATTAGACTGCGAATATAAAGTTGCATCGTGCAATCAAGAGTAGTGATAAAATATGTGAATTATCCAAGGTGGGGGTCCGAAGCTATTCTGTTACAGCTCAGAGCGATACTGCACACGCACAGGATTCGTAGTCTGATATTCGTTTCTGTGAAAATAAGGTTGTAGTTGTGAAGAAAATTCGTTATATTTCAATATTTTTCTAATTGGGGAGTTTGTTATTCACATTGTATCTGCATATCATACTTGTGTATTTACATATAATCAGGATTTTATAAAAGAAAAGAAAAGAGACTAACCAATTCAAATTTGATCAAGATTATAGTAAATTTTATTAAAATTTGTTACCCACAAACCTTATCCACATTCAGAAGAATTCGGTACGGTTATCAAAGATGATGATGACACTAATGTTGATACTGGAAAGGAATTGTCTCCTGACCTAAAATTAGAATTAGCGATAACTAAAAAAATTTCAACAAATCAAAATACAATACAGAAATCAGCTGTATCCAAAACCATCCGACGAGAAATCAATTTATTTGAAGATGAGAGATTTAGAGGTAAATACTCGGAAAAAGTACATCGCGTATTGTTAACAGTACCACCAACTAACGTAGATCTTTTTCGATAGCTGATAATTATTACACATAATTAAGTTCCAGGCTTAATGGCAGTACAATTAGTGCATTATTCTCTTTTTAAGATCACTTTTCAAATATTTGTAATAGTACCACAGACTGAAAAGTGATAGTTACACTCTTTTTGTGATTTAAATAAATAAGATGTTCCTTTTTACTTTTTTTTTGTGATTATTTATATACTGTTAAAATTTAAAAATTACAAATTAATTTTATGTGATATTTACACTCTCTAATAAAACTGGCAAATGAAACAAAAAGAGAAACACCTGTATTTTCTTTCATTTCCTAAAAGTTCTACTACCGGTATTAAAACCGGTATCCCGGTATTAAGATCTAAAAAATATCGAATACCGGTATTGAACTTTTGGTCCGATATTGCACACACACAATCCCTAGTTACACAGAAACCAATCAAATCCTTATTACTGGTAAGATCCAAGTGGTAGTGAATTGCGCTTCCACACCACAGGTTCGGGTTCTATTCCCGCGCTGGCCAAGGTCGACTCAGCCTTTCATCCCTACTGCAGTGAGTCGATAAATGAGTACCAAGCTTGTTTGGGGACCTAAACACTGGGGGGTCTCGATTCTGACTTACCACTTGATTGGGACATCTGCTCATGCACCTCAGCGCCCAGTGATCACATATACTGGGATAGGCACAGTAGGCCCTGGCCCTCGTGGGCTGCTGCGCCACTGAGTTTGAGTTTGACTCTATGATACAATAATCTTATCCTAAGAATCTGTGTGCCAAGGAAACAAATTAATACTCTCTCCCTCTTTCTGTGTGTGCGTTCGTATGTGTGTGTGCGTTCGTATGTGTGTGTGTGTTGTGTGTGTGTGTGTGGTGTGCGCGTGAGTGTGTGCATGTTCGCTAGTTGAATGTTCATTCGCGTCATACTTTAAAGCAACACATAGTTAACAAGAGATGGACCTCCTTATTTTGAACTACAATCAAGTGAAAAAACACAGAGTTGGCATCTCACTCAAACATTCAATCAAATTTTAAAGTGACAATGCTCGATCAAGCTGAATTCAGCTCCATCGGCAACAATTTTACTCCTATTCAACACCGCATTGTTTCTAACGCTAATCAGAGACATTATAAGTACATTTCTTAAAAGCATAATTAAAAATAATAATAATGTAGAATTTCTCTCCTTCATTAAAAAATAGCAACTATTTACTGTCGTAATAACCATTTTTAGTTTACCTGACAAATTAGTATTCAATTGAATTCCTGTATATTTATCGACTAAATTAGTTTAAAACATTTCGAATTAGCCACAGAAAAATGATGATAAAATTCGCAATTTTTGTCTCGCGTTAATCAAATTCTTATGTTTTTCGATAGTGAATCCTAGCAAAATCAACTGACTTAAGGGGGTTCACCCATCTGACACCTGTTTTCTTAAACGTTTTTAGGGATTTTTTTTTTGACGACCAGTAAAAAGATAGAACTTTAAGTTTTTTACCATTTATTTAAATGTGTTTTAAGAGTATGTATATAAATGCTTAGCCAAAAATATCGAATAAAACGTGAGTTATAGTGCTCTGAACACACCCTCCTTAAAAAAAAAGGACGCTCACTTCCTCCACGATTACGGCTGATTGGCTTATCTGAAATAAAAAAAAATAACGGTGATTTAATCTGTAGGCATAAATGGACCGAATGTGAACTATACTTAATTAAAAATAACAAAAATTGGATTTTTGATAGACTTTTGAAGAAAATGTTTCGAATTTCATGGGGGGGTTGTTATGTTTTTGTTATAAAAATTTTTAATATATTTTGAATTTTGGAATGATCGTGGTTCACACACATTTGGTGCGTATATTTCTGCTGAGTCTACCCTATAAATTTGAAGCCATTTCGTCAAACCATTCGTGAGATATGATGGAGGAAAGTTTGAAAAACACAGTTTTGAGAAAAACGCGTTTAAAGTTACAAGTCAGATTAAAACAAGGAAAATCTTAACTTAGAGCTACGAACAGCTGCTTCTAACACTTGCTTCTGTATAACGACTTCGAATTTTAAAAAATCACTTTACCACCATATTCTAAACATGTTAAGAAAGCAATTTTTGAAAAAAAAAATTTTTTTTTATTTTTTTAAAATTATTACATAAGTTAACCTCCTTAATAACATTTTAACAATTCTCATTCAAATTTTAGAAGCGCTGGATCAATTTATTAAGCTGAAGCCTCACGAGAACCGACTCATCAACAAGTTTGATTACGACTCCATCATGCTGTACGGAGAAAAAACATTCTCAAGGGATGGTCGATCGAAGACCATGAAGTCGAAAAAGAAAGGCATCAGACTGTTGGATGTAGATAAGAAGAATATGCCAAGCAAGAGTGATATTTACAGAATCAATGTACTGTATAAATGTGAAAAGTATTTGTAGCTATAGAAATCTTGGATAAACTAGATTGCTGAATAAAATATTTAGTGTATATGACTAATTTTTCACACTAATTTTAGTTTATATGGCTTTAGTCCATTTTCGAAATTAAAATAAAATAAAATTTGAAATATAAAAGTAAATGTAATAAATAAAAAAGTACTGCAACACTGTTATTACTTTAATAAACTCTTTGATTATCGTTTTATACCAAAGATACTTCATCAATAGGACTTACGAAACTGTAAGTTGAAATTTTACTTTAAAAAAGTACACGATTTTCTTTGCATTGACTATTTTATAGAAACATTTCAAATAAACGTACTCAAAACTAATTTAATATTTTGCTTTCCGTCTTAGTTACATGAAAATGAAAAGTATCCATCTATGCATATATATCGTAATCCTGGCGAGTGGTAGTTAATTCTTATTAAAACATTATACCGAGAGTAGGTGTGCTTGTAGAGTATGTTGGACTAATGAGGCATCATCTTGTTATTCCACTTTATTTCACATTTATTCACTTAACGTTTCGACAAAACAGGAAACGGACATGAAACACAAACCCGGCTGCAGCCGATTACATTATGACATCATGAGGACAGACAAAGAGCAAAAGAGTGGAATCTCCAGAAACCTCGGTATTTATAGGAAGCCCAATCACGTGATCTGAGTGGATGGATGTAATTCAAAAGATTCCCGTTAGGAGGGTAGTTAGATTATTATTTAAACGTGGGTCCTGAAGGAATGGATCATAGATAATTAAAGAGATATAAAAGATTAAATTACTGGGAATTATTACACATATATATATATATATATATATATGTGTGTGTGTGCGTGCGTGTGTGTGTGCGTGCGTGTGTGTGTGCGTGCGTGTGTGTGTGTGTGTGTAATAATTCCCTCTAGTATCCTTTTTATTAACTCTTTGTACTAAAATTTAAAGTAATTTTAAATCTTTGGTTTAAAAATAACATTGTAATCTTAATCGTAATTGGCTAGTCCGAAACCCCTGTCCCGCCCATTCTATCCAATCAGAACTACTATTACGCAATAATCACGCGCTTGCACTGCTGGTATAAAAGCAAAAATCTTGAGTAATCGCGCTCTTTGTCTGCTTGCCTTCATCATGTAGGTATGTGAATAACTGCTGCTCTTTGTCTTTGTGTCCTCCAACATGCCGCTGCCTATTCAATGTGAAAATGTACCACAATTGTGTTTTAATCTATTGTGTGTGTGATGTGTGCTTCTTAATAAAGGAGTAAAAGTTATTCTGAAGATGTCTTCAATAAACCAGATATGACAACCGGCTAACGCTACTACAATACTTAACACACACACATATATATATATATATATATATATATATATATATATATATATATATATATATATATATATATATATATATATATATAATCGATTAAGCTATCCACACACACTCATTCCCACAACGCGATATCTCCGGAGCTTTTAGATCTTCAAACTTGAAATTTGGCAAGCTTGTTTCTCTTTTGTTCAGCAGAGATCCGCTAAGAACGGTTTTAAGGAAATCGACTCTCAAGAGGGTTTGCGACGACGTTAACGGTCGGTGTATAATTTCTCAAATAAATACATATAAATTAATTGTAGTTGGAACCGGATATGAAAGAAATTACTAACATTGAAAAACAAATGCTTAATAAAATCTTAGAAAATACAAATACAAAATCACAAACTGAAGTTATTTTGATGTAGGTTTCATAAAATCTAACAAATATATAGTTTGCGGATCAGTTTTTTTTCCAGCAAAATTAATTTTTTTATTCCTTGCTTTGTTGGAAAAATACTCTCTTCGTTGGAGTCTATATTTTCTAAAATATGTAACCCTTTTTCAATTAAAGGGTTACATATTATGCTTTAAAGGGTTAAAGAGTATTATTCATTATTTTCCTTCTGTCAAATTACAAACCATCATTCGATCGTCTGATTGAACTGGATCTGAAGACTCAAATTTTTCAATGCCTTGCTCTTGCTCATGCATTTTTATGAGCTCATCTATTGGCAACTCCTGATCGTGGGAATCCAGTTCTTGAATGTCATAACTATCCACTTCTAACTTTAATTGCCTGGCAAAATCGACGACTTCTTCAATCACATTACCAAATTCCTCAGGCTCTGGAGCTAAATCCGCTTGAGTTTCAGTGATGAAAAAAAAAAAGAAAAAAAAAGACGAATTGATGAGATTTTTGAAAATCGTGCAACTCCCAGTTCGCGTCGAGGTGTTACTGTATTCAAAATGATTTGGTTTTACAATAGACCCCTAAATCGGAAAAAAAAAGATCTTGCATTAATTTATTATCTCTAATGTTAGTGTTACAAAGTAGTAGGTATGTTTATATTAATTACTCAAAACAAAAAGCATTCATTCAAGGGGTCTTGAGAAAATTAATTCAAAGTCATACATTACAGAATTATAATATTTTAACAAAAATAGGAGATAACATTATGTCAGTGCTTCTCAATCTTTCAATACTTGCGAGCCAATTTTCAGTCATAATTTTCTTCGCGCCCCCCTTCCCCATCCAAACAATAACAATAATGTACTTTGAAGTAAATCTACAATAAGATTTTAATTACAAACCGTACAAATTATTCAGATAAGTATTGTACAAATTATTCAGATAAGTATAATTTATATGTGCCAAGCCCATGGGGTCACTGGTAATTGTAAACTTCTACTTAACTTGGAATTGTTAAATTAATTATCAAATACAGTGTTTAGCCCTGATACATTTATAAACAAATTACATCAGTGTAAATGCGTAGTTTACTTTTTATTATGTTAGAATGTATTTTGTTTTGTTTCCTTTCAGTCAATTAATAATATTTTTAAATAATGTTTTATTTTCGACTTTTGGATATGCTCGTGCCCCCCTTGTAGGGTTATCATGCCCCCTGTAACGTCGTGAGTAGCTAACCATCAATAAATTGTCACAGCCTAATATGAAAATAAAAGGATTGTTTATTTGCTAAACAATTTGTTAGTGAAGCAATAAATTACAGTTCATGCGCGAAGCCGGTGCAGTCTGTCTATCTCCTATTCTCAACGCCACCGGGCAACACCTCCTAGATACAAGGCCTGGCCACTGATTTGTGACGTCACTACTAGTAGGGAGAAATCGTCCATCGCCTACGGAGCTTCTCTGATGCCTTTTTTTGAATACTTTTTGTTATTAAACTAATTATACTCTTTTTTTTTACAGGAGATTAAAAAAAAATTAGTAAATTAATCAGAAAATTGTATTTCATGTACTTAAAACATGAGTAAATATTAGTTTTCCTATTTAAATAATAATTGCAAGTATATGATTATCCATTACTACGAACGCATTGCATTGAACATAAACGCATTTATTACATTGTAGCAAATTACAAGAGCCTTTTGTATTCGTATATTTCTTTTTTTACATAACTATGATTATTTCTTAATTTTAAAATTTATCTTCTTATTTTTTTCAGAATAGTTACAAAGAGGAAAATAAAATTAGAAATAGTTTTCAAAACAAAAAACGACATACAAATTTAAAAGCAGTAACTTTATTGGTATCGCACGTCAAGTAGTATTAAATAAATTTCAAATATATTTGTAGATAAATCTACACCTCTATAATTATAGATATATACAGGAAAATAAATATATACTTAAAAATAGATTACACAGTTTATTTAGCTGTTTGTCTGTCACTTTTCTTTCCTTAAATTTTTAGTACTTTCTCTCTCAAAAGTAGTTAAATATGTTTTAAAACTTTATTGGTATCAAATTAATAAACAAAAGTTTGCTGTCTGCAGAACAGCATGAAAAATTACCATAAAATAAGTTGACAAAAATATTTTTTATTAAATCCATACATATATGATTACAGATACATACATGAAATTAAATATGTACACAGAAACAGATTACACAGTTTATTTAGCTATTTTCCAGTTAATTTTCACTGCTTAAAATGTTTCTATATTTTCCCTCCAACAATAGTTATTCAATTACGCATTGTTAAAAATGTAGATTAAATGTTTTAAAACTATTGGCATCATGCACAGTGTTACTATCATCGGTGGTTCAGTTAATCAGTGGTAGAATGCTTTTATATCAATCAACTTTCATATCATCACAATCCGTTAGACTCAATAAATTTAATAAATCATCGAATACAAGTGTAAGATTAAATAATAAGTTTAATGGAATATGGAGTGCGTCTGCACTCGGTCACGTACAGAAGATCTCTGGTGTCAACAACACATGTTATTACAAGCAGCGCCCTCTATACTGAGGGGGGTTCTACCATTACTCCCCACTTAATCTCCTGCGGAGTTTACATTAAGATAATTCAAATTCTAAGGTAATTTAAGTAAAATTCATGCAAAATGAAATAATACAAATAAAATTCATGCAATGTGAAATAATACAAATAAAATTCATGCAATGTGAAATAATACAAATAAAATTCATGCAATGTGAAATAATAAAAATAAAATCCTATGAATTCAATTCTCAAATCATATTCATCATCAATAATTCTGAAATAAAATTAGCAATTCTTAAATCACATGCATATCAATAATTCTGAAATAAAATTAGCAATTCTTAAATCACATGAGTTATCAATAATACTGAAAATCAAATTAGCAATTATGTACATAGAATAATATAAAGGTTAAAGTTCAAGAAATTGTAAAATGTGTTCAATTGTTCTTCTCTACAGTTGCAGTATCAACTGGAATAGGTAAAGGCACTACCTTTGTGATGGCTCGTTTTAAAATACCTGTGGTGGTTTTCACATTAACTACTCTTACAAGACCATCACTACCGGGAAATACTTCAAGAATACGCCCCATAGGCCAGTTCAGGGGCTTGGTGTTGGGATCCTTTAAAAGAACGAGCTTATTCTCCATCAGGTTAGGGTTCTGTTCACTCCATTTAGCACGGGTCTGCAGATGGGTCAGATATTCGGTGCTCCCCAACGGTTCCAAAATTTGTCTCTCAGAGATTGAACGAGTTTCCACCTGGAATGATAGGACAAAGAATCCGAAGCAGTATAAGGTTCAGGAAAGGATGAAATTGCACAGTTCGTCAAGAAATGCCCCGGGGTCAAAGGGTTAAGATCATTGGGGTCCGAAGAAAGTGGAGACAAGGGACGTGAATTCAGAACTGCTTCGATTTGTGCCATCAACGTAGTTAACTCTTCGAAGTTCATGATAGCTGATTTCGCTACCCTCAATAAAATGCGTTTCATGGACTTAATGTTTGCTTCCCACAATCCACCGAAATGGGGAGAAGCGGGTGGAATGAAGTTCCATTCGATTTCCTCTTCCTCGCTGAATAGCTGAATTCTGTTGGACTTGTGTGCGCAAATTTCGTTCCATTCATTAAGAATGTTTCTTGCTCCCTTGAAGTTCGTTGCCTTTGGCAACATCATTTGATGTTTTTGGAATTCAGATAGGGTCGAATGTTTCAATCTACCTCCTGGGTCAAATAATCGACCTGCGGCTTGTAACAAATATCCTTTTGTATTAATTCTTTTAGAAAGAAATGTTCCTAAATCGCTGGAATCAAAATAGAATGTATCAGATTTTTCATTCCAACCAACTCCTAAGACCCTTGAAGCTATCAACGTGTTCAATGACTCTTTATGTTCATCTACTTCAAAATTTAAATTTTTTAACCTTTGATTTAGCTCGGAAGAGTTGGTTCTCCATTTCCGAAGATCCATACTTGCATCTTCCAAAATTTATTTACTTTCTATGCAGGTCGTCAAGGCTGCTTGGACACTGACATTTCCACACAGAAAATCATCAACATACAATGACTGGTTAAGATGGTTAAAAGTATCAGGAAAAATATCCACATATTTTTTAAGATGATGCTTTATCGTAGCTGCAAGAAGAAATAGACTTGATTTTACTCCAAATAAAACCCTAGTCATACGGAAAATATCAAGCCGTTTGTTTTCTAAATCAATTCCTGGATTTTCATCCCAGAAAAATCTTGTAAAATCCCTTTCACTTTCGTCTATCTCAATCATCAAAAATGCCATTTTTATGTCAGCTACAAATGCAATTGGATTCACTCTAAATTTGATTAATAGAAAAATAGGTTAGGTATAAAATTTAGCCCTGTGTGTAAACAATCGTTCAAAGATAGCTGTGATTTCGCATGTGATGACGCATCAAATACGATTCGCAGTTTGCTTGTAGTTTTATCAGTACGTATTACTGCTCTATGTGGTAGATAAAAAATATTATGCTTTAGATTTTCTTCTTCAAATGAAACGCGTTCTATGATTTTCTCAGAAAGATAATTATTTACAACTAATTTGTAATCCTCAAATAAGGAACTGTCATTTTTAAAACGTGATCTTAACTTTAGAAATCTTTTCCTAGCAATTTCTTCATTATTTTCTAACAATGTTTTCATGTTAGGTTTCCAAAGGAATTTAACTTTATACCGCTTATTTTGGTATGAAATTCCCGCTTCAAATTCAGACATTATATCATTATCAATATTTTCCTCATCAGACACCTCTGCTTCTATTCCTAAGTTCTCTAAATTCCAAAATTCACTAAGCTGTTTAGAAATATTGGATTCATTAACAATAACACTCATTGTTAAAATGTCCTCTCTCTCAGAATCTGTACTCTGCCCTTGTAAAGACCACCCGAATAATGTTTCTACTGTCACAAGATTTTTGTTTAGACGCGTAATTCTACCTGTAACTACTTGATAATAATAGTCCGCACCAATAAGAATTGATATTTCTTTATCGTTAAATTCATAAGAATCGGCTAATTGTACATTTTTAAATATCTAAATTTTTTATCAATATTTCTATCAGGAGTCGGTAAATTCGTGATAGAAATATGTTCTGTCTCTACCGCCTCTATTTCAATGCACAAATTTGGATCATCCCTGTTTTTCAATTTTATTTTAACTATATTTAAAGTTTTTGTTTCAGTTTCTCTTTAGCACCAAATGTGCAAATGGAAAGGTTTTCTTTTCTAAGAATTGGAAAGTTAAATTTCTCAGAAGTACTCTTTAAAACAAAACTTCTCTGTGAACCATTATCTAAAAATAATCTAACAACTTCTTGTTCATTTTTGACATCTATTAATGCGGCGCATGTTTGTAACAATACACTATTTACTTCTGTTTTAATTACTGTTGAAATTACATTATCAGTGTCCCTTTTCGGAGACAAGTCGTCATCATGTCGATTCCGAAAACATATTGAGAAATGGTGAGACCCATTACAAATAGGACACGACTCCCTCTTAACACATTCCATTGCTCTATGACCGGGCGACAAACATAAAAAACAACAGCCCTTCTTCCTTAAAATTTCTCGCTTTTCGTGAGCACCAAAGGAACGGCAAGTGTCGAGTTCATGACCTTTGTTGCAGTATAAGCATTTTCGGCTTCTAAGTTCTACTTTCTCCAAAGGGGTGGGAAATGAATGGGGTCGGAAATGTACTCTATTCGGGGGTGGCTTCATGCGTTGTCCGAGGAAATAGGAGCCTTTATTTTTTGTTCTGTCTTGCGGTAGAGGGGAATAATGACATAGTTTATGACTGTTTATTTGAGAAGCTCGTTCCCTACTACGGATTTCTAAGTGTAGGAACTGTAACAGAGCACTCAGGTCAAACCCTTCGTCCTTTTGAGAACGATTGAATTCCAAAACGAGTTCCGAGGGTATCTGTTTCAACAGGATGGGTGTTAATAAGTTTGAGTAGGATTCTCCTTTAACTCCTAAATTTTCAAGACTCCTTATTTGCGTTTCTGGTCTATCGTACAAATTTCTTAAGCCCACAATATCAGTAGGGTTTCTAACAGGTGTTAAATTTAATAAATTGCTCAAATGAGCGTTAATTAACATGTTTTTATTTCCAAATCTATCTTTTAATAAATCAAGAGCTCTATCATAATTATCATCAGAAATTGGAAATCCATTAATGCAAGCAAACGCATTACCACACAAATATGATTTTAAATAATTAAATTTATCAACTTTGCTTAGTCTATTGTTATTATGAATAGAGCTTTCAAATAAATTATAAAAATCTAACCATTCAGAATAATTTCCAGAATACTCATTTATATGCAATTTAGGTAAATTTATGTTCATACATTCAAAACTATTGGAATCAATAACTTGGATATTTCGAGAAACTGTATCAACCTGGATAGAGTCAGAATTTAGTCTCCTAATTTTAGAAGAAAGCTTCGTTTTCCAAAATATAATCTTCTCTTTAATTTCTTCCGAAGCTTCCATATCTTCAGTAATAGTGTCAACAGACAAACGATCTTCAATTAGTGTATTTAATAAACTTAAGTTACTTTCTTTGTCATTTAATTGCTCTATAAAAGCTTCAAATTGATCAACAGGTTCATTTTCATTGTTGATCTTTCCTTCAATTTTATTTATCAATTTTGTCAACGAAGAACGTACCGCAGTACGCTTCTTTTTAAATTTTGAGAGATCTTCTGACATTTTAATCTTCTATTCAGGTATGATTCAGTTTTTCAATAAAAATTCGGCTTACCTGAATTCACTGTCGACGATGATATTCCAACCTCTTGGTCGAGGGTATCAAAAATGATTCTTTTATCAATTTCATCAATTTTCATTAATTTCAGGCCGTTGCACCAATGTTACTATCATCGGTGGTTCAGTTAATCAGTGGTAGAATGCTTTTATATCAATCAACTTTCATATCATCACAATCCGTTAGACTCAATTAAATTTAATAAATCATCGAATACAAGTGTAAGATTAAATAATAAGTTTAATGGAATATGGAGTGCGTCTGCACTCGGTCACGTACAGAAGATCTCTGGTGTCAACAACACATGCTATTACAAGCAGCGCCCTCTATACTGAGGGGGGTTCTACCACACAGTAATAAGCAAAAATTCTTCACTCTCTTCAATAACAGCATTAAAAATTACCAAAAAATAAAGTTCCCATAAATAACAATATAACAGGTTATCGTAAAATAAGTTAAAAATATATGTTTTAGATAAATTGTACATATATTAAAGCATAGATATATACCTAAAATAAATGTATATTTAGAGAAAATATAATACACCCATATATAAAAATGTAATTCATTTAACTAATAAAGTAGGTATTTTTTTCAAAGCAAAAGAAAAAAAAGACAAATTTAAAAACAGTAGCTTTATTGGTATCAAATACAATCACAGCATTAAGAATTATTAAATACATTTAAAATACATTTTTAGACAAAAATCTATACTATATAATTATAGATATATACAGGAAAAATAAATACATAAATAAAAATAGATTACACAATTTATTCAACTGTTATCGCATTTATTTTTCTTTCTTTAAATCTTTGGTACTTTTTCTTCCAAAAGAAGTTATACATTGTTGCAAATGTGAATTAAATATGTTATAAAACTTTATTGGTACCATGCACAGTACATGCATAAATTCATTTGAATTTATCAAGCTAATCGATATTTCTGAGGCAATTTGACGTTGATTATTTTGTTTAAATTTTCATAATCATTAGAAAGAAGTTTTTGAACTATTTTATAGTTGTAGAGCACTGCTGTAACAACAGCTGGAGATGGGCATAATAAACTTCCTCTGTCTAAGTTACGTATTAAATCATAGTTAGAATTTAGTTCAAAAGATTTATTAAGAACAAGTGATTTGGAACAAAAGTCGCATTTTAATTTTTTAAGTGCTGCTCTGGCACAAACACCAGCTAAATATGTTAAAACAGTTAGAAATGGCTGAGCATCATGAAAATCTTTTTCAGATAATGTAATATTAAAATTATGCAATACTGATGACTCTAAAGGATTTTCATTACACGAATCTTCCAAATAAATGTCTTTTAAGTTAAGCTGGCCATGTATTTGAAACCAAAGTTAGAGGTAAAAATTTTTGCTTTCTTAGTTTAGCTTCTATTTCATAAAGCTGTCGAATTGATATTAAATATTGAGAACCTGAAAGTGTTTTATATTTCCCAAAACGACTTTCTAACGCATCTGCTTGAATTTTTCCCGGGAAGAAAATACTGAAATTTTAATTCATTAATGCAATATTTTGACATTTCAAGTAAAGCGTATGTGGTATGAATAAAAGCAAGATGTGTTTCTTTAGTAAGGGTGCCAGTAGTACAATTTTTTTCCTTCCACGAGTCTAACAATGACAAAATTTTATGCAAGAATTCCCATGTTTGGTTGTCTGGAGATAAAGTAATCGATTGCTGATAAGGATCAAGCAAATGTTGTCCCTTTAAAGGTGTTTTAACATTAACTATTTTCCACCATGTACAAATTAAAGAAATACAAATTGATGTTGTTTAATAACTAATTAGTTTATGTTGCTCTCCTAATACTTGAAGCCCCTGAATAACAAACAAGATTTTCGTTTTGTTTTTCAAGACATAAAGCCTTCAAAAGTTAAACCATAAGCAAACTTAGAAAAATTTGCTTCTAATAATGGAAACTTATTATGATCTTCAAAATCTGGAAAATAAAAACATTGACCTGCATTTTTTTGATTAATCCAATTGTTACAAATGCATTTAAAAAGGTGCACTGAATCAATAACAAAGAATAAAGGATTGGAAGAATCAAAAGGATGTGGATATACAAAGCTCAATTTGGGAGGAACAGAAAAGTTTGACATTGCTTTTCGATTTATAGAATTATTGTCAGAAACTACACCTATAACTTTGAATCCTATACCATCAAGTTCTACGATAGTTTTTTTAACAACAGCAAACAATTTTTCTCCATCGATTTTTTTCACTGGCATTATATGAACTACTTCTTTAAGAGGAGAAAGAAGACTTTGAATCATATGAATACATATGCTGAAGTAGCAGCTTGTTCGCTGTAATATGCCATCCCTAGAGTATTACCCCCTTCAGTGTATTTTCGTATTGCATCATCCAAAAATGTAATTCACAAACCTATAAAATTAAATATATATATATTGTTTTGCATCAACAAAAAATATTTGTTAGAATTAACAAAAATTTCTTTGATAATTTGATTTTTTTTAAATGAAGTTATGAAGTTAACGAATTGTGAGTCATGTTTATCTGTTTTCAGCTTACTTTTAAAGTCATCCTAATAGTTCAAAAATCAGCTAGTTTTTTTTTTGTTGTTGTTGTGAATGTGTTTTGCATTTTGTATCTCACATCATATTAATAATCAAAATATACAATAAATGGTTGCTGATGTCCATATTTACATTGACTACGAGCTGTATATCATAATGGGCTTTCTTTGCTAACAAACTATTAATACTTAAGGTACTTTCGTTGATTCTACGAAAAGGTGTTTGGTAAATGACACAAAAATAAAGCAGCAATAGCAAAAACACTAGACAGTTTTTGTCTCATTAACAATGCTTGCTTGGGCTCATTTTTAAAAACATAAATTTTATTAGGGCTACAAAAAATTTATTTCATAAACAAAACACCTTTATCATTATAGATAAATAAAAATGAATTGTCAATGTTTAAGATCTTATCGAACAATCTATTAAAGTTATTTGTAGACTTTTAAAATAAAGATATTATTACAATTTCCATAAATTGAATAAAATTAAAAAAACTTACCTTCGAATACTTTGATGGAGCAAAATCTTTTCTTGAAATGGCTTGTATCCATTTTTTTCGAAGAAAGTCCTCTTTGAATCGAAACATTTGTACTTTAAAATTGCTATTTATTTCTTTATAATTGCTATTGCAATTCTGTACAACTAATTGTAGACCATTTTTTTTATGATCTTATCCAAAACCATCACAAATAAATTGAAAATCTGCAATAAAAATGTAGAAAGCTGCGAACTGTACAGGAGCAACAATCAAAATGGCGTAGGCGAGTAAAGTGAACTTCAAATCTGGCGGGATTTCTATACCTACTATATGTGACGTCACAAGTTTCTCTCATTTCAGTTGCCAGGCCTTGTATCTAGGAGGTGTTGCACCGGGGTGTTCATCGTCTTTCCTTCCTTTCCACTCCAACCTCCTTAGCGCTCTCCTCTCCAGTTCTCTCGATCCAGGGCAGGGTTTTTCTTTTCCATCCAGGGCAGGGCTCCTATTCTTCCGTCTCCCGAAAAAAAAACCCTTTTAAACACCAGGGGTGGGTCCACAACACGCCCCTCGTCTCCTCTTATTTGCAGGTCACAAAAGTCTCTCTCGGCCTCCCTCGTATTGTTTGCGCATAACACACCAATACACACTCGGGCCGTCTGGCCCAAGGTGCCATAATTCCTTGTCCAACATCTGGACACACTTGTCCATCACGCCAACTGTTTCTATTATCCCATTCTCTCAACACCAGAAAAGACAACATGATTCTTTGAATACAGGCTTTGCCTATTATCAATGGGCGCCGGCTCGCTTTTCACCATTATGGCGGCCAGTATGGGTGTCGGCACTCCTGCCCAAGCTCAAACAATAAACAATGGTCCCATGGCCAGGTGCACTGGTCATTTAACAGCTAGTGAAACTATAAAATTTAGTGAGAATCGATGGGTGTGAGTTCACAACTATCGAAGACGTCGTACTTATCATTTAACAGCAGGTGAAGCTATAAAACTTATCGTGAATAGAAGGATGGGGATTCATAACAATCGACGACGTCACACCCTCTAGGGGGCGCACCCCACAGTTTGAGAAACACTGCATTATGTTAAACCACGAAAATAAGTGCTTTTTACTAAAGAAGAAAATGTTATTAAGGAACGGCTTGTTATTGTGATTATAGACAAATTTACAATATAGATCATGATTTCGAGCAAGCACCCGAAAAGGTTTGGTAAAAAGAGAATTAAACTGCGGGAAAATCCGGCTGGGTGGCGTAGTTGGTTTGGAGCTGGCCTTGTACCCTCAAATTTGCGGATTCGACCCTGGCCCAAGTCGATGGATTTTCATAACGCAAAAAATCGGTAGCATCCATGTCGTAGGATTCTGCGGTATGTTAAAGATCCCTAGAACCCCTATTTGGCTTGGGGGCTCTCAGCAAAATTAAATTCTTAGTACTGTTTCACATCGTCAGAGCTCGAGTGCGTCTCTAGGGAGGAAACTGGTTGTCAAAGTTACATAGTGCCGCCCATCCGGTATAGTGGTTAGCGACGCTAACTGCGATGCCGTAGGGTCTGGATTCGAATCCCGGGTAAGACATGGATGGTTGTGTTGTAATCCTTCTCTCTCTTGTGATATGTGCTTCTTCACGCTTACTTCTATGTAAACCCACGTGTGATTCCTTGTGGTGCACGAGGTAATAAATGTTTTCAATTTAAAAAAAAAGTTACATAGTGAAAATTGAAATTCACACCTAGATGGTGTCACACTAAAAAGTGGTATCAGTTCCCGGGGGATAGATAGTAATTACCAATTCGCAGCCCCATTAGATAGAAAGGAAACTTCGGAAAAGTACCTTTACTGTTAAATTATTTTTAAAGCAGAATTTTTGAAACACGTGCAGGGAAAAAAATTCCGCAAAAAATTCAAATCCTTTTTTATGCTAAGTGCATATAAAACAGTATCTAACTTTCTAATCATAAAAGGAAAAGAAAATAATCCCTATTTTTCAATAAAATCTATGTAATTTAGAAATGCTACAAAAAACTGCTCATATTTCTAAGAAATTACGATTCAATACTCATATTTTTTCCGGAGCAAATAGTTTTAGCTACTTAATTAAAACAAAGCATTTTAATAATTCGAATAGAGTTTTATAAATGTTCTGCCCCTTTCGAATAAAAAATATATAAAATAATATCACTGTCAAACCGTTCTATATATATATAAAGGGTGTTTTTTTAGAGGTATAGAACTTTAAATTGCAATAAAACAACGATGTATTATTCGATTGAGATGAATTTTTTTTATTCGAAAAAGATAATCTTGTGGCATTACATTTTAAATATGATTTCTGGCATAGGACTGCCACGGCTGGCTCGGATGTAGTTCAATCTGGACGTCCAATTTTCGATGACTTTTCCCAACATTTGTGGCCGTATATCGGCAATAACACGGCGAATGTTGTCTTCCAAATGGTCAAGCGTTTGTGGCTTATCCGCATAGACCAATGACTTTACATAGCCCCACAGAAAATAGTCTAGCGGTGTTAAATCACAAGATCTTGGAGGCCAATTCACAGGTCCAAAACGTGAAATTAAGCGGTCACTAAACGTGTCTTTCAATAAATCGATTGTGGCACGAGCTGTGTGACATGTTGCGCCGTCTTGTTGGAACCACAGCTCCTGGACATCATGATGGTTCAATTCAGGAATGAAAAAGTTAGTAATCATGGCTCTATACCGATCAACATTGACTGTAACATTGTGGCCTTCATCGTTTTTGAAGAAGGATTCCACCAGCCCATAAAGCGCACCAAACAGTCAGTTTTTCTGGATGTAACGGTGTTTCGACATACACTTACGGATTAGCTTCACTCCAAATGGGGCAGTTTTGTTTGTTGACGTAGCCATTCAACCAGAAGTGCGCTTCATCGCTAAACAAAATTCGCTTATGAAAATCGGGAACAACGGCAATCTCGTTTTGGGCCCATTCGACGAATCTACGCCTTGCTTGATGATCGTTTTAATGAATTGCCAAACCAAACTGAGAATAAATCACTTGACAGCTGTTAAATCGGTCGCCATCTTGGAAAGTAATGCTAACTTGAACTTCTATACCTGGAAAAAAAACACTCTTTATCTAGGTAACAACATAATGTGATAATAATAATAACACAGCCTAGAACAACCTTAGTTAAAATAGCTTGGAGTTATATGTAGTAACTTTCCAGTTAAGAAAGATTAATCAAACAGCAATGGTTCTAAATAATTTTAAGTCATGTCACATTTTAAATATCTTAATCATAAACATAAGTTAAAGTAAATGGGAAAATATATCAAAATTTAAAGGCATTGTATTTTGTGCACACCTACGTATTAATACCAATGGATGTGAAATAATATCTGTACATTCACTGGATACAATAGAAAAGTAAGAAGGTGGTGAGGGATAAAGTTTAGGAAACACTAGCCACAGAAATTAAAGGACTCACAGGACCCTTAACAGATATCCGTGCACTCGAAAAAAACATCCCTCTTCAAACCAATGTAACTTAGAAATAAAACAAAACAATAATTTGAAAGTTTTACCACATGATAATCATATATATTTGCATTATTTCTCAAACTTTCAGATAACTTGAGAAAACAATTAAAAAAGTTATAAAGAAATAAAAATTGGATAATTTTTCAAAAATGTGAAAATCAGTATTTTACACCGCGCAGGATTCTGAAGTACAAAATTGATCAAAATTTACAAAATTAATTTTACATGGTATAAAAATGTTCACATTTGAAGTTATATAAACTTTTAAGAAATTTAGAGAAAAAAGTATTTTTAAGTACAATTATATATATATATATATGTAACGAGAATTTTAAAATTTTAAAGAATAAATAAATTTTAATTCAAATTAAAAAAATTCTATCAATTTTTTTAATTGATGTTTAAGTTATGAAGAGCCTTATTTTGAACACGTGTATAAAATTTCACATTGATATCATAAATAGTTTCTGAGAAATCCTGCGAGCAAGCTAAAAATTTTTGTTTTGCGAAAAATGAAGTTAAAAATAAGAAAGAGATGGAGTTTTCGTTTAAGTTTCACTACTTATTCCTCAATAACTTCGGAAGTTTTCACAGTATCAGCACAATTTTGGTACCAAAGTGCTCAGAAATATTGAGGCTTTAACATATATTTTTTTTTTCAAAAGATTGAAAAACTTGCAATTTAAGAGTCCTGAGACCCGTTAAGAATATTTATTTTTATGTATGTAATAATATATGAAATCAGTAATAAAAATCTGGTATTGACGTTTCTAATAGTTTTTTAAGTAGTTCATGATAGAAACACAGTAGTTCAACTTTCAAACAAAATTCATCACACAAAAATTTACACATAAAATTAATTTCATGCAATTTTTAACTTAGCTTATTTTGACATTAACTTTCCTATCAATTGGCAAATGACACATGCATTTCATGCTTGAAAATAGTCAAGGAATAGAATAATAATAATCACACCATAAATAACGACGATTGTACACCAAGAATAACAATCGTACCATGGAAAATAACAATTATATTTTATAATGACAGTGAATATGTTCGCAATTGAAAGCCATTTTTAAATGAACATCTATAAATAAAATATGTTTTAGATTAACATTTCCTTTCAATAAAAGTCCTTTTTTTATGTGTTTTACGATTTTGCTTTCTAATTGAACTTAAAAAATTGTTTGTGATTTTAATTTTTTAAAAATTAATTTTCACTTGATTCTAAATTCTCTTCTTGATATTTTAACTGAATATAACAAAATACCGACATTTCTCCCCCCCCCATCATTGCTATAGTTTTAAAGTTTTTAAAAGATTTTTAACACACATCTCATAAATTTATTCTTGTAGCATAAACAGTGTAAGTACTATCTAAACAATTAACTGCTTTAATAATTTCCTGAAACTGAATAGTCGAAATAAAAATTCGTCTCCAAAAAAGAAAAAATTAAAGGGAAGGAATTTTAGGATAGATCTAAAAACGAATCATCTACAATAAGAAATCGTAGAAATTAATATTTGTCTACAAAAGTCCAATATTTTCTGAAAATGTCTCTCTTTCCATATATATTTGAATCCGTTGGTAGTCATTACTTTATTGCATGATATGGCATTAAAAATTTTCGATTAAATTTTAATACATTTTGATAATAAGAAATATATATATATATATAATGTCTCGAAGAATTAATCTACTTTATTTATCTCCTAAATGTCACAAAATACAAAATCTTAGCAACTATTTTAGTCCGATAAGCACCTGTTAACTTCCCTGGAGCTTTAGAATCTGCATTTTATCAGCTAACTGCGATTTTCCGTTCAACAGTCGACAGTCCTTTGCCAACAGGCGTTGCGACTCCAACATGCAGACCTTCATATTTTTGAGTTTATTAGTTGCAGCATGTAAGTAAATGCAAATTATTTTAAATTCATATCTGTCTTTAGTTGTAAATTTTTAAAAAATTTCTATTAGACGTCACTCATAAAATAGCCACCATTTTATAATACACCCACATGAGCATTCAAAATAGACTTTGAGTTTATCTTGGGGGAGGAGGGTACGAAATCATTTTTTATGTTTATTTTTCAAACAGTTTCTCTTGATATTTATGTATTCTAGATGCTTTATTTAACCCTTTTAGCCCAGTTTTACATATGCTGTACCTAAACTTATTTCTCGTTTACTTCAGCTGTGATACAACTGCTGCACCAAGCTAACTGTAGAAATGTCTAAACAAATCTTCTAGGGTTCAAGGAGAGTGGGATGAGAACTGTATCTGAATCGCTCTAAAAGGATTTAAAGGTAGACACACACGTATAGCCCGAAAATTTTTCAACTTTTTAACCACAAATAAAATGATTAAACTTTAGGGAAAAAATTAAAAGATGGTACATACTTTAGCTTTTCTTTCGTAACAAAGGTTATTGAAATTCTTTTAACATTAATGAAAACTTAAAGAATATTTCTGAATAATCTCAAGATTCAGCAGAAAGAAAATACAAAGAGAGCTAAAAAAAATGGAGAAGCATTGATCTTCCACCATGTGGAAAAATCGTTTAATAATTTAAAGTTATTCTCAAATATCGCTCTTTTTTTAACATAACTTCATATGATGCTAATTTAAATTGAATAAAATTGCATCGAAAAACTTTTAAGTAACTTCTGATGCAGCTGCACATGTCATCTTCAAAAATTAATGATCGTATTTTATTTTCATGACAAAAAAAGCAAATGTTAGTTTTACGTAGAAGTTAAATGTAAAAGTTCTTGCTTCATACTGTTTTTCAATGACTTATTAATGTATTTTCAATCCATGGATACAAATCTGGACAAGGTTTATTTTAAATAGACCAGAAATAAATAAATGAAATTTATAACAAATTTTTATTTAAAAAAAAAGACTTAACATTCTTTTTACATTGACTATTTTTATTTTATTTCAAAGTTTAATTTTAAAAAAAATTTATGTTTTATATTTAAATCTATGGATCATTTAATTTCGAAAGAAAATTCGTTCTTCAATGTATAAACACAACAGGGGAAAGAATTTGCTTTTCATTAAAGATGTTTTCAATCGCTACCACATGAAAAATGAAAGCTGATTCAAAGTAACTATCCTAAATTTTCTGCAAAAAAGCTATAGGAATAAAATGACAACTTTAAAAAAGTATTAATATAGTTATGAAAAATATATATTATAAGCAAACAATGTTTCGAAAAGTTAGATATAAGAAACAATTTGAGTCTAATGAATCGATTTTTATAACAATATGCTAATTATATAATATATCCTTTTTAACCAATAAAAGTTTTATAATTAATTTACTATTGATTGAAAATTTTGTGTACAGAATTAAAGTACATTTTATAATTATTTTAATCCTTCGTAATTTAAGAAACCTTTTAAGAAATCTCTTGTTTCAAATTCTACAAGAAAATATGTTTCTGTTGTAGTAATTTTCAACACAGAAAATGTAATTTCATTGCTCCTGATATGATTTGACCTTAACATTGAATATATTTTGTTTTTCCTTTGGAAAAGAATATTTGACTTTTAAGTGTGTGTGTGTGTGTTGTAATAAATATATCAAGAGATTTAAAAAGTACTTTTAACACTTATCAAAAGAAAACAAATTTTAAATTTAACGTATTACATCAGTTGCTTGTCAATAATTTGTGAAAAAGGTAATCAGTATATCTAAAATTATATTTTTATATATATTATTACAAATTTCTTTTCAAAGAAATACATACACTATAAGGATAAATCAGCAAAATATATTATTATCCGCAAATATTAACAGCAGATTGGTGACGTAAATCCACCAGAAAGAAAATTACAAATTAAACCCATGAACAATATATTTGATGATAAGATTTGTAGAAATGACATATTCTTGATTTTTAGCTGTTGTTTATTATTATTATTCAGTTACTTAGGTTTCATTATCAATTTATTAACATTTAATGATTAAGGTGAAATTTAACGCTTGTAAACAAGTATTATTATGAACTATATTCTAATATTTACTTTTGTAAATAGATAAGAAAATGTGTTGTTATATTGTTTCACTATGTTTCTGAAATATTTATCTGTGAGTTTCCAAATTCTAAACTGAGTTAATGTAAGCGTTCATTTATATATTATAAAAAAAGTACAGAGTGTTTTTTTTCCAGGTATAGAAGTTTAAGTTGGCATTACTTTCCAAGATGGCGACCGATTTAACAGCAAATTTAACAGCGACCGATTTCTCAGTTTGGTTTGGCAATTCATCATGAATAGACTCACGCCTGAACAACGCTTTCAAATTGTGCAATTTTATTTCGAAAATAAGGGTCAATTTTCATAAGCGAATTTTGTTTAGCGATGAAGCGCACTTCTGGTTGAATGGCTACGTCAACAAACAAAACTGCCGCATTTGGAGTGAAGCTAATCCGTAAGTGTATGTCGAAACACCGTTACATCCAGAAAAACTGACTGTTTGGTGCGCTTTATGGGCTGGTGGAATCCTTCTTCAAAAACGATGAAGGCCACAACGTTACAGTCAATGGTGATCGGTATAGAGCCATGATTACTAACTTTTTCATTCCTGAATTGAACAATCATGATGTCCAGGAGCTGTGGTTCCAACAAGACGGCGCAACATGTCACACAGCTCGTGCCACAATCGATTTATTGAAAGACACGTTGGGTGACCGCCTAATTTACCGTTTTGGACCTGTGAATTGGCCTCCAAGATCTTGTGATTTAACACCGCTAGACTATTTTCTGTGGGGCTATGTAAAGTCATTGGTCTATGCGGATAAGCCACAAACGCTTGACCATTTGGAAGACAACATTCGCCGTGTTATCGCCGATATACGGTCACAAATGTTGGAAAAAGTCATCGAAAATTGGACGTCCAGATTGGACTACATCCGAGCCAGCCGTGGCAGTCATATGCCAAAAATCATATTGAAAATATAATGCCACAAGATTATCTTTCGAATAAAAAAAATTCATGTCAATCGAATAATACATCGTTGTTTTATTGCAATTTAAAGTTCTATATCTCTAAAAAAACACCCTTTATTTGTATTAATCACAAGCGTTTTCGCTTTAGGGTTGTAACTTAATATTTTAGTCACGAAACCTGGAAATGGGAAATCGTTACTCCTGATGATTCTTATCATGACAATTGAACAAAATTATGAAATTTTTGTTATATCATCGGTCTTTGACAAGTGTACAAAATTTCGAATTAAACTGACCTTCTAAAGTGGGTGCGAATCGAGTTCCAAGATTACGTTACAAACAGATAAAGCTAATAAAAGCGTATTAAAAGGAGGAACACTATTTCTAATTAGAAATTACATTGTTCCGAACGTTCTTTTATTAGTTGGTAAAACAAAACACCGATATTTGATGCATTTCTTTCAAAACCATATACTGAAACTGAAAGTGAAGGATAATAATAATTTTTTTTCTTAGGGGGATTTCCCCGGAACCCTATGGAAAATCCAGATCTTTTCCAAGGAGATATCTTAGGAATTGAAAGTGTAGAAGTAAGAAATTTTCTACTGTGCAGTCTTTATACTAATGATATTTTTCATTTATATAGATTATATGATCTAAAATTTCCGCGGTAATCTTAAAATTGCACAAGTGATAGGAAAAAATTTATTCACACTATAATAATTTTCACCAAGTGCATCTCACACTTTCAATGTTTGCGACCAATTTTCAATCATAATTTTCATGACGTCTCCCTCCATACAATAATAATGTACTTGACGCTCAAGCTACATTACGATTTTAATTAGAAACTGCACAAAGTATCGATAAGTATTAAATTTTGCACATAATTTTGTACATGACAAGCCGATGAGGGTAATTAGTAATTATTAAACTTGTCCTTAACTTAGTATGGATGAATTAATGATCAAATAGAATTGTGCAGTACTGATACATTTATAAAAATATTATATCAGTGTAAATGTGATTTTTTTTTATTATCTCAGAATGCGTTTTGTTTTGATTTCTTTCAGTAAATTAATATTTATTTTTAAATCTTTTATTTTTGACTTTTCGACATGCTCGAGCCCTCTTAGTAGGATTATCACGTCCTCCTAGAGGGTGCTCGCCACAGTTTGATAAACCATGCCCAAAATCAATATCTCTTGTCATAAAATTCTGAAAAAATTATATTTCGGCCGAAGCAGGGGTGGGGTGGGGGGATGCGAAATAGTTTAATGAATTTTGTATTGACAAATAGGGTTGAATGCATACGAAAATTATTTATCATGATATATCGGGAAAAAAATTTCGGGTAAACATTAAGATACTCTACCTTAATGTTCATCTTCATCTCAACGACCAATAAAAATTGTCGATATGAATATGAATTGTGAAAACCCATTCTCATAAAGAAAAATTGAATTGCATTGATATTAACCCAAAACTTAAGAAAAATAACTTTCATTATGTAATAAAACATAAAATAAATATATTAACTACATTCTGGCAGAAAATTTTAACAATCTTTATTGAATTAAGAAATTACTGTATTAAATCTTGATCAGAGATTAAATGAATTTAAACAGATACAATTTGAAAAATATTCACACATATTACAATTATGAACAAAAAAAATACATGAATATGAGGTTACAGAAAAGAATCAGTAACACAGGTATTATATATATAAAAAATACTAACGAAATAAATCAAATAAAAAAATATGAACCATAAATTTTTTTTCATCTTATTTAAGAACAATTCGGATTCTTAGTATAATTTTTTTAAATAAAAGATAAACCATAAATCGATATAAAATGTTTTTGGAAGTTAATAAAATTATGTTTATAACTAAGTTTTTTGAAATTTTATAAGTATCCAAAATGTTTTCTTTTAATTTCCAGGATCGCAACGCTATTCCAAACAATACTAGAAGATGGCCTGGTGGAGTTATTCCCTACAAAATCGACAAAGGACTTGGTATCAAATTGTATTCTTCTTCAAAAATTTGAAATACTTATCAATAATTTTTTAACAAAATTGTTTCAGAATGATTCTGTCGTAATGCTTATGATATTTTAATAATTATATTAATTTTCCCTCTTTCTTGCTGTCTCTTTATAAATATATACATAAATTGGACTTCAAGAGATTTTTCGCAAAAAATTTATAATGTCATTATCTAAAAAACTCAAGATTAAATTACTGGTATATTAAGGAGGGAAGCCCAGTGGCTGAGTCGTAGTGTATTGCACTTCCATGCCTCAGGTCTGGGGCTCAAATCCCGGGCAGTGCAAAGTCAACTCATCCCTTCAGTGGGTCGATAAATGAGTACCAAGCTCGCTTTGGAACTGAACATTAGGGGTTTCGTGTCAGACTGACCACTTGACTGAACCATCTGCTCATAAGCCCCAGCGCCTAAGGTCACGTAAATTGAGATAGGTGAAGAAGGCTTTGATCCTCATGGGCTGTTGTACCACTGAGTTCAGTTCAGTTACGTTAAAGAGGAGGTCTTCCTCAATAATACCTTATTTCGTAAATAAAAACAAACATTCTTGAATAAATCATACGTTTTTTAGGTGTTTAGTTTTTCATTTTTTGCCAAATAAAATTTCAAGGAGAGAAACACTCACGAAAAAAAATTGAACCAACAAAAATTGTATAAAACTCAATATGGATTCGAAATTTAAATCAATCACCATCGTATGCAAAAAAATATAATTATGAGACGTTTTTGAGCAATTAAGATAAAGTAAATGAAATTTGTGGGTTTCTCCCCAAAACTACTCATGTCCAAATAAAAAGCTTTTAAGTTATTACCCGATATTCACAAAAGAAGTAACTCTAAGGAATCGTAGAAAAGGTATTGTAGGTTCTGATGACGTTCAAACATTTATTCAATGCTTGTTACATAAAATATCAACACGTGTTGTTTAACATATTTTTTAACATTTGTCAATGTTTAAAACTTTCAGACCACTTCAAAATTTTAGTATTACACTTTTTTATGCTTTTATTTATAGAAATATTCAAGAAAATACGCAACTTTTTTAAATTTAAAATATTTGAATAACACCAAATCTGTTTTTTCATGTGGTTTAATGCCTTTTAAAAAAAATGTTTTTCTTCATTGACCCAAAATTGTTAACAATCGATTTTGAAAAATAGATTTTCTATATAAATCATAGGAGAAATTGTTTACATTCAAAAACTATTTTTTAATCTTTTAAATGAATTGATCTTAAATGAGTTTTTATAAATCCACCATTATTTAATTTTACATAAAATTAATTATTTAATTTTTTTTTACTGAGGGCTACAAAGGAATGTCTTTAGTGAACGTATTGGTAGTTTTCCTATTTCTTAAGTTATCATTTTTACAAGTTTTAAATAAATAACATGCTGTAAACAAATAACTACTCGAAGGTTAATTTATTTTTGTTAAAATGTAATATTCTTTGAATAAATTTTCGTATTTTATAGATGATTTAAAGGAGGAAATTGCTAAAGCAATGAAGCAGATCATGGACAAGACTTGCATCAAGTTTGTTCCTTGGGATGGATTAGAAAGAGGTTACATTAAAATATTTCCAGGAGATGGGTTAGTAGAGAAATATTACAAAATATATTCACAAGTTCAATCGTTATTTACATAATCTGAGAATATCCGAATACTTTAAACCCATAGATAAAAAAAATATGGGCACTTACATATGATACCGTCGACCAATTTCACCAAATCAAAAAATGTCACTAAATGCTGTTCTCATTATTATTACTGTGTTCGAACATATGTGGGAACTGCTTCTAGTATTGGCTGTATATCGCGGTATTTGGCGACGTCTTTTGATTTGACGAAATTGGTTGAGGGTATAATACGTAAGGGCCAAAATATGAATTATTGTACTTCTGATAACTATCATTAAAATGGCTGATATATTTTTAGCATTCTCTTCACATTCATCGTTGATTTCACTTTAATTTTTACTGATAAGGCTATTTATTCCATATTTATTTCCCAACAAGTACATTAACGTATACTTGTTTTTATATCTTTCATGAGTGTAGAAATAAAAATAATTAAACAGTATTCTCTCTCAGTCCGCAAGATATAAAGCTTTTCCAGACACACATAGCTTCTAAAAATTTCTATGTTATTTAGAAGCTATATATTTATCAATTCAAATTAAAACAAAACATCAAACACATAGAAGCTCTTGAAGTGAATAATTTAGTTGCATCTCATGTGATTTATTAAAATAATGCTACCTCGATTTCAAACTCACGTTGTGAATGCTGTAAATTTAATTGGAAATTATCAACTAAAAATTATATTTTCATATCAGAAGTGTTAAGAGATTTCCAGTCTTATTATATAATTCATTTCGAGTCTATATACATTTGAGTATATTAATATGTGTGAATTTGTACTAGTAAAACATTTGTGTAAAAACACTTGAAGTTTTAGTTTAGCACTTTATATTAAACTAGAGCATTAATTTTTGAAAATGTTTTTGTTTCTACATACTTTATCAAAATGTAAGGGAGTGTTTTCCCGCAGATGTTACTCATATTGGGGCAGAACCGGTAAGATTCAACCAGTGTCTCTAGGATACGGATGTGAACCAATAGGAACCATCATCCACGAACTAACCCATGCCATTGGATTCGATCATGAGCAGAATAGGTCAGATCGAGATGAATATCTCATCATATATTGGCAGAATATTTGGCCAGGTGAGGAAAAATTTATAAATATGCAGAGAGGGATTAAAATACATATTTCATTGCACACATATGCATATTTCAATAACAATCATAATAAATATTAAAAGTGTCATTAACTATACTCAGAGACTTCTGATTCCGGTGAAGAATTCCGTAAACAACACTGACTGGAGCAGAGTTTCTCAATTGCTTCAAGAACATCTAAAGTAAAAGAGAAAAGAAATCTAAAAATGAAGCTATTGGGAGCTAAACCACATCTTATTAAACCCCAATTGATGGTCCTACAAATGTTAAGAATTTTTGAATAAGAGACCGTTGGAACTGAGTATTCTAATTATATGATCTTTCACTGCCGTACTGTAATGCAAATAATTCCGTATGTTCCAGTCTTTATAATGCTCCTCACACTTCACCTATATTTACAGATTTATAGACATTTCAAAATAGTATACAGCTGTAAAGTCAAGTGAGATTTAATGGCCATGTTTTTTCTTTTATTGTCTATTGGCAGTATCGCGTTACATAAATCTAATTATGGGGTCAGTGACATCTTCAGAGGAAACATTAGACCCTGTACTGTGACATCGTCATTGTTATAATAATTTAAGATTTAAATATATATATATATATATATATATATATGTCATAAACAATAATATTTGAATTACATGTGTTTTTAAGGTATCCGACTAGTTTCGGAGATAAATTTTTCAAAAATTGATTTTCTGAATAATTTTATTGTTTTAAAGAACATAAATAGGCTTTAAAAGTCATAACTATTAAATAACTAACATGTATCGCCCTTTTTTTGAAAAAAAATTATTTTTAGAAAAATTCAGCAAAATTTTTTAAGTTAAGAAAAACGTGATGAATAAAAATAAATTGCACATTGTGCAATTTTAACATGATTGATATACTTCTTGATCCCTTTGAAGTGTCACAAACTGCAGGATAAAAAATATTTTAAGAAATAAATATTTTATTAGCATTTTTTTAAATTTGATGTTCATGATTTTTCGTCAAAATTACTGCATGTTCTAAGCTAAAAAGGGCTGTAAAATGTGATTAAATGTAGCTGTCTTAAAACATGCAGTTTGTTACACTCTGAAGGGTCCATAGCATATATGTTATAAATTTCATTGTATTTGATTAGATTATTTAGAAGATTTCCCGTTTTTCGTGCACAAATTATCATGAAAAGTTCATTCTTGAAAAAACGAATTTAAAAAAATATTTTTATTAGTTAGATAAAGTAAATGCTATAAAAAGAACTTAAAAAACTCTCTAGTTTTATGTATTAGGTCTTCTTCCTCAATAATTAATTTCTTTTTTCCCTAATGACCCAAACAACACCAAACATCAAACACCTAAAAAGCACTTTTCAACCTTGTCGGATACCTTAAGGGCCTTTCTGCATACATATACATATTTTTTAAGCCTATACTCGCCTCCAACATTTCAGTCATAAGTCGACGAGCAGCTCAATACAATGTAGAACGACAAAAAAAATAGCTCAGTCAGCAATATTTGAAGGAACACAGTTTAAAACAGCAGGGCATCTATCGAGGTGATCCCTAGTCATGGGTATGTCATAGTTACAAAGTGGGCAGGAATCTGAATCTGCCATTCCTATTATATACAGGTAGACCAGCAAAAAGTCATGACTAGTGGCAAATCTAAAATTGGCCAAGCTGGAACCAGAAATCCTTGTTGACGTCTTCAGAAAACAGCTCCATAAATATAAAGAAGGTCTTTAAAATGGCCATATTCCATTTTTGCAAACGATTATTTTGCTTTCAAGTAAATTCTTAGTTAAAAGAATAATAAAATTAAAATATCATTTAATATGTAATAATTTTTACGCTCAAAATTTGATTTGATATTGTTATTGATTTTTACTAATTTAACAAAGTACGTAGTTACTGCAATTTGTTGTAAGAAACATTCATTACATTTGTTGTATTCAATTCTTACAGATTATTCTAGAAATTAAAGCATAATGATTTTAGTTTCTTTAAAACGCGATTATAGCAAGCAACATTCACAAATTTACGGTTCAAATCTTGCATTTTAATATTCCAAACGTATTATTTACACATACTCTAAAAGTAATGAATTCTATTTGTAAATACTTAATTTGTGGTTATAAAAAGTTTGAATGAGAATATTTATTTCATTTGAATGTTGATCGTAAATTAATGCTCATTCTTTTTTTTAGACGCACTTGACCAATTCGACAAACTGAAACCAGATCAAAATCGTCTGATTAACAAATTTGACTACAATTCTATTATGTTGTACGGAGAGAAGACCTTCTCCAAAGACGGTTGGTCAAAGACCATGAAAGCCAGGAAGAAGGGAATCAAAATTCTTGATGTCATTCAAAAGGGAAAACTGAGTGAAAGCGATGTTTACCGAATAAACTTTTTGTACGAATGTGATAAGCAAAAGTAGAATAAAAATTGATGTTTCTTTGAGATATATAACATTTTTAATTGTTTTTTTCAAACATTCAATAAACCACTAATTTATATAAAGTTTTTTCTTAAAAAAATTGAATAAGGTTCAGTTTTCAATTAATGTTTCAGAAACAGATGAACATTTTCCACACATCCACACTTTCATCGAAAAGATGTGATAATGTGGTTCTCTGTATTTTATAAAATTCTCCCTCTCATACATAAACTTTTATTTTTAAACAAATTTTAGACATGAAAACTGTACTTCCATACAGATCATTTCCTCTTTCAGTAGATTTCTCTTAATTGTTTTTGAATTTTCAGTCGTTTCCTAAAAAGAAATTCGAAATTATTAATTTCGAAATATATAAAGCAAACACGCTTTGGTAGAACCGTCCAAACTTGTGCACGCGTTGATTAAAGATGTTAAAATTAAATTTGGCTTTTCAATTTTCTAAAAAAAGAAAGAAAGGAAGGAAAATATAAATGAATAAAAAAATATTCAAAGAAGTATTGCATATAAGATAGAACGGCAAAAAACAAACACACATTTGAAATTTTTATAAAGCAATATGAAAATAAAATTATTTCAAACTTTTTACAGTTTAATTCATGTGACTGAAATAAACATCAACTAAATATAATCAAGGTTGGAAAATCTTTCAAATTATGGAGGAAAAAATTCCGTTTTTTTTAAATCAAAATAATGATTCGATATTTACAAGATAAAATGAAAGAACTAATCTCAAATTAAATCAGTCTAAATCATTTTTTTATGTTCAGATATTAAACATTTTATATCTTTTTTTGTTCAACTTTAATTATTTTTAATCATTCTAAGAATTCAATAAAAATAATAAAACTGTTTGATACATCTTCAAATCTTGTTATTGTCAAAGCAATTTAAATTTCAAAATACAATTAAAAATAATTCAAAACTGTACAGAAGATATGCACAATTATTAAATATATTTATTTGATTTAGAACAAAAATAAGTCTTAAACTTATTTAATTTTGAAAATTTATAAATTTTTAAAAAATTTAGTATGAAATGACGAGAAAAAAAATTAGAAAATACCACTTTTTCCAACTTAAAATAATGTGAATGATTACTAAAAATATTAAAACGAAAATTAAATAATTTTTACATTTAAACTTTAAAAAGAATTTATCAATGAATAATTAAAAAAGTACTTGTAAATATGTTTTTTTATTTCTAATAAATAAAAATATTTTTCAGTGAAAATTATCAGATAATACAAATACTAAAATGTTTTATTTTTAGTTAATAGAAAAGAAGTTAATGTATGTAACCATGAGAGAAAATGGAAGTTTATTACATAAAGTTAATGTAATTAATTGAATTTAATTAATTCTTCAATTAATTAATTAAAATTAGTTAAATAAAATGGGAAAAAGATACACAAGTTTTTAGTATACCTAAAAAGTTGAAATAATATATTCCCTCCTATGGAAAAAAAATTTTAAAAAAAGAACGGATTTTCAGAAAATAAAAATTTATCTACATTAAACATCTAAAAACAGTGCAGTATATTGATTTTAATGAAAGTATATAACAATATCGCTCAACCCTTGTTGCTTTCCACGTGTATATACATGCGTGTGTGTACAAGAGAAAATGATTTGCAATAAGAATGAAGTAAAAATTCGAGCATTATTCAAGTAATCTGATATCTAATTTCCCGAAAGAATTTGCGCAACATAGGCATTAATTCTACGAAATAGACAAACAGGTGATTACCAAAATAGGGGAAACACCTGTGAATAAAAATGGCATTTTTGAATGTGCTTTGTAAGCGTTAAAATATACTAATAGCTACCAGTTATGGGTTTTTTTTATAAATAGAAATGTATATATTCTGGTAGTATGCGGTAGCTTTATTGAAATTCTGTCAGTCTTGGATTTTTTTTTTCAAAAACGTAAAATATCGGACCTCTCAGATTTTCAAAGAGACAAAATTGTTGGAGACCATCTAGCTAGAGCAAGTGTGACCGAAATGTTCCAACTTTTAGGCGTTTCTAGAGGTATGGTGTCTAAAGTCATGACAGCATACACACAGCACAGCAAAACGAGTTCGGCAAAACAAAATAGTGGATGGTAAGGGACCGACGGTCATAGAAGCGGATTGTAATGCCTAAAAAGCCAACAATTGCAGCAAAAGTGACCGCAGAACTTAAGGCTGTTTTCGGTTAATATTAAAGAATAGGACCCGAATTTGGAAAAATTTTCAGATATAAAAGAAATGAAAAATTAATATGATATTCTGGCTTCACTATCCTTTAGAAAGCAGCTTTTTTATCATTCTTCCCATTTTTAACCGAGTTGATTCCTTTTTTTCTGGTATAAAATGTGTTTCGCATTTTTTATCCTATACAGTAATGTTAAATGGGCTTTGCCTTTTCCGTATTAAAGCGAAAAAGACAGTATTCATGGAATATTTTGAAATTTTTAAAAACACTATATTGTTAACAGAAGTACGAGTTATAATATTGCAAATTTCCATGGAAATTGGGTCATTTTTCTGTCTGAAAATGTGCTTCGCGTTTAGTTCACGCTCTCGTACATTTACCGATGACAGCCTTAATCAGCATCTGGATTCTCCAGTGTCAATGATTACAGTTAAAAGGCACCTTCAGAAACAGAACATTTACGGTAGAGCAGCAATTCCCAAGACACTTGCCATAGATGTAAATGTCAAGCGTCGTCTACAGTGATGGCACTTTCACAAAGATTGATCGATTGATAAGTGGAAAAAAGTAATATGGCGTGACGAATCGTTTCCCTATAACAGGACGATACTCGTTTGGAGGAGCACGAGCGTTCAATCGTCATTGTCTCCTTCCCACTGTCAAGCATGGAGGTGGGTCTGTCATGTCATCGGTAACCGTGTCGTGGTTTCTACAAGAGCAATCGTAACCCAGAAAGGACGGATCACTTGGGAGAAATTCTATCTGAACAGGTCCATCCTATGATGCAAATTTTGTTTCCTGTAGAAGACTGAATTTTCCAGAACGATTATGCACCTATCCTTGCAGCGGAACTTCCCCAATCATGGTTTGATGAACACGAGGATGAAATAAAACATCTACTTGACTCGTACAGTCACCCAACCTCAATATAATTAAATCGTTGTGGTCTAATTTAGAGCGTTCAATATGGAACTGGTATTCCCCATCGGCATCTCTCCCAAAACTTTCACACTATATCCATGAAGAATGGTACAAAATTCTTCTAAACACTATTCAGCACTTGTATGAATCGATTTCTAGGCGGATCCATGCTGTATTGCATGCCAAAGGGGGTCCTACACCATACTAAAAAAGAATTCCTTATAAATCTAAGATATTTCCATTATTTTGATAACCATCTGTACAAAGCAAAGCAATGTGTTAGTTTTTTAGTAATGAAGTATTGCATTCTACCGCATTTTCATTGAATTTGAATGAAGTAATAGCTTTTGCTCAACAAAGTTCATTATGCAGGAACTTTTTTTTATTTAAACAGTAAGATAAATAATTTTTTTAAAAAACACTTAAGCTATGAAGAAATAAAAACAGTTTTAAATAACATTAATTTTTAAAAATTTACAATCAAATCAATTATTTATTTATTCAGCTGTATTAAAAACAGGGGAGTAGCTACAGCCGTATCAATGATACGGGGCCCCCAAGCTACAGGGGCCCCATTATGTGTAAGAATATAATCATAAAATGTCAAAAGGCCCCAAATAGGGCCCCCAAGGAATTTTGATACAAGGCCTACTCAGGACAAGCTAAGCCAGTGATTAAAAAAACTTTACTAATTTTCTCTTAAACAATTTATGACCCTATTTTTTTTCAAAAACTCTCCTTGAAATAGTTTTTGATATAAATTTGTTTATTATTTTTTTTTCTTTTGAAAAGAAAAATTCTTCGTTAGACATTCACGTTGTATTTGCATATATATATTAAGTAATTTATTCAACGCCTTTTTTACTAACTTCAAACCTTGTCACAAACATGGTATGTGTTTTTGACACTCCTGTTGGGGATTTAAGTGTATCTCTTGTCCATTCCTGGGTGATCCAGAACTCATGTATGTAAATAAATAAACTTTGTTCTCGAAATCAATCTGGGGATTGTTTTCTTATATGGTTGCATTTTTTCCCAATAAATTAAACGTTTACTTTTCTTAAAGAGGTTCACCCATGTAATGGTTCAAAAAATCAATTTTTTTTTTCATAAATTGCTTCCTTACATGTCTAGAATACGGTGGTAAAGTGATTTTTTTAAAATTCGAAGTCGTTATAATGAAGCAGATGTTAGAAGAGCAGCTGTTCGTAGTAAAGTTTAGATTTTCATTGTTTTAATCGGACATGAAACTTTAACCCATTTTTCTCAAAACTGTGTTTTTCGAACTTTCCTCCATCATATCTCAAGAATGGTTCAACCGAATGATTTCAAATTTATAGGGTAGACGCAGCACAAATACATGCACCAAATGTAAACTACGATCATTCCAAAATTCAAAATATTTCTATTTTTTATAACAAAAACATAACAAAAAAACCCCAGGAAATTTAAAACTTTTTTTTCAGAGATCTACCAAAAATCCAATTTTTGATATTTTCAATTGAGTATAGTTCATTCGGTGCATTTAAGTTTATAGATTAAAACGCCGTTATTTTTTTTTAATTTCAAATAAGTCAATCAGCCGGAATAGTGGAAAAAGTGAGCGTCCCTTTTTTCGAGGTGGGTGTGTTCAGAGCACTATAACTCACGTTTTATTCGATATTTTTGGCTAAAATTTTATGTACATACTCTTAAGATACATATAGATAAATTATAAAAAAACGTAAAGTTCTATCATTTGACTGGTTGCCTAAAAAAGTTTCCTAAAAATGCTTAAAAACAGGTCGTCACATGGGTGAACTGCCTTAAAGAAGTATAATTTTAATAAATTCCCTGATTCTCTCTCAACATAAACTTTGTTAATTCATGGAAAATTAAAACAAAAGTAATTGTCTTAAATTCCTTAACAGATAATTTTTTTCAATATATAATTAGAAAGGAAATAGAGAAAAGAAAACAATTTTCACTAGGCGCAATCATTATTTTAATAAACCATATAGGATGAAGTCTGAAGAACCGCAATTGTCTATGCAAAGAGCCGCGATTTGCCAAGCCCTGACCTAATCTAACTGGGTGAAATAACATAATTCAAATTAATTAAATTCTATTAATTTAATAAATGAAAATAATCGAAATTGTGCTATATGAGTAAATATCAAACGCAAGCCATACAGTTTAAACATGATTCAACAATTTTGTCATTTTTCAGTTCCTAAAAAATTATTCGCTTAAAACCAAATATTTATTAGCAGAACAGAACATATTTTTCTTAATTTAAAAAGGAAAAAATATTATTTTTTACCTATAGGTACGATTTTAAAAAATGTCCCCGATGTATAAATTTTTCTTTCCATCACAGAAAAAGGGATTATCTATTCATTTCTACATGAAAGATATGCAGGATATTCCTAAATTCAACATCGAGTGGTATCGAAGTGAAGAGAGGAATCTTATCAGTTCCGGGAGAAATTTTTAAAATTTCATATCACTTAGTTAAATGATGACTAGAATATTTTCGAAAATCTGGAAAACTGACATGTTCGAAGTGTTTGTCTTCTTTTAAAACAATCGAAAATGTAACCGAACCACGTTAAAGGATTTTTGAAGTAGTGGAAGAAATAAATGTAGCTACCAGGTGTATGCATATGAAATGAGACGATTGTTTTGAAGAAAAACACAATAAATTTGGTAAAACTGTTAATATTTCTTTATTTGAAATAATATCCATCGCTAGCTACACATTTCCCCCATATTTTGGGCAATTTGTGAATGCCACGCCAAAAAAATTATCGGTCTTTTGAGGCCAGCCAGTCATCAAGCCAAGTTCTGACGTTTTCGTAAGAAGTGAAGCGCTGGTCAGCCAATGTGTGTCCCAATGATGCAAATAGGTGGTAATCGGAAGGAGCCAAGTCTGGCGAATAAGCCGCATGCGCTAAGGGTTCCCAGTCGAGTGACTTAACAATGTCCTTGGTCGGTTTAGCACGGTGGTTAGGTGCGTTGTCATCAAGGAAAATCACTTTGTGCAGCCATTTCTTGTATTGCTCACGTTTTTTGAGTATAGCATCGTTTAAATTAAGTAATTCTTGCTTTTAGGGATCAGTATTAACGGTTTCGCCGGGTTTGAGAAGCTCACAATAGATTGGTCCCTCCTGATCGCAGAAAATACACAGCATTGTCTTGCGGCCAAAGCGATTCGGCCTTGCGGTCGATTTGGACGGCTTTCCGGGGTCAACATATGATCGATTACGCTTGGGATTCTTAAAATAAATCCATTTTTCATCGTCAGTCACAATACGATGGATTGCGTTTGTAGCGGGCAAGCAATATTTCGCACACGAGTTTTCGGTTTTCCTGTTGACGATTCGTTAGCTCGTGTGGTACCGATCTACCGACCTTTATTATCTTGCCCATTGCTTTGAGACGACGGGAAACAGTGCTCTGGTCAACATTCGATTGTTATGCAAGATGTTCTTGCGTTTGGCCTTCATCTTCATCGAGTAATGCTTGCAATTCAGCATCTTCAAATTTTTTTGCTGGTCTGCCACGCTCCTCGTTTCTCACATCGAAATCACCATTTTGAAACTTTTCAAACCACCTGTAGCACTGCGCACGGCTCAGAGCATTGCCACCGTATGCTTCTATAGGCATTTGATGTGATTCGGCAGCATTTTTCTTCAGATGGTAACAAAAAATTAATGCTGTCCGCAAATCGCGTGGTCGGAAAACATAAAATTCGACATTTTCAACACAGTAAAAAAAATACAATGCATGCTGAAATTCGTCCAAATGTAAACTAAACATGAGTATCAAAGATCAAACTATAAAAAAAATCACATGTCACGGTTTCGTATTGTTTGCATATATGCGTGACGACATCTGTTAGCAATCGTCTCATTTGATATGCATACACCTGGTAGTTACTCAGACTCATCATCATTACTCATCACTTTCACCACTAACAGATCCTGCACTTAAGTAGGTCAAAGACTTCGAACCTTTAATTAATTAAAGCATTATAAAAAATATTTTCCGTTTTATTTTAAAATTCATTGCTTAATTTGAGCTACCCACTTAAGATTGAGTTTTCTAAAATAAAGTCATTCTGTGTAAAAAAGAAGGAAATAATTGTTAAGGATAGAAAAGTAACAAATGTTGTACCATTTTGGAATTTCAGCTAAATGGATCATCTTTTGAAATAACTTGCCGAGGGTAGTATATAATTTTTTCTTTTTATAGAAAGTCAAAGTTTTGTGTGTGTGTGACATGCTTTTCTCAAACCGATACAAACGATGGTAATTTTAACTAAACCAGCAAAGTTTTTTTGCTCGCTTTGGGACTATTATTAAGGTATCCGACAACCCTAAAATTGTAAATTTTGACAAAAATTGACGCAAACAAATTTTTTATGATTTTATTTTTTAGTCCATCTTGTTAGCTTTATAAAAATATCAACTTTATTATTTTCCGTTCACTTGAACAAAAACTTACAAGTGTTTTAGTAAAAGTATTTGCCATTACTTTAAGCAAAAGATGTCATACTTTAAAATGCGTTTTATTTTAAATGTGTGTGTTTTTTTGTTTTATTTTTGCTCAAAAAGTTTTGAAAATAATTAAATGAAATTTTTTGCGTTTGTTCTGTATAATAGTAGAAGTGTGTTAACCTCTTCAGATTTATCAATCACTGTTTTATTACAAAATTTGCAGTCCCTTATGTGAATATATTCACTGTTTTTTTAACAATTTCATATAAAAACGAAGATGAAGTGCTCTAATTTTTGTAAAGAATAAAATATCTCTTATCCTGAAGGTCATTTCAAAAATGAATAATATAGCAACACATCAGAATTGAAATTTTTTTCATAAACTTTAGGTGCAGAATGGGCCCCGTTCATGTTATTTTTTTCTCTCTTTCTTTAAACATTTTTACCAATTTTTTCCCATTTTAGTAATAATAATTTCTTTTTCTTTTCTCAATTTTAGCATTATTTTCTTAAAATGTACTAAACAAATCTAAATACCACAAAAAAATCCTTATATCTCCATTATCTTTTTTAAAAAGTTGTCGCAAGTGTTAGATAGCTTAATAGCACGGCTAAATAAAATCCCATTAGTGGAAATATCACTGTAAAATTGTGAAATTTGTGGTCCCAGTAGCCAATGATGTATTGGAGGGTGTCAATTTTTCGCATTTTCAAAAATATGCTATTCATCAAGTAAGTATTCATCCAAGTGATATGGAATTTTTTTTTTATTTTTCCTAGAGCTGATATGACTCCCCCCTCCTTCACACCGTGTCTGCTTCACGATGAACTTTGGTGCATCCTGTGTACAAGAGATTCTGGATTTCCAATCAAATTTATTAGCCTGTTTAGTTTCACAAAAAATTACTGAAGAAAATTGTCTATCTCGAAATTTACCCGTCCGATACGTTGATATTTACTGAGCATGAAAACTGGGAAAAACAGAAACCTGTTGCTTACGTTAAAAAAGATTTTATATATTTATCTGAGATAAAATGATGAATACACGAGAAATTTCGCAGCTGTTACTGGATGAAATCTCACCGAAAGCAGGAACGAAAAATATTCGAAATAAGTCAAGGGTGAAAAAATGGAGCTAATATTTTTAGTTCTAACGATATCTGTAGTTCCACTTTATGCAGGTCAGTTACCCAGTTTAATTTCTATTTTAGTCTAGAATTAAGTTTAGCATCGGAACTTATTCTGTAAAATGAAATAATTTCTGAAAATGCGAGAGAAAATACTGTTTAATAGCATTAATAGGGGTTTTTAAAAATTATATTCATAATTCTTAAAAAATGCGTTCATAAATCATTTTCAGTGTCATACATAATTTTACCATTAAATATTTAAAGTTTACAAATTTTCAATCAATTTAAATAGCGGCAGCATTTTTCAGAGCAGAAAAATTATTCAGACTTTTCCATATATTTTTTCAATAGGCACACTTTTTTTCTAAATAAAACTCTTACCTCTAGCAATTTTACGTATTTTGGTGTGTCTTCTGCATTTGAGATTATAAATTATGTAATATATATTCTTCTTCTACATTTTTTTTTGTAAGGAGGCATATGTTGATTTTTTAAGGAAAAAAATAAGTATTTTTACCGTTAGTTTCTTCTGTCATCTAATACAAAAAAATTTAAATTGCATTGCACTGAGTTATAGAATGCATGTCTAATAATAAACAGTGGCGACCAACGAAAAATATTTACTTTATAAATTAAGAAATTAGTTTGAAAAAGCTGTTTCATGATGTTTATCCAATTAAATTGACTGTTGAATCATTTTATTTATTTGGAAAGGATTCATTTTTATTTCCATTGGTTTAATATATTATACTTCACAGTACCGAATGGAGATTTAGCACTGCAAAATCCTGACTTATTCGAAGGTGATATCCTAGGTATAGATCCTCATGCTGTACGTATGCTTATAAACTTAACATATTTTTTTAACTTGAAAACATATACATTAGTTGTAATTGTTAGTAATCCTAATCATTTAATATTTTCTAGGATCGAAATGCTATTCCAAGAGATGCGCAGCGGTGGCCAAATGGACGTGTACCGTACCAAATCGATCCCTATACTACTTATGGTAAGTCTATCATATAGCCAATATCAAAGCTCTTTTGGATGAATCAACAAAGAAAAAACTTTTATCCCAATAACCCATATGCAGTTCTTCAATTTATCGTTTTATATTTGGAACAATAAAAAGTCATATATTCCACAAATTTCCATTTAATATTTACATTTGCGCAGCCAATTTGTAAAAATATTCATGATACCACACAAATGGCAGTTTTTAAAAGAATTACTTTTGGGAATCTGAAAGAAAAGGTTACATTTAAATACTTTGATTAAACTCTCTGTGAGGATTCACCCTTCCCTCGCAATAAATTTAAATCAACATCATTGTGTAAGATTGAGAAAAGAACTATGTGTACTTTTGAGATATTTGTAGGATTGGTCAAGAAGCACCTCGGATTTACATATTGATACAATTCACTTTTATCCAGAAATGAAAATGTATCGTCAAAACTCTCTCTCTCTCTCTGGAGCTCTTGTATCACACGTCATGACTATGATTTTTATAATATATTTTTCATTAACTTAACTGTTCAATATCATTGGAATAAATGTATTTTCAATATTTGGACAAGAGTATAAATACTGTATCGATCACCTATGACTTAAAAGCAAAAGTACTTGATACTTTGTTAATGAATTTTATATAGAAATTTTAAAAAAAAACTGTGTGCATATCTTTACTTACTTCGATTATCAAACCTACGAAACAGAAAAAGATGCAGGGGTACTCAACCTTTTTTCTGCTGGGCCGCATACATAGGAAACTATTTCAAGCGGGCCGCAACATGAGGATAAAGTTTTGAGACCAAGATAACTTTGAAAATTTAAAACTTGGAAAATATTGATCATATTATAACTCGCGCTGTGCTTTTTAAAATTATTACGTCTTTTTTTTTTTTTTTTTTTTTGTCCCTAACACTTAATTAAAGCATTTCACATATACTCATTCCCAATTTTCGCATCAGTAAACGGTTTCATAGAATTACCAATACACTGACGAGACACGTTGTTGCTGTTGCAAAGATTATTCAAGAAAGCCTATTTATAACCTCTTAAAAGAGATCTTTGAGGAAAAGAGTCATTGAATGATTCCTGTTTATTGGTATTTTTTAAATACAGAAGTTTCCTGACAAATCAAACAATTACTGATCCATGTTTGTTTTTCACTTCAAAATAGTCAACCTCCCAATCGTCTTGAAACGGTATATTTTCTTCGAATATTTTTTGCTTGAAAGATAGTTAAAAATTAGTTCCACCCATAAAATTGTCGCTACTCCACTATTGTCTGTTATCATTAACCGTAACCGTTCCAAATAGAAAAAGAATATCAATTCGTTCCTGTACGACACCGACAGCAAAATTGATAGATTTGATTTCCTGACAAAAGATTTCCCAACAAATTTTGAATACAATGTTCTTAAATAAGTAAATTTCTCAGAGCAATGGGCCACTTAAAAAGGCTCGGTGGGCCGCAAGTTGAGTATCGCTGATCCAGTCCAAATGTAATTTACGGCATATTTTGCAATAAGCTCAAAGTTGAAAATCTGGCAGACGCTCAATCAAGTAATTCAAAGCTATAAATTTTAATTCAAATGAGTTTTTCTTAATTTCATAACAGCCGCATCATCTTAAAAACACAGAAAACAAAAATATCCCCTCCCCTTTTAAAGTAAAAACGAAAGTGCTTCAAACATTGTAACATTCTATAACAACTAATAATAATTCTAATAACAACTCTCTCTAATTTCAGTATTTAATTCTCAATTTTTTCCTCTACAAAGCTCATTCCCCTTTCACCAATAGAAAGTTAATTTTAAAGCACCTTCAAAGTAAAGATTGTTTCGAGCAGCCATAAAATATGAATGTGAGATTTTATATAAGTTAGATTATGTGAATAAGATTGCAAATAAAGTGTAGGATATTATTTCACTAAAAAAATTGCATGCATTGTTTTTTTCTCATTAATTAAGTGTTAACATCGCACTCAGAGGTAACAATGTGGACTATGATCTCGTAATTTTGAATCAAGGCCAAGGGATGAGGACGACATTCGAGATAACATCACACTCTCTAAACTTTCATGCCACACCAATGTGAGGACTTAGAGCTTTGATAGATTTGAAGAAAGTAAAGGTTCGTTCTGGGTACCCTCCATTCCGAACGAAATGCGAGTACTTTACCGATCACGCCAAAATGATCGTCTTCGCGTGATGTTGGTACTAGTTCATATAGATATCACACCGCCACATACTCCCCTGCCAGTGTTTCGGCGAATAGGCGAACGCACGATACCATATTCGTGGCGAGCATGTAAGCAGTTGCGTCACGTGTGACGGTTTAATTGCGTCATTTGTGTGAGACGGCTTGAGAATTGCGTCTTTCGTGTGACGGATTGGTTGCTTTTGCGGTGGATAGATGGCGCCACGACTGCGGAGCGAAAAGGGTGCGGTTCTTTTGAACGGTCACCAATGAAGGAAGGAAGATTCGATCTGAGTACCTTCCACTCCGTACGCAAGTACTTTATCGACCACGCCAAAACAATCGTCTTCGCGTGATGTTGGTACTAGTTCATAGATATCACACCGCCACAGATTTAACGTGCATCAGCCCCTCCTCACAGCAGATCTTTGGAAACTTGATCATCAGAACTTGATAGAAAAACAATGCCAGCAACAAATTTGCGATCATGATTTGCTGTTCATGATCGCGATTGAGATCATATTGTTAATCGGCTGTCCAGATCAGTTATAATAGTACAGTTTTCGTTATCATTGCTAATCAAATAGCCTTAAAGTGTTTTTTTACCATCGCATTTCGAAGCAATACGAGGGCTTATTGGCGATGAGCCTCGAAATTTTGAACCATGGTCAAGTGATCAGCAGAACCCCTAAAAAGGTTCCCTCTTTCTTCAAATTTATAATTATTACTTCTCTTCCCAGTGGCCACGTTCATTCACGTTTCACACATCACTCATTTGTTTAGAAATGGTTTGAGCCAACCATGCGATATAGTGGTTAGTGACGCTGACTGCGATGCCGCATGGCCTGGGTTCGAATCCCGGAGAAGGCATGGATGATTGTAAATGTATAGTGCCTTCGCGGCATGGGGGTACTCTAAATAGCCATCGAGCCGCAAGTCCTCTCGTGAAGTTGATGGAAGAAAAAGAGAGGTGGGAGGCCTCTGACCACCCCCAGGGTGTTCCCTCAAAATTGGGGTAGAACCGAGCATAATCGTACTGTCACCTACATGGTGCTCAAAGATAAGGCTAACGACAGGCGTGAAAATCTAGCCGCAGTGAATTTCGTGAGCCTTGATCTGATGTTACTGTCGATCAGGTGGCATAAGTAACAACAGAAATGGTTTGAAATAAATGCCCCCTTCCTTTAGTGAATCGTCATGAGAATTTTATCTTTTAGGATAGATGTATCTTCTCTTTTCTCATCTCCTAGATTAATTTGAGGAGTAAAACCACGATTTAAGAATTATTGACGCACATTGATTCCTTTCTTTTTTTCATAAAAACTCAATGTTTGGCATTCTAAGTAAAAACAAAACATTTTCATTTTTTTTTCAGATGCAAAACAAAAGGAAATGATCAAAAAGGCCATGGATGAATATGAACAAAAAACATGCATTCGCTTTGTAGAAAAAGATGAGGATGAGAAAGATTTTATTCTCATTTTTGCAGGAAGAGGGTAAGCAAATAGCTATGAATTTATTTTTTTCTAATAAAGAGTTATTCTTTTTAAAACCTTAAAGATTTTTTTTTATTAAAGAACATGACATCATTTATGATATTACATGAAAGAATAACTGTTTTCATAACTTATGATTAAAAGTATCAAAAATAATTAAAGAGCAATTATTCTGAAATAGTACACACAATTTTTCTTTTTAAAATTTTTTGTAGAACAATAGTGCAGGCAAAAAAATCTTTATCTAATGATATATACATCCTATGACAGTTTAATTCCCGAACTGCGCATGCCCTAGCCGTTAGTGTTGGTACAGAGGATTTGAAATGGCATGTGTTTGGCATTGATATTTCCGGAGCAGATGGCAAGTTATTTCGTAACGTTATCTATATAGTTCAGCTTCCCCTCCCCCCCTCCATCCTAGTTTGAGTAAGAGGTTGTTGTGTCGCGATCATGATAAGCTTAAAAATCTAGCAGCGCATAAATTTGAAATTCCTCGCGAAATTAAAAACAGTTTCAAGTGAATGTTTTCAATTGTTAAAGGTGTTAGGAGATAACTGCATGCCACATAGTCAAATTTGCACCATGTGACATCTTCCTGTTTCCAAAAGTTAAAAATGCATTAAAAGGAACACATTTTCAGTCTGTAGGAGTGACGGCAAAAACACGACAGACTTACTGAAGAAGGTGACATTTAATGAGCTGCAGTATTGCTTTGAATAGTGGAAAACTCAAATGCAGCGATGTATTGATAGAGAAGGGGAGTATTTTGAAGAGGATTTAAAGAGTTATTTGTAAATTTCTTTCAATAAAACTCATTTTTAAGACTAGTCCGGTAACGTAATTGTCACACCTTGCATATATATTTGATTAAGATTCTTCTGTAGAAAAAAAAAATTAAAGTTGTTTTTAGTCAATACTCATCATATCTAAAACCATTGGAGAGATACATGTGAATAATTATTAAAATAAATATATGCAAAAGAAATGTATTCTATTAAAATACACAATTTAAAGTAAATAACATGTATAAAATATATTTGTTATTTGTGTTTAAAATATTTTCCTCTGAGAGAGTATCCTGTGAAATATTTAAACCTAAATAAAAACCACAGCTTTCCAGTTGAAAGATAATTTCAAATTATGTTCCAATTTAACATGAAAAATCATGTAAATTTTCAATCAGAATATCTGAAAACATTATCACTTAGGCAAGTTACAGTACATAAAGTCTCAAACATATACATCATATCACCATAAATGAATTGGAGTGGTAGACTTCCCAACTGTGTTTTGTGTGACTCCAACCAACTTATGATCAGGGAGCATTTGAACAATTGTGTTGCACTTTCTAATTGTGAGGATATTATTAAAAAGTATTGAAGAGCCCATGACTTAGGAACTCATGTTCGGCATTGGTAAAATAAATATATCATTATATAACATATTTTTTGTTCATTGCAGATGTTACTCAAAAGTAGGCAAAACAGGTGGAGTTCAAGCCTTATCATTTGGTAATGGTTGCTTTCAATTACCAACTTTGATACACGAACTTGGACATGCTATTGGATTTTACCATGAACACACAAGGTCAGACAGGGATGATTACATCACCATCCACTGGAGTGAAATAATGAACTGTAAGTTCCATAGAAATAATTCTTTTTAATCATCAAATTTTAATAATTAAGATTACGCTTAGTTGAATATTTTATAAAACTGTCATTAACAAAATAATTTGTTAATGGTTTTATTAAAAAATCTTTTATTTCCAAAACCTATCAGTAAATTATATGCATTTTCTCAGGGAATATTATTCACTTTAAATAATTGCCATGTTAAAATAATAACGATAATTTACCTTTATCATGAATTCTTCAATTATCTACTGCTGTTTAATGTTATTATCCAAAAAATTAACAAGACACTTTGTAATGTTTGACTACAGCTAGTGGTGGATTATTGAGTGTTTGGGCCATTCTCCATACCTGTGAGCGGGGGCATTTCGTTAAGGGAAAGGGCATTGGCCTTTGAATGTGAGTGTGACAGAAAAGGGAGTCCCCTTGTTTAAGCACAACACGCTGTGTATATTTTTGTATTAAGAAAAGAAAGAATTGTGTTCTTTTTAGTGAGATGTATTGTGCTGGGAATTATTGGAAAATACAAAAATATATTACACACACATCATGTTATATAAAAGTTCACATAAAACAATACTAGTAATGTGATTAAACCAATAACTAATATTTCAGTAGGATTATATAAAAATACCTTTGTTAGAAAAGTCTAAGATTAAAAATTCAATAAATTAAAAAGGCAATATTTAATATTGTTTTTTTTTATTTTAATGTTTTTACAACATTTGACACATTCAAATTATGAGTTTTAAAAACAATTATGTAATTCTATTTGACTCTACATTCTGATTCAGTTTTTGTAAAGCTAAAATCTTTAAGTACTAAATTAGATACAATTTATTTAATGATCTTTCATTTTTCTTCTAGCTGCAAAAGATCAATTCTACAAACTAACTCCTTCTGAAAATAGACTTTTAGATACCTTTGATTACAATTCAATAATGTTGTATGGGGAAAGAACTTTCTCAAAAGATGGATGGACCAAAACGATGACAGCTAAAGAAAAAGGAGTAAAGCTTCTGGATGTTTATGACAAGAAAGGTCTCAGTAACAGTGACATTAAAAGAATCAAGAAATTATATGAATGTTAACTGAAGTTCATTTAAAATGTAGACCAAAACTGTTTAAATTTTAACACAACAAATGCAATAGCAAAATTTTTTTTGCTTTCACAAATTAAATACATTTTAAAAAAATCTTTCATAATTTTGTCATTAGAAATTTTAAAAAACTAATGTATTTCCAATTTCATAAATGTTGAAACATATAATAAACCTTATACAAAAAAAATTGAATTTTCTAGCAGTCATAATAATAATTTTGCAATGTTACAGTTTCTTAATGTGCAAAAATAGTATTACTTTTTAAGAAACTGTCCACTTATGAGAAAGAAGGAATGAACCTAATACTTATGTATAAGGTCTCAGAATAAAATATTAGAATCAACAGTGTCAGTATTAATTTAATTAGAAAACCTTTGAAATTTTATTACAAAACATATTTATTTACATGGAAAATTGATCTTAAAAAGGTACACTGAATGAGTTTTAAGTAAAGTGACACTTCCAGAGTAATTTTTCTTTTCATCATTTCTTCTTGTAAATGACTTTGATCCTAAAAATAATAATGAAGAGTTAATATAATTAGGTATTCACAGAGTCATTATTTGCAAACATAATTTCATCACCTCAAACCTAAGTAAAAGGAAATTGAGATTCTTTTTTTAAAAAACATTCAAAGTTATTCACTTATAATATTCTCAAAATTCCACATGTAAAATTCAAAAATCTACCATTGAGTGAGTAACTTTAATTATGAAATGTAATCGAAACATATTCAAAGTGTGGCTGATATACATTACTTTCTTAGTGTTAAAACTTTGGTTTATAATTCGTAAAATTGAAACATTAATCTCTCTCTCATTCAAACTTATAACAATCATTTTTGACAAAATAAGTTAAAAACATTATTTAAACCCTTGACACACAAATAAGTTGAAATTTGATTTTTCTTTCCCCAAGAAGAAAAGAAAAGAAGAGGGAAAGGAAGGAGAAGACCCTTGAGCAATTGAAACAAAGCAGAATCAACAAATGATTCTCAGCAGCAATGTTTTATGCAAAGTTCTTGATTTCTCAAAGACAAAAATCTATAATGACATGTAAAATGATGTATTCCAGATATTATAAATCAAGGGGTCAATCAGTAAATACATGATAATAATAATGATTTTCAGTTTTATCAACACTTCATATTAAGTCTTTAAATTTTAAATATGTATCCTAATCATACCAGAACCCATGTAAATATAAATCCAAAAATTCCACTTTGGATTCATTCTTTTCATTCACTTTGGTCACTTTTTAATTACCTTTAAAATGATCTTTTAAAAATTAAAATTTATTAATTGTAGATGAGCAGTAGAATTACTAAAAATAAATACCAACATTATAGAATATTATTGGGTTGGAGGGAAAGTTCTGTCATATTTTAAATAGGCAGGTAATTTTTGTTGTAAATAAAAAAAAAATCTGGCTAGTGAGTCATTCAGAATTTTTGGGGGTTTTATAGCTGCTGTATAACATAAAAGGAGTCCTTTTTTACCGTTCATCATTTACTTGTAATATTTAAAGTGAAAAACATGTCAGTAGATAAAGTGCATTTACGACACTGTATTTTGTATGAATTCCAAAAAGGAAGCAACGCATCGGTTGCATGTAAAAATTTATGTGCGGTATTAGGAAAAGATATTTTAAATGTTCATACTTGTCAAAGATGGTTTAGCAAGTTTCGTTCCAGGGAACTGAGCTTCCAAGAAAGTGATCGATCCGGACGACCATCCAAGATCGATAATGATGTTTTGCGATTCATGTTGGAAAATAATCCACATTTAACAAGTCAAGAAATTGCAGAAGAGTTTGGCATTCATCATCCAACTGTTGGAGATCACATTAAATCTCTTGGGTTTGTGTTAAAGCGAAGTGTTTGGGTTCCACATGAATTAACAGAAATAAATTTGTCTGATTGTGTAAGAATGTGTTCATCACATCTGATTAGACACAATGTGGAGCCGTTTTTGGACAAGCTGATTACTGGAGATGAAAAGTGGATTCTTTACGAGAATATTAAGAGAAAAAAATCTTACTACAAACCAGGAACATCATCAGCAACAGTTCCAAAACCAAGTATCCATCAACGAAAAATACTGCTTTGTTTGTGGTGGAACAGGAAAGGTCCAGTGTACTACGAGTTGCTGAAACAGGGAAAAACCATCAACACAGATCTGTACTGCAATCAAGTGAATAAATTGAATGCAGCTATCAAAGAAAAAGGCCAGCATTAGTGTCCAGAAAAGGAATAGTGTTCCACCACAATAATGCTCGACCGCATACTACAATGGTGACACAACAAAAACTGAATGTGTTAGGATGGGAAGTCCTTGGTCACCCACCGTATTCACCTGACATTGCACCATCTGATTATTACCTGTTCAGATCTCTGCAAAATTATCTAACGGGGGAAAAAATTCAAGTCTTCTGAAAGTGTTTCTAAGGCAGTTGCTGACTATTTTAACTCTAAGGACGAGAACTTCTACAAAATAGGAATTTATATGTTACCTGAAAGATGGCAACAAGTTGTAACAAATAATGGAGCATATATAATTAATATTAAACACATATTTTTATAAATGCATTCAAATATTTTCTTTAAAATACAACAGAACTTTCCCTCCAACCCGATAAATATTGATCAAGATACATCTAATAAAATAATGCATTAAAAATTTAAACTTACCAACTGGGAAACAATTAGTCCGTCCTCTTAGGATTGCTTACAGAAACATAATGATAAAAGACAACAAGCAGAAAAAGTGTCACTCCCAGAACATTTGCAAAGATAGCAAGCTGTATATCGGTGATCATTCTAAAATGTAGAGAATTAATAAAATGCAGCTTAAGCTTCAAAACACAAATTATTCACAAATTATTATTATGTTCATAAAATATGTATGCACCTTTTACTAGAAACTAACTAAAAAGTGAGTTTGGTAATATTTAATAATGTTTGTATGTGCATTTGAAGTTTCTTTTTTCATGAGGTAATGAAAAGTCTGGAATGGCATTTCAAATACTCAAGACTTTTGCTACAAGATAGCATTTTAACCTTAATTTCTTCACATTCATCTACTTCTCTCAAAGAAAGGGCTTATTTAACATACTTCATAGTTAAATTTTAAAACAAAAAATATTCTTTAAAAGAAAATATCAAAAATATTATCTGCTAAACATTTAGCACCAACATTTGTCAAGTTAACAAAAATAAAATGTTAAAAATATTACTTTAAAAAAAAATTTTTTATTGATTTATATTATCAAATAACAAATTAAAAAATAGTTTGAAACATAAAGTAGAAACAAAATTTGAATCTAAAACATATAGTAAAAGTACATGGCTACATTTATATATCTTTATCTATATTAAAAAAAACAATTCCAATGATTATTTCAAAACTCCAGCACTGAAATTAAAATGGTGTTCAACAACAAAAAACCACATATGAATTCAAAACATCCAAGTCCATGTGTTACATAAAATAAGAATTTAAGAGAATTTGAGATTTCCAGTATAGTGTACTGGACTGTATAATGGTTTTGAATAATTATTTGCAGTAAGCATAAGTATTACTGAAACTGTTTATTTGTAAGTGTGCTAAATCACAATAAAATTTTTAAAAAAATCCAAAACTGAAGAAATCTGCACTTCATTAACAGAAAAATATCATTAGTTTAAGTGTGAATACACGATTCTGAATTTTTTTAAGGATATACAATATTCAAAATAAGCAGAGTAGCTAACCATACATACTTTTTAAATTCAGTCAATGACTTAAGAATTTAGACTTTGAATTAATTTATTATTAATTAGAGACATAATTTGTTTAAACAAATACCTTTTTAGATAATTGTAAAATTCTTTATAACAAATTCAAACAAAACCTTACCTTTCCCCTAACTTTATAATTTAGTTCTAAAGCTGAAAAAAAAAAGAAATTCAATGTTTCATAACCTTTATCAGATCTATTATTGAGTCAACTGGAGTGCAGAATAGAGTGTCCCTTCAATGTGGCAATGTTTTCTTTAGATTTCACAGTCAAAAACATTCTTTAGATTTCACACACAGTCAAAAACAATTTCATTCTAGTAAACTGTATATAACCCAGATACAGTGGCGCACACAAGGGGAGGGGGTCCTCCTGGGGTCCGGACCCCCCCCAAAGCCCTTGAATTTTTTTCTGATTGATTATAATTTTAAGTATATAGTATGCACAAATTAATTATTTGCTATTAATGATTAATTTTATTAATTAATGCTAATTATTTATTCAAAAATTAGTTTTTACTGTGTTTTGTTCCCGAAAATTGACAAAATCAAAAGGAGCATGATACAAGAATGGTGAACTTTCGACCCCCCCTTGAAAAATTCCTGTGTGCGCTACTGCCCAGATACAATTAAGTTTGAACTTATTCTAATAACATCATGTATTCTCTATATTCGATTGCTAAACTTATTTAAAATTGGCAAACATTAAAAGACAAATTATTTTTGTTGGAATAAAACTTGTTAGTTCCCTTGTGGTAAAACGTAAACAGGATTTGCTGCGATATTTGTTCGGAAATGTTATTATTTCTTGCCTTTTTTCTTTGGAGTTTGTCTTCCATTATTGGTACTAACGTTCTAACGTAACCATGCCAACTTTCAAAATAATGAATGAAATTGGCAATCCCAATTCTGTATGTGCTGTATGCACTGAATTGGCAACCATGTGCCATTGTTTTATATTTCTCTGCTTGATACTATTTTACTATTCGCTGATATGGCAAGCTCAAATACAAAAATGCAGAATTCTTAAATAAAAAAACTTAAACTTACAAATAAAATTAAATAATAAAAATTCACTTTATTTTATTGATTGTTATTTATAGATAATTATTATTTTTCTCATAGCATTTTTTATTACACACTACATATTCCCATCATTCATTTCAGAATTTGTGAGGTTTTATTTAATATCACCAATATGATTGCGATAGTACACAAGTACCCAGTTATTTTTTCTGAACAGTATAAGTGAGATGTATAACTTACATTTCTTTTTTAAAATCATTTTTGGAGCACAAGAAGAAAATATTTGCAATACAGTAATGCGTTTCTTAAGATTTCAATTTAATTAATATCAAATTTTCAATTTCAAAAATGATACACATTTGATTTAGAAGAATTGGACTGATAAACTTATTTAGAAATATTGCAAGAGAAGAATAACTATGCAATCTATTGACACTTGTGAGAAAGAATACTTGAAGTAAATTAGTTATGATCCACATTTTAGTGAAAATGAACATGTGGAATAAAAAAATTCAACAATGAGATAACTGTCTTAGACATCAATAACAAGTATCACGTAGGATAAACTTCTTGAATATAGTAACTAAAATTTAATCCCTTTGAGAGTCCCATCTATTCTAAATGTCCGAGTTCATATGGAAAAGGATGCATAAAACTAGTAGTTTAATAAACAGTATTACATCTTTCTTGGTAATCTTAAAAAGAATTATTTTTCCTAAGAAGAATCAGAATTCTAACAAAAAAAGTCTTTGTTTTTTAAGAATTATTTAGTTCTTATTTCTTAATGTCACAATGTTTCCATAATTCACTAAATTCAAATAATTTTCTTGGTTGAATCCTAGGAGGACCCACTTTTGGTCGCCAAATTTTTTGTCGCCAAATTTTGAGCGATAAAGGTTACAATATGGTAACCCTTCCATTTCATCGAAAAATTTGGATTTTCAAATCACCTAAAAAATGGCAACCCTAAAAAAGTACAACGTTTTTCGCCTTTTCCGAAAAAACGTCATTTTGACATTTGACTTCGTTTGCTCTCCACCGGTTGTTAAGAATGGCGTGTGAAAGGAAATTAATTGAAAGTGAGGCTACGACAGGTTTCTTTGTGCTCCTGGGCACAAAGGGGAAGAAAGAGACATTAGAATGGTGTATGAAAGCTAATTTAATTGCTTCTCGTTATGAATGTCCGAGGTTTAAAAAAATATGCGTTTGTAAGAACGAAAGGGAACGGTTGACGGCTACGAATGGCGTTGCCGCAACCAGTCGAAAGAATCGCCACGACGTTGTTCGGAGTGTGAAAAAGGGCACTTGGTTTAGCGAAAGCAAACTTGCTATAATAATTATCTTGCGTTTGACCAGATATTGGTTTGGCAAGAGCATGAATGCGTTCGTGGTGAATGACTTGAAAGTTAATAAGAATAGGTCACAAGTTGGTGGATGACAATTTTCATGAATTCCTTGCATCCATCGCAAGGGTGTATCCACCAACAGAACATGACGAAATGCAAGCGTAAGGTAAGTGCCTTTTAAAATTTTTTAAAATGATTCATTTCATGTATTTCTTCAATTTTATATTTGTGAAATGCCCCTTTCGTCCTTTTTAAAAATGTAAATCATGTTGTACACACTGGTTTTAGAATGCTTTTTTAAAATGAATTTCATTGCTTTCTCCGTTTTTTTTTTTTATATAATGATTAATTTAATGTATTTATTCGTTTTCATCTTTGCGAAACGCCCATTTCATCCCCCGCTGACGCATGCGCTTCCCAAGAGTTTTTCGTCATTGACGCCTTTTGAAAACCTTCAATTTGGCGCTTTTTGGCGAAAAATTTTTGGCGCCAAAAACAGCAGTGGGTCCTCCTAGGATTTTACCGGCAACATTATATGAAACAAAGCACAGGGTTGCTAATTCAGCATGTACGATACATTGGAAATCGAGGTTGCTAACTTGGCAAGTTATTAATAGAATTGGTGATTGTTGCAATAATATGTAAGTACCTTCTTAATTTGCTTAGAATTTCCTATTTAGCTCTCTGCAAATAACTATCAATATTTTTTTTTAATTACGTCTGCCAATGTGCTCTCGGACATAAGGCATCTTGCAGTCCAATATAAAGCAGATGTCGCTCTAGCAGGGAGGAGGCCTGCTACACTACAGTGTGGTGTAGTGTAGTAGGCCTCCTCGTTGGTGTATCCTGGGTAACGCTAATTCTGCTACAGCCTTCATCATTTTCTTAAAAGTCTAGTGTTTTTCCTATTTTTGGAGACTTCTATAACTATCAATATAAATCAATAGTAAAAACAGCCAACTTTGCCAGGCACATCCTATTTTATACTTAACCAAAATAGTCTTGATTTATGATTCTCAGCTACATTTTGTAATACTTATATTTTATTTGCATACTGACAGTCAGCCTGATTTAATTTTTTATTAACAACACATTTTGAAACTGCATTTGAGTTAGTGTTGACATATTAATGAGCCTCGGTCAAGTAGTGGCGATGACAGAAGATTGCACCCCACTCTTCAAAATTCAACGCAAATGTAGACTTGAGCCTAGACAGATTTAACATGCATTAGCCTCTCTTTACAGTAGGTCTTTAGAGGCAATAAGGTTAAAACTCCTCACTGGACAACACTAGTCACAAGTTTGCGACAACGACCACTGGACTACATGATTCTCCTTCTTCATAATCAATTCTCAGAAACTACCTTGATATCAGTCTGTTACCCATTTTTACTTAAATTGTGACAAATAGATAGTTGCAGTTGCACATATTGTAATATTATAGCCATAATTTGGTGAAAATTTACAATTCAGAGGAAAACCCTGTAGCAGTTCAATAATAAATTAGTTCCTAATCCTGTAATCCTTTCTTACAGCACAAGAAAAAATAACGGTTCACTCCTAGGAGAGCCCCCACCCTTGGCGCGAATTACTTTGGTTGGCGATAATTGCGCCGTCATGGTAACCTTGCTTTTAAATACAACATATGGCAACCCTAACTTTTTCTAGAATTTTCGTCATTTGTGGGCGCGCATTTCAAATTTCATTTTGTTGTTGGGCACCGGGTTGAAAGTATGGCTGTGCTTGTAAGTGAATACACGTTAGAATTTTTTACGTTATTGAATGCTAGAGGCAAGAAAGAATTGATTGAATGGTGTATGAAAGAAGGATTAATTGCTTCAAGTTATGAATGTCCTAAATGTAATGAGCAAATGGGATTAAATGAACGAAAGAGTGTTGTTTTGGATGGATTTGAATGGAGGTGTCGAAAAAAAAGGTGTGAATACGCATGATGTTTGCAGAAGTATAAGAAAGAATTCGTGGTTTTCCAATAGTAAGTTAATCGGCAATAAAACGTTTTCTCCGTAATCACACCAGCCACGCAGAAGGCATGTTCGACCATTACCTCGCTGAGTATTTATGGCGGCGCTCTCGCGATCACTCACTCAGCGACGAGACTTTCCAGAATTTTTTAAAAGCAGTTGTTACACTTTACCCTCCACTTGGGAAGGATCAACAATAAGAAAGTAAGTGCTGTTGTTATATTTTTTTATCTTAAATGTTAAATTTCTGTATTGTTTACATGTATTTTCATTGCGCATCCATCTTATACTGCTATATTTACTTGTCACCGTTGTCGGGTTTGCTTGGCGCCATTTCGTTTTCGCTTGGCGCTTTTTCCGGTTTGGCGCCAAGGGTGGGGGCTCTCCTAGGTTGATTGATTGATTGAATATTAACGTCGCACTGTTCAGCTACACGAGGGCATTTGGCGACGGACCACGTAATTTTGAACCATGGTCAAGTGACGTGGACGACACCTGAGCTGGCACCCCCCTCTCCTAACTACCACACCACACCAACGGGAGGACGTTTCAGCTCTTGACAGATTTAACGTGCATCGCTGCCCTACACGGCGGGTCTTTAGTGGTACTGGGCTCGAACTCATGACATACCTGCCATGGTCCGATACCCTAACCACTGGGCTACCGCAGCCCGAGGGGCTCTCCTAGGAGTTTACCAAAATAACTAGCTTCTTGATATATCTAGCTTAAAATGTATCATTGTTCAAGAACTCTTGGCAACATTATTTGATAAAAAAAAAAGTTCTAATCGAGTGCAAGTTGGCGATTTGGGTTACTTTTTAAAATGTTCACTTAACTATTAATAATTTAGCATACGTTATTTATGATTCATAAATGCTAATTCAAGACTTAGTAGTAAAATGCGGTCTCATGAGTAATGACAAAACAATACATAACAATTTAAACTTTAAAACAGTTAAAAATCGAAACAAAAAATTTAATTTTTTAAAATAAGAGAATTTTTGGGGTAAAAAAACGTAAGTAAACGGGAAAAGATTTATATAATGCAAAACCATGTATCCAAACATGTCGTTCACTCAATTATATCGTATAGTAAAAAAAATTCTAAAATATAATGAAAATCAATCATTTACATGTCAATAAAATTACTTACTTGCAATGTTACTAGTTTTTTAGCAACTGAAAATGTTTCGAAATTATTTCAGAAACCGGCGAAGAGACACGTCACAAAATATACAGAGTAGCTAAACGTAAACAATAATCTGAAGTATCAGTAGAAGTAGAAGTTCTTTTAAAATTTGTCACAGTTAAAGTAATGGGACACAACAAATTTTGTAAATTTTTTTAATTCAAAGGATAAGTTAACTATGTTAATTTTTATAAAAAGGACTCCATGTGTGTTTTTGTAATTTTTTATTTCGTAGATATAATTTTTTACTTGTTTTAAGTTTTTTCAAAAGAAATCTTAAAAGAGCGGAACCGGAATTGACTACTTTGCTGCCATCTATTGTAAGAAATAAGAACTATAATTTACGTCATTATCCAGGGAGGCGGAGAACAAAGACGTGGCGGGCGGAGCAAATAGAAGCTATGTTCTGGCTTCTCCTTTGTTCTCCCGTGACCCCGAATTTGTGTTTGTTTGACGTGCCGATAGCGGAAGAATTGTAATTTGTATATCATGAAGCGACACTTGGATTATTTGTTTGAAAAATTTCAGGGATTTATTTAACGACTAATTTTGATGGTAAGTTAAGTTTAAATATGTCTAAGTATTTGTTTTTTAACTATAGTTATTTTTCTTTGTAATTAAACATCTGTTATACGCGTCCACATTTGTTGAGAACATTCCAACGCCTTTCTAAAAAGCGTTTTAGGTTAGAGGAATTAACAGAAGTAAAGGTATAAATTATAAACCTAAAAAGAATTAATTGTGTAAAGAAATTTCTTTAAAATAAATATCAGATAAGCTATGAAAACAAAGATTGTTTTGAACATCTTTGTTCATGTAAACAATGGGTATGTTTTTTGTAAAGAAAATTAATATATTTCTTGTTTTAATACTATGCTTCGTTAAAAACATTGTTCTTGCTTATAATTTTTTAAAATTATGTAAAAATAACTTGTTTTATGTTATAATTTTGAAAGTCGTGAAAGTGTATCCAATTTCTTTGTAGCTTTGTTTCAGAAAGCATTATTTACCCAGTACTGTGAATATATGCATGAAATATATAAAATTTTAGTTTTGCTTATATTAGTGATCATTTTAAATAAAATGTTCGTGAACTTTTACGAGTATATAATAGGAAGTGTAATACTTTAGCTAAGGAAAGTTATTGTAGTGTGTCATTACAGATCTATTTAGAAACTAAATTTTATTTTATTGAAACATTTTTCCATTTTTATTGTTAGGTTTGAATATTTTCTTGTGCTTGTAATAATATTTCGTTTATAAATACGTGTTAAAATAATAGCATTAGTCATTTGATATCGCGAATGTAATAATTATTTGTCAAATATGTAAAATTAGGAATATGTGTAATAATTCAAATGTATGGAATATTTTCCTAAGTACGAAAAACATTAATTTCTATTTCATAAATATCACAAAGCAATAAGTAAAAATGTAAAATATTATTTAAATGCTAATACCGGTATCTTTTTGTGCACTGTTCTCTATTTATAATTTGTTTTTTGGTGTCGGTTTGTAAATGGTTAAAATTCAATGGCAATTAAACAGTTATTTTAATAATTTTAGGAATGTGACAGATTCATTTCTTTCAAAAAAACTCATTTAAGGTTTCTTTTTGTTAAATAAAATTTAAATTCCGATATACCAAACAGTATCTTTGTAACCAGTGGTGCCATCTATTGGAAAAATATAGGAAAAATAAAGTCTGCTGAAATAACAAATTTACATGCAAGTATGTAAATTGCCCCATTTAAAAATATTTGTAAATTTATCATTTTTCACTAATTCATAATTTATGTATTGCAGATTTTTTTTTCTAAAATTTAAAGACTATTTATTAAAAACCATGCTTCTGTCCAGGTTTTTATATAGTACATTTAACATCTAGCTATACTAGAAAAATTATTTTGATAGTAACCAAAATTTGTTGCGTTTAAAACGCTATCATGTACAAGTGAAATATTTAATAAAGAGTTCCTGTATTACATTGAGCTAATATTATTATAATGCATATTTTAATATAACTTTTCAAATCGGGTAAAAAACATTTAATTTCTATCAAATCAGAAGCATATTTACTGTGTTTAATTCCCATAATGAAGTTAGCGGATGTGATTACAAATAATAAAAAGTTTACAAGCTGGTTGTAATAGTTTGAGAAAAACAGTAGCAAGCTCGGATAAAGCTTTGTAAAATAGGATTAAGGCTTATTTTTTTAAAGTAAACAAAATACTGTTTTTGTTCACATTTATTATTTAAAATGTATTACTGATGAATTTGTTTTTGATGGTTAAAATGGCTTGTACTCTATATAACTGTTTCAGTCGTATTACCTTTGTGTAATTTTCAAAGAAGCAAGTTAATGCCTCTAAAATTAAAAATATGGATTTAAAAGATTGGGAAAACCTCTATGTATAATGTTTTGAAACTTAAATGGGCTGGTCAACTGGCAAGAATGAATGAAGCTCATTGCTGCAAGAAATTTTTCTGGCAAAGCCCATGGGAAATAGACCTCAGGGCAGACCCCGTTAAGATGGATTGACTGTGTTGAGAAAGACCTAAAAATTTTAAAGGTCAAAAATTAGAAAAAATTTGCCAAAAACTGGGATGCCTGGAAAATACTTCAAGGGCTCTCGAGCCATTAAAGAAGAATGTTTTCTCATATTGTATTTCTTTAGGGATGTGTACCATCAGCAGCTGTAGGGTCATGGTCGCAAACCCTCATTTGATGTTTTCCAAGTTATGTGTTCGAATCCTGCTGATATTCAAAACCAATATGATAGAAGCACTGTTGGGTCCTATTATAGACCACCCCCTAAGTTCACTCCTAGGAGAGCCCACACCCTTGGCGCGAATTACTTTGGTTGGCGATAATTGCGCCATCTTGGTAATCCTACTTTTAAACGCTACATATGGCAACTCTAACTATTTCTAGCATTTTCGTATTTTGTGTGCGTGCATTTCGAATTTCATTTTGTTGTTGGGCTCCAGGCTGGCTGCGTGTGTGAGAGAATATACTTTAGAATTTTTTACTTTGTTGAATGCGAAAGGTAAGAAAAAATTGATTGAATGGTGTATGAAGGAAGGAAGGATTGATTGCTTCAAGTTATGAATGTCCTAAATGTAATGGTCGGCAATAAAACGCTTTCTTCGAAATCATACCAGCCACGCCGAAAGTATGTTCAACCATTACCTCGCAGAATAACTATGGTGGCACTCACACGATCATTCGCTTAGCGATGAGACCTTGAAGGCTTTTTTAAAATCTGTTGTTACACTGAACCCTCCACTCGAAAAAGATCAGCAGTAAGAAAGTAAGTACTGTTTTTATATTTTTATCTTAAATGTTTAATTTCTGTATTGTTTACATATATTTTCATCACGCATCCACCTTGTTCCGCTATATTCCCTTGCCGCCATTCTCGGTTTCGCTTTGATGAAGTCTTGTTCTGACCTAGCGCTTTTTTCGGTTTGTCGCCAAGGGTGTGGGCTCTCCTAGGATTTTACCCCACCCCTAGTTTTTGAGCTTTTTTTTTTTTTTTTTTGCCAAGGTAGACGATAAGTGCTCCATGCTAGCTACCCTTCTTTTTCATTCTTTAAATTAAGAGACAGTTATTAGTGACCATTTGGTATCTGCAATTAGTAATTTCCATTAATCACATTAACTTCGGCAACCCTACTAACTATATACAAGTGTTAGCGATCGTTACCATCTTTTCGATGCCTTGTTATTCGGATAATAGGTGCGATTACCAGTTATTGTTTAAGAATCAAAAGCTAGGTTTAATTGTTTTTTTTTTTTTTACATTTTCTGGAAAAATGATGGTAATTATTAGATGGTGTTTATGGGGAAAAGTGAATGATTGAGATGCCGTTCGAAAGAAGGCAAGAATCCGCATGATGTAAGCAAAGGTACATGGTATAGCAAAAGTCATTTAAGTAATTGTAAAATGTGTTTAATATCTTTTTAAGAAACTAAATGATACAGAAATTTATTCATAAAGTTTTAAAAGTTCCAATTTTTCTCCTTCGAACATAGATTCCTTCTTTTCAGAATGTTCTTAATTTTCTATTTTTCAATAGTCCATTTTCATTTTTGTCATTTGGGTATCAATCTTTTCTTATTAGAATGTCTTTAATTTTCTATACTTTTAGAAGCTGAATTCTTCATTAATTTGTTCGTAACGTCTTAAAAATTTCAATTTTTCTGCATCAAATTTCAATTTCTTTTTAGAATGTTCTTAATTTCCTATTTTTCGAAAATTAAAAAAGAATTTTCTATTTTTGACCTTTGGATATCAATTTTTACTTATTAGAATGCCCTTAATTTCTTATTTTTAGAAGCTGAGATTTTACTGAATTTGTTCTTAATGTCTGTAAAATTTCTTTCGAACTTTGATTCCTTTTTTTCGGAATGTTCTCCATTTCCTATTTTTAAAAAGTTAAATTTTTCATGGACTTGTTCTGTAAGTTTTAAAAAGTACCTACTATTTTTAGATGCTAAATTTTACATGAATTCTTTCATAAAGTTCTAATGTTTTCCATTTATGCTCCTTCGGACAAAACACCATATTTTTTCCAGTTTACTTAGACTCTACTTTGAAAAATGCACCTTGGTGCAACTTAAATAAAAGTTTTCAGACTTTTTTCATATAATAGGAATTTACCCAGAAGGGCTAATGTATATTAAATATGCCAAGATTCATAATCCTCCTGCTAGCTTGGTGTGAAAGTTTGATGATTGGGGTGTCAACTTGCTTGTCTCTCTTTACTGGGATTCAGAATTATGAAGTCCATCATTAACCCTCGTATAGCTTCAAACTGTGATGTTAATAATCAGTCTGTTCATTAGGGATGCTAAATCACGTATATTGCAAGATATTAGGAATTTGGGTCATATTACCACATATACACACATACATGAGATATTTAATTTGTTGTAAAATCATTTTATTCATTATCAATTCTGATTTCCTTTTTTGAGTAGAAATAAATTAACGTATTTTAAATATTTTAATTTTACTTCTAATAAAGAGAAAGATAAAATTTTTCAGTATTGAATGTAGAGATAGGAAAAGAATTTCTCCTATTCACAGAAATTGATTATTCTGGAAGTAATATCTGCCTACGTACTATGAATATTTTTTTTTAATATTCTGTAATTCAGAAGCTATTACCCTTTTTGTTATTAAAAGCAAATGATTTAATTTTTGAAATAAGACTTGCTGTTTCAATTTTTTCACTCTCCGTCGGGCCCTGTTGACCTGAGAGGCCAGCTAAAGCATTTTCTGTCAAATTAACAATTTTGGTTGTTTTAGTTTAAGCTTCATTTTATTCTTTAAACTTGTTCTTGTTTCTTATGCCACCTCATCTCGACTGCGTCAGATCCAGACCCACAAAATTCATCATGGCAAAGGGTAGATATATGCCTATTTCTTTTTTGTTCAAATTGGTGTATTTGCTTTCCTTTACCAGTGTTTTGAATTAAAATTGATTAGGAGGGAGGTCAAAGTATGTTGATGGCCTCTCGGGTTGCTTGAGCTTGATTATAATTCAAGGATTTAAAATTTTTACACGGTAGGGAAGGAAACAGTGGCGTAATGAAGAATACCAGGGCCCCCTGCGAAGTCAGATTTTGGGCCTCAAGTCCAAATTCATACTTGGCCTCAGTTGAGCTTTGGGCCCCATAGAACGCCTGCCCCCCCTGAAATACGGGGGTGTATATTTCGCCACTGAAGGAAATCAACTGAAAACATATGTTTTAATGAGGGTGTAATATTGTGCTGCATTTTAAGCTCTTTATATAATTAGACATTAATATACAAACCACGAGTTTTACATAATTTTTGTTGAATAAATTACAATGTGTACCAAATTGTTCATTATAATTCATTGTGGGATGTCCACTCATTATTTCTTACCTAGGCAACTTCTGTAATGTATCTGAAGAATTTTAACCCACTAGCTGCCACAAACCGTTTTGGGATTTGGTAATTTTATGCACACATCCCTCATTATAATATAGAAATATAATAAAATATAAAAATATTATCAAATATTTTCAAAACAGAAAACAAACATTATTTGAAAATATCTATACTGTTACACAATTTTTGGGGCAGATGTAATCTATTTGGCCAAAAATTAAAAAAATAAATAACTGGCTGTTAATGGGTTAAGGATGGTTAACTATTTTTCTATTACATATGTGTGCAATGTTACGTATATTCGTGAGCAAAAGTACTGCCTGTAACCTTTTTTTAGTCCCCTTTCTCAAAAAAATGTAAAAATTAATGGTTTTATTGATAAAATTTTGATATTTTTTTATTTATTTTCTGCTATTTTCTATTTGTTTATGTACATTATCTATATTTGACTATTGTAATAATGAAAAGGTTTCTACCTTGACATTGAGCTTTATTGTTTCAATAATTTGTATAATCTTGCTATAATTTTTACCTTTGATTTATTAGCGAAGACATTTTAAAAAAAGAAATAACTGGCAGTTAATGGGTTAAGGATGGTTAACTATTTTTCTATTATATACGTGTGCAGTTTATTATGTATATATGTATGCAGTTTATATGTAACAATAAACTTATTTTACTTAAAAGTTCTTTAATTCTTTGCATGCCAAAATAATTCTACAAAACAAAAAATAACAGTTAAAGTTGGTATGTTTTTCATATTGGTTTAGAAAATGAATTTCCTCTCATGTTGGGTAATGTCCTTAACATCCATGTCTAAATGTAGTTCAGTGATATATACAAATTATTTTAAGGGGAGGCATGTATTTTTAGAAATGCAGATGAAAACAAGATGTTGAATTGTTAATGCTAAGAATGAAAAATCTGTTGATCTATGGAGGGGAGTGTACCCCCAATCTCCATTCTTGTGTATACTACTGTTAAAGTTATGTGCATGATAGAAGTAAATCAGCAAAGAAAGGAAGCATATGAAGAACATGAATTAAATAAAAAAATTTCATAGTTTATTTCCATGAAATCGAATTAATCTAAATCGAAAACTGATACCTGGTTTCCCAACCAAGTGGTCATGGTCCTAAGCTTGTGGCTGATGTTGTAGAATCGTGGGTTCAAGTCATGCTGCTTGGCCACAGTAGTCTAGTGGTCAAGGTAACGGATTGTGGCCAGTGTGTATGAGTTCAGGCCTGGTACTGCTAAAGACCCACTGTGTAGAAGGGTGATGAAGGCTAAATCTGTCGAGGCTTAAACGACCACTTGTTGGTGTGGTGTGGAAGTTAGAAGAGGAGAGTGCCAGCTCAAGTATTGTCCTTGTCACTTGACATGGTTCAAAGTTAGGTCTATTACCAAAAGTCATAGTGTAGCTGAATAATGCTATGTTAATATTCATTCACTTACTCAAGTTCTAGTGCCTCTGAAGATCCTCCATATAGAGGGGCTAATGCATATTAAGCCTGTTAGGCTCAAATACAATGGTTTGTATGCTAAAGCTAAATAAGTAACCTGGTCTGGACTCTATTTCAAATGAGATTATTAAACAGTTTTACTTAGTATTCCCTTCTTTTCTCTATAAGCTTTTTAATGTTTGCCTCGATTTAGGTATTTTTTTGCGGATTTGGAAACTTGCCCAGGTGATTCTCATCCCCAAAGTTAATGAGTTTAGAGTTCCCCATTTAGATAACCTTAGGTGCATAAGCTTACTTCCGGCTCTTGGTAACTGCTTAGATAAACTTTTTAACAGAATTTGCTGGTATCTGCCTTGTGGAGACTAAAATCTCTAATGATCAATATGGTTTTACTCCTCATAAGAGTACTGAAGATGCTCTTTTACTTTTAAATGAGATTGTTAAGAGAGGTAAAAGGTGCTTCTGACAATGCATGGCATGGTGGCCTTGCATTCTGAATCTCCTTAAGAAAGCAGAAATTCCAATAAATATTTTTTCACTTGTTGCTGACTTTTTAAATGAGAGTGGCCAAAATGCAACTGGGTTCGACTTCTGCAATCCGCTGCCTTGAAAGGGGTTGCCCTCAAGGATCAGTGTCTGGACCTATTTTTTGGAATATCATTATCAATGATCTCCTATTTAAACTTAATAATCTTGCTTGCTGTGAAATCATAGCTTTTGCTGATGACATTTTAATTTATTCCCAAGCTATGGATCTTCCTGCGACTTTCCTACACGCACAGGAAGCTTTGAACGTCGCTTCTGACTGGTCAAAAGGTTTTAATTTGGATTTTAATCCTGGTAAAACCAGAATCATGGCTATTGAAAAACGAAACGTTTGCTACGATGCATTTCAGCTATATTTCTCGATGGAGCTCCCTTGACTATGGTAAAGCAAATGAAGTATCTTGGGGTTCTTCTCGATAGTAAATTTTCTTGGAAGCAGCACTTAAGTTACATATCCAAGAAATGTGATAAATTACATCGTGGATTAAATCAGATTGCTCGCAACACATTCAGTATAAATTTCAATGTACACTTGCTCATTTATAAGCAAGGAACCGAACCTTTCATTTTGTATGGTTCTAGAGTTTGGGGTGAGGTACTCAAAAGAAAGATGAATTCTAAGTATCTGCGACACATACAAAGAAAGATGCTTTTGCGGGTCATATGTAGTTATCGCACAATAAGTTATTTCTGGCTTCCCTCCAATTGACATTACTATTCTTCTAATATTGCTTTTAGGGAAAATCTCTCTGCTCCTTCCATCTCTAATTATGATTGTATTATGTCTCCATTTTTTAACCCTCATCCTTCAGAGAGGAATGCCATCAATATTACTCAATTTAGTGACAAGAGCACAGATGGTTTCCCTATTATTTGCTATACTGATGGCAGTAAAATTGATGGAAGAGTTGGTTTCGCATTTGTTGTGTTCAGGTGTAGTGTTGAATCCGAGCACTTTCAATTTAGAATTCGCGATGAATGCACAGTTTTTGTATCTGAACTTTTATGTTTAAACTTCGCCATTAAATGGATCACTGAACAAAATAGTGTCATCTCAGAATATCTCATCTGTACTGACTCTCTTTCATCCTTGGATTCTCTTAAGTGTATTTCTTCATCTAACAACATAATTGTCGAGATCCAAAAGCAACTTAAAAGTAAAAGATAAAAACATCTCAATAGATTTTGCATTTGTTCACTGACATGCATGCGTTCTTGGAAGTGAGCGAGGAGATTGGCTTGCAAAGGCTGCAACCAAGCGCAAAATTGACATTGCCGTTAATATTCCTAAATCATTTTACAAGAAGATCACAAAAGAAAGAATGGTGAAGTCTTGGAACCAAGAATGTCTCATTTCTAATAAAGGGAGATTAACAAAGAAATTTTTTTCCAACCATTAATAAGAGACTGTCATGCCATCATTTTTACACTAACTACAAAATAACCCAATTTCTCACTTGTCATGGTAATTTCAAAAGCTACTTGGAACAAATTTAATTTAGTTCCTTCATCTTTCTGTGACTGTAATATTGGTGGCAAGGAAAATGTAAAACATGTAATCCATCTGTGTTCCAAGTATGTCAGAGAGAAATATTGTAAGATTGGCTTTCAAGAGACTTAACATTAATTGGCCACCGAATTTTCACCAACTTCTTTCCACCAGAAGTGCTTTTAAAAATTTCTGTGAATTTGATGTAAATATTTGTAATTCTTAACCTCAGTTTTTTATTTCCCTTGAATGTGTGTTTAATACTTCTATAAGCCCCATGTGATACTTTGTGGTACATGGAAATTTTATAATTGTTTACAATTAAAAAATAAGAAAAAAAAGGAAATCAAATATTTATCTTTGAAAATTGAAGTAGCTAAGTAATCAGCATTGCTTTTGTCAAAACATGGTTTTGAGTCCTGCTGCCACTAATTCTCCATTATGTAGTACAACTTATATGCATTAAATCCAAGGCTTAAAGTGTCCACGGTAACCTAGTGGTCAAGGTTAAGGATTTGTTTCTGGCGTAACATGATTTTGAGCCTTGTGCTGCTGAAGACCCGCCATGGTAAGGGGGACGCTCCACCTTCAGTCAAGGCTCAAACTTCCACCTGTTGGTGTGGCGTAAGAGTTAGCAAAAGGGCGTGCCAGCTCAGATGTCATCCTCATCATTTGACCATAGTTCAAAATTTCAAAGTCTGTTGCCAGTTGCCCTCTTTAAGCTGTGTTATGCAACATTAATATAACTCGCTCACTCAGTCAAGGCTCAAAATTTTCTGGTTGATAATATGGTAGTATGGTAGCTTAGAGATTGGAGCACAAGCTCACAGGTGTAATCCCATCACTTGATTGTGGTTTAAAATAACCAGGTTCGATCCCAGTAGCCCTCATGTTGCTGCAAAATGCAATTAAAGTTATCACTTTTTGCACAAAAGAGCTCCCAGTAGCTTAGGTTATTTCATAAATTTGTAGCCATGGAGTTGCAAGTTTGAATCTTATTTCAATAAATGATAATTATGAGTAGTAATTAGGATTGTTTCAAATTTGTTTGTTCTCCTGTAATTTGATTAGTGGAAAGTTCCTATGTAAAGTGTCAGCTAAAATGATATAATTAGAAGATATTGCATCCATTATCAATAGTATATTCAGCAGTTTTATTATTCAAAATTAAATCTTACTAAGTGTTTTCTTCCATTGAGTGTCAAATTATTTTTAATTATTATATCTAACTGCTAATAAATTAACTTTCTATTTTTGGTCATACTATTCATTACATATTATTCATGGAATTGATAAATATTATTTTAAATAAATTTTATTGTTTTTTGAATTACTGAAATATTTTTAAATACTCTATTAACCTCTAATACCTCTATTTAACAAAGTTGCTAAATCCCGAAAAAATGTTCATTATGTGGAAAATTCATTGTATAGAAATTTTTTAATATATTTTGTAAGCCATATAAGGTAAATTTTAAATTTATAAACATTATACATTAGTTACGGTAGTTATGTACTTTTTTTTGTAAATTAATATATATTTACTTCATATTTCTTACCTGTGCAAAAGAAATCTACAAGGAAAACAAGAAGGGGGGGGGACATTGTCTGAGAATACACTGTGTTTTCAACTTCAAAAAAACTTTTAAGCTTACATTACCACATACATCCTTAAATTTAATTATTGATAAAATCTGTTAATTTCGTTTGGATTTTTTGTTTGAAAAATTGCAGCAATTTTTGGTGAGTTAGGCACCTGTCCAGAAATATTTTAAAAGTTCGGAGGGAAAATATCGAATCATGGGAGAAAAGTTTGTTAAATAGAAAATTCACTTAGCTATTTGGAAGTTATTTTACAAAGAAAATATTAAAATGATCTTGATTCCAGGGAAAAGTTCACAAAATAGAGAAATTTGCAAAATAGAGGCTTGTCAAATGGAGGTCTGACTGCATTAGCGAAACATTTTTGGGTTATCTCTGCAACAATTAAAATGTTGTTAATTTAATCATGAAAGTATTTATTTGAATTAAGTATTACCAGTGTTGAACAATTTGTTAGTATTTCCATGAGTAAATTCTTTTTAAGGTGAATCCTGGTTGTAAGGCATGTAAAGGGTAAGTTGCTAAAAAATGAAAAAGAATCTGTTATCAGATGTACAATTTCATTCATTCTGGAATTCTAACTTGAGGAGGGGAAGGTTTAAGGCCAAAAAAAATTTACCTATCAGTTTTTTTAAAAAAAATTCAACCATATTTTTTTAAATTAAAAGTTGATTATAAAGCAGAATGGAAATACCAACAATGGTTACTACTGAAAATACAAAGTGTCTCTCTGAATAGCTTTAATCTGGTGTTTCAAAAGCTTAAAAATTAAATGACAAAAAAATCAATTATTTTATGGTTTTCATGTAAATTAAATATTGAAGTTTTTTATAAATTGATTTTTTTTTTAATTTTTATAAAGCCTTTGGAAAAATTGATCAGATATTGCAATATAGAATACATATGTGGTTCGAGTCCTTAGTCCTTTCATCATGTTAAATCTATCAGAGCACAAAGTACTCATGTTTGGTGTGGTGTGGAAGTTAGAAGAGTGAGGTTCCAGCTCAAGTATCATCCTCGCAGTTCAAAATTACAAGGGGGTATTGCTAATCGTCCTTTTCTGTATTTCTGAAAAAAAAATTAATGGATTTGTAATCAAAGTGTCACCCATGTTAATTGGGCTATATTGTGTGAAAAGATACAGCAATTTGTCTTACTAAATATTTCATTCTAACAACTTTTTTTCTGCTTCTGAAGTTTTTACCATTCAGAAATAAATTATAGCTTAGGTCTCATGCTTGCAATAAATTTTAAAATCTTAAATATTTTTTGAAATTTTATTAGGTATTAATTAATAGGTATTTTTACTGGTTTTCATATTGTTAAAAGGTAAATATGTTATGAATGCAGTTAAATTTTATCTTTGATTTCTAGAAGCCCAGCTTCATTTATTTTTTAATTTCTCTCATTCTAATGTCGGAGAAATTGATAAACATCTCATCTACTATGAAATTTCAGTTATGAAGCTATTTCAGGAATAACTTCAATAATTTAATCTGAAGGGCTATGTAATTTTTATGTGAATATATAATTGTTAAATATTAAAAACAAAGTGCTTAAATATTTTCTGTAATTTTTTTAATTACATAAAATTTTGATTTTTAATTCAATAAATATTCTTATAATAGTTCATGTAATCAATTTTCATACTTGTTTAAAATACTTTTGTTATAGACATTGTATTTTAATATAAATTTCATTGTTTTAAAATTGAGAAATCTGTTTTAGAAACGTGTTAAGAACCGAAGTATTAAATTAATACAGAACAGTAACTTATTAATTTTCTGTGATGGTTCACAAATTTGATCCGATTCGTGGCGCCATCTGTTGAGTGTGTTTGAGATTCGAAACTCTTAAAGAACCTACATAAAGGGTAAAAATTACAACATTTATAAATGAGAATTGTGTAATTATATAAGGAAAGCGCTGTTAAAATTAAGATGTCAAATATTTCTGAAGGAAGTTTTGAAATTCCGCCATTGTGCAGAGTTCAGATTTTATTAATTTAATTAATTGAGCCATTTTTAGTAATATGTTATTATTATTTTCCATTTTTAGCGTTACTAAATTTCTCGAAATAAGTTTATTTAAATTTTGCAGCCTATTTGATAAAGTTTCCTGTTGTTAAACTGGGGGGGGACTTTTGAATCATACTTTTTAAGCTACTGAAATTGTAAAGTACATTAATATCTCGATAGATGGCGCCATGGGCTCCGTTCGTGTTTTTGCAATTCTCTTACAAATATTTCCAAGTGTCTGTCTTGCTCGTTCTAATAATTTTTTAACTTAAAAGGAAATTTTTTTTTTTTTATAATTGTATAGGAATTTCTTGAGATTTTGGAAAAGACAAAAATTTAAATATTTTTAAGGCTAAGTAAAAATAATTTTTTAAGAATGCGAAACTGCTTCTACAGGTAGAGTTTATATGTTTTGATACTGCCGTGAGATATTCTTCAAGAAAGTAAAAGGTGAAGTACTAGAAATCTGGTCTCTCAAGAAGTCTTCGATGCTAAAAGTGTATTGCACAATCAAATAAAATAAAAATGCTGTATAATTTTGTTCCAGTACACATTAGCACTCATATGCTTAATTTTTTTAAGTACAGGTACCTGTGTGTGATACCGTTAATCTGATGCTCTAAAGCAGTATTCCCCAACCTTTTTATCGCTAACATTGGATAATTTAACGCGTTCCGCTGAGGGGGAGGACGTTGATTAATTATATTTTAGATTGGAATAAAATATAGCTACACCAAAAAGGAATATAAAGTAATTTAACAAAAAGAATATAAAGTGATTTTCATAAGTAGTCCAAACCCAAGAAAAATATGCCGCAGTATATAAAAATGGAAATAATTTAATGTTTCTTGTGCGGACCAGTAGTATTTGATCCACAAACCGGTACCGGTCTGGGGGGTTGGAGATCACTGCTCTAAAGAACCACATGAAGCGAATTCTCACTGAGCGAAAAATTTATCTACAAAAAAATAAGCGATTTATTTGTATAAATTTTTTGAAACAAAAATAATTAATTTTTTTTCTTTTAATTAAAATTAATTAAAGGGGAAAAGTAAAAATAATGGAACATGTTTATTGCTCAGTGATTCAATGATTTTCAACTGGAAAATAAAAGTTATTTTAATCTTTGTACATCGTACGATAACTCAAACTATCATTTCTAATTTTCTTCAATTATTACTAATTTTTATCATTTTCTTGTGTCAAGGCTTTTTTTTCTTTCCTCATTTGTATCATTTTTTGCCCCTCAAACTCTTGGCATTGTCATTAAATCTTTAGGATTATTCATTGTACATTTCTTTTTACACATTTCTTTCGATTTTTGTTTCTTCACAAACTATTTCTATGCTGATGAGTGATTCATCAGCATAGATATAGAGGGGTCAGCATTGGACGAATCCGCACTGAACCTGGTAAGATAATAGAGATAGAAGTGTATGGGTAAGTGAATATTAACGTCGCAGAATTCAGCTATACTAGGGCTTTTGGCGGCGGACCTCGTAATTTTGAGCCATGGTCAAGTGATGATGACGATGCCTGAACTAGCACCCTCTCTTGTAACTACCACACCAACGGGAGTTTGAGCTCTCGATTTACACGGTGGGTCTCAGCGGTACTAGGTTCGAACTCATGACACGCTGGCCACAAGTCCATTACCTTGACCATTAGGCTACCACAAACCACTATGCGTGTATGGGAGTTAGTGAGTAAAATTTGTGAGTTTGTATGAGAGGTTACCTTTAGTAGTTGCAAAATACAGTTATTTGTTGTTAAAAAGTGGAAATTAATATAGGTGGTAATATCAACAACACATATTGTATTGAAATACAATTGTATATTGTGTTTTTCTATCTATATAGTGGTTAATGACTCTGACTGCTGTGTCTTGGGAACTGGGTTCAAACCCCGGAAAGACATGAATGTTTGTAATTGTATAGTGCCTGTGCGTTATAAGTGTCACTTTAAATATTCGTCCAGCCGCAAGACCTCTCATGTGGTTGATAGAAAGGAAAAGAGGTGGAAGGCCTCTAAACCAAATCGTACTGTCACCACCTGCATGGTATTCAAAGCTACGTCTAACGACAGACGCAAAAGTCTAGCCTGTTGTCACAATGAATTTCGTCGTCCTCTATCTGGCCCTGCCGATCGGTGGCATTGGTAACAACAACCATTTCCGAACAGAACACGACTAATTATTCCCGCATCGTGAATCATATTTGAAAATTTGTAGCTAAACCTGCTACATAATAAACTATCTTCATTTAAAAGGAAACCAATTAAGGAGAAACATTAACTTGTCGAAGCATCCTTATCCTTTGCTCTCTACAACCCCAGAATAAATTACCGACTATCACTTGCACGACACCTCATTGTTCTCATCCACCGTGACGGAAGCAAAGGGTTGTGTCCATCCAAGAAATCTTTAGCACACACCCTGACCCTTATCAACTGAATACTTACTATACAGCCAGTAAGGTGCTTCCTGCGTGATGTATTCTTTGTTGATATATTTTCGATCTCGGTCACTTTCGTTTTTTAACCTGTTAGATGTTGAAGGAAAAAAAGGATGTATGTCAGGGGTGCCCGAGGGATGTTGTGGTGCGAGGAAGCGTACTTCCGGTGCCCTTTTCCCACGAGTTGAGATCCTTGCGGGCACCTCACAGGAAACCGCACGTTCCTCTCTCATTCTCAAGTGAGCCAGCCACCTTTCTTTTTTTTTCCTTCGTGTTTTTTTTAATCGCTTGTTTTTGTTTCGTTTCCTCTTGTTCCTTCTATAAATAGAATGAATGGGTTTTGGTGATATATATTGGGGTTGGGTAGTGGTTGTGTGTGTTAATGGGGTATAAAATGTGGTGAATGTCAACCAAGATTTTCAAACTTATAAATATAAAATCCAATCTATTATTTTTTTAATCGAACTTTTCTTTTGGGGAAAAGCTATTAAATTGAATTATTGTGTAATAGTATTAATGTATAGCCAGAATCCAGTGGGACACACAGGAATTTTTTCAAAGGGGGTGGGGGGGGTCAGGGTCGAAAGTCCACCGTTCTCGTATCATGCTGTAATAGGCCGCCCAACATAGTCTTTGGATTTTGTCGATTTTCGGGAACAACAAACAGTGAAAAATTTTTACTGCTGAAATGCAATGGAAACTGAGTGCCTGCGATAACTTAGTGCTCATGGGCACGAACTCGTATCCAGCGTGTCATGAGTTCAAGCCCTAGTGCCACTGAAGACCCGCCGTGTAGAGTCTGATGCACGTTAAATCTGTCAAGGTTTAATGCCCTTTGGTGTGGTAGTTAGATGAAGGTGCCTGCTCGGGTATCGTCCATCTCGTGACCGAGGCTCAAAATTATATCACCAGTAAATAGCCCTCGTTTTTTTTTTTTGTCCATCGTCAAAAAACAAATAAAAATGTATTATTAATGTAACTTGCAAATAAAATTCTTGAATGTGACGCGCCGAACAATGAGTAGTAAAAAGTGCGGTGTTTTATAAAATTTCAATTCGAGAAAACAAAGTAATGCAGCTGTTTTAATCGTGTCAAAGGATGGCTACTGCTGAAATCGACTTAGTACTTTTAATATTAATAACATTGAAGACAGAATTTGTGAAAGAAAGCTGTTACATGCAAGTTGGATTCATTCCAGACAACGATCATAAAAATTACGATATTTCTTTTTTATTTCTGAAATTTATTGGATGTTTCTTTTTATAACATTTATTCATGGAATAGTGTCGTTTGCTTTCTTGGAAACTGCTTGCGAATGTTCAATTTTAAGTATTGGTTTGCTTATGAAATGTCCCAGTGGCGACATATCCGATTGTAAACAGTATTTAAATCAGCTTGTCTGTGTATAATATAATCCTATAATATAACAATATATTAACGAAACCATTCTCAATTATATGATATATTATGTGTTTGTATAATTCAGTTCATTATACCGTATGTAAACTCTTACTAAGTATTTGATTAAAACTTTACATCTTGTATTCGAAAAAGTTATTAAGTATTTCTTCAAAAGTTTGTCATGCTGTATTCTTAGAAAAGAGTTGACTAACTCATTTTGTTTTCATTAAATTAAAGCCACATTAACAACTAGCTCAACTTGTTTATCAACATTTCTCCTTAAGCGTTTGGAGAATGAATAGCTTTACCGCAAGGAGTTAAAAGTTCTGACCAATACTGGGTTCATGGCTTAGGGTGCGGTGGTCACTCCGATTTCCTTGAATTGTTCATACCATCCATTCGAATCAATACTGGTATGGTGAATCATATTTCTTGCATAGGAATGTGTAAGCGTCATTTCTATTTTTCTTCAGTCTTTACTTAGATGTACTTGACTATATAATTTGATAGGCTCTAATGATATCTACCATAAAAGGCGCATAATGATTACTGGGTATTCCTTTATTCAAAGTAATATTTTATAAAATTATTTATGGGTTTTTTGTTATAAAACATGATTTTTTAAAATTTTATTTTGCTTACTTAATTCTCAGTTGTGATCACACATATTTTATTTCAATTTTTCTCTTCTTTTGTTGTGTTTGATTCATTTGTGCTTGTTAATGTGAAGCTGGTTTTCGAACTTTACTTATTTGTTCCAACCTTTGAATTTTATGAGTACAAAGCAAGTCATAATATTTTTAAATGAATTATTGATATGTTTTATTTTAATTTGTACCTACGAATTCGAACAATTAAAAACGTATTGTGATGTCAGTTCGATGATTTTGGATGTTTAATGTTCTTAATTGTATCTTGTTACGTGTCTCTTCGCTTTGTTCTAGTATGCACACGCAAATGGGGTGCTGCAATGTCCCGTAAATTAAAATTTCAATATTTTAACAAGTTAACTGCAGAGTATTCATATTACCCGTAGAAATAATGTTGGTTACAAGAGGATTCCTTAGTGCTTTATATGTACTCGGAAGTAATATGTACGGATGCACTCGTAGATTTTGAAAAGCCTTCAGAGTTTTTAGAACATGTGATTAGGAATATGTGGAATGTCTATATAGTTTTGCCTTTTTTCATAAGATTAACCATGCTATAATTTTAATGTCCCACCCCTTGAGAAAAAAATGACATTTAAAAATTAACCAATAGAGATCTACTTTATTAAATAGTAAAATTTTCCCTCTCTCATAAAATAAGCTTTTATGAATATGCTGCTTTTTTGGTGTAATAAGAAGTGATGCATATTTTTTACACATTTAAGTTAAGAAAATGTTTTTTTAACCCCACAACTTTCTTTCAAAAATAAAAACAGAACTTTTTCAGTGCTGAGCTAGCAGATTTCACTCCGAAAATAAAACACGTTGTTATATTTTTTTGTACATTAAAAAAAATAACGAAAATAACCTTTTCCTTCCATTTTGCTGTTAGTGGCTGGGTTTATCGAGATGTGTTGTCTTCGTCGTGCATCATTGCTGTCAAGAAGCACAATCCTCTCCCTCCCATCTTGACTGACCTTTTTCAACTACTCAATTCCCTTTTTTTTTTTCCCTACTCGTACAGCTGGAGTGTGTTCTCAAGAGATACTCATGATTTCTTCTTTCCTTTTTGGCCTTTGGCGTAAACAAACCTAACGCAGACCTTCTGCTTCCACAGAAAGAGTTCAGGGGGCCCCGTTTGGGGGCCTTTTTTTCTCTCCATTTTACTTTTATTTATTTATTTCACTTGGCTGTTATCAGCGGAAAAAGGTTGGAAATGCTGTCTCTTTCTTTCAGAAAACTAGGAATGGAACATTTTCAAGGATTTTGTTTTTTTGCCGTGTCAACATTTCTTTAACCTCATTTTCGTGTTCCTAAGCCAGTATTTATTTGGCTAATAATTTAAACCCTTAACAGTGGATGTGTCGTCTTTTTCTTTCTTGATTGAATCCACGATGGCAGTTATCTTAATGACTAATGGTCATGATTGTCTTCACCGCCCAGGTTGGCGCGGTTCTGACTGTTAATAGCGCGTAACCTCTTTGATTGACCATGCACTCACTGATAAGATTTGGACGGATCGTTGGTTTTCCCGTTACTTTTTTTTTTTTTATTATTGTTATTGTCCGTCAAGGAGAGAAGGGGTTTGTATTATTGTACCAAATGTGTTGTGGTTTTTAAAATATTTTGATCTTTGTCTGTCGTATGGACAATAAGTGTCATGACGTTACATATACCCACAAGTTTCCTATTTTTTACTCGGTAGAAACAATTAGATAGATTTAATAGTTATTTATTTTTACATAAATGTATCAAAGATGCTGTTTGAATTTCGTTCTGACAGAAAAAAGAAATCTCAAAGAAAAATATATTATACATGTTGCTGGTGTAAGAAGCATACAAGATCTTAAAAATAACTATTTTTAATCTAGCTTTAACACTGTATGAATGTTCGCACTCCTTCCCTGCACTTCCCATCTCAAAGACTCGTTGAAAGCTCACTCGCCCATTGGCCGGGAAACCCTCGGCCATTGGTCGAGCCAGTCACTTCAAATGACCCTCGGTCGCACGACGACCCCGATTAACTAGCAATCCAGTACTTATTATTTCTACTTTAATTTTTAACAAGGGCAAGTAAAGAATTTCAATGCTATTCCCCAAATGTTCTGATAGGAGATTAAGATGTCTTCGGAGATCAGGTGCTCCGATAAAACCGTCAACACCTTTATGAATGATATTTAACTCTGGGAGCAATCTTAAATCCTAATATTTAATCTAACTTATAAGATTATTCAAAATAACTTAGCTTCAGTCGGAGCTCCTTATTACAATCCTTCTCGAACACCGATAGCTCGGTCAGCTCCAATGCTTTTTACTTCCACAACTCCTGGTGGATTCTATGATGAATATTAATTTCAGACCGCGCGACTTCCCTGTCGCAATTCACTTTCTGTTATTCTTAGATATAGCGATTAACCTCACGCCAAGGCTTGAATGGGATTTACATTCGCAAAAACCCAAGTAACGCTTCGGAAAGCGGTTTTTAAACTAAAATCACTCTTAAAGAATAGTTTCTCCAAGAGGATTAGTAGAAGCACCACAAATGGAACTTGTTACATATACAGTAGCTTATTTTATAAGGGTTTTTTTTTAATCAGTTACCAAATATTGGGGTGTATAGCGTGTTGCTGTTCTTTCAAACTGAATTTTTTAGGTATATTCGCCGTATAACGCGCACCCTTTTTTTACGAAGAAACCTGAAGCGTGCGTGCGTGTGTGTGCAATGCTTTCATCTTTTCGAGTCAGTTGTTCAAAATACTATACCAGGCTTTTGAACAACGGTATACTTCCGGAACTAAATGTCTACTGCGTAGAAAAAAGGGTGTTATATAGAAGGATGTGGATGTTAAGACATTTATAAAAGAAAGCCAAATGCGTCATGGCAGTCTAAAAATAGTGAGTACGTAATAAATGCATGTAGAATGAGAAATTAAATCTGACATAATTCAAAAGTCATTTAAAAAAATTTAATATATGTAACAATTTAGATGGAACGGAAGATCATTATTGGTTTTTGAATGAGATTAACAATAATGATGATGAAACAGAACTATATAATGCGCCTAAAAATATAATGGGACAAATATGACGAACTTTTTCATGTTATCCAATAATGAAGTTCATACGGTATATCATTTCCTTTAAATAAACAGTATTTGGATGTATGCAGAAATCTAATTTAAAATGCTCGTCTTTTTATTTTTAAAGTTATCATTGTTATATCCGGCATACAGCGCACTCCCATAAATTTCAAAAACTCGTACTATATGCCAGAATATACGGCATGCAACGAGCCTATTAAATTGAATCGTGTTTCCAAATCTGAACCTAAACATTTTTTTTAAGGTAATTTTCTTTTTTCGAAAATAACTTTTTATGTAAATATATGGACAATATATTTCCAACTCTAAAATACAAATTGCTCACTTTATTTTAATATTTTCAGGAAAATTCAAAGAAAGCATCGTTTATTGTTTCAAATGCATGGTTGCCTTATCGCAACGCTAAATTATATACCCAGCTTTCAAATGGAAAAGTCACCGTATTCTTTAGTGATGGGGGGAAACATTGAATATATTTACTTAATTTCAATTATCTCCATATTGTTCTCGAGTACCTTTAATTAGACCGTAGTTGAGACTGACTTCTGCGCTTGTGTAATTCGTTGTATAAATTTAATATACTGTTGATTTCTAAAGACTTTTCTTAACAGATTACTTTCAAATGTTTCTTTAAAGGCTGTGTAGCGTGCTGTAGTTTTTCAAGGGGTGGGGGGAGTCCGGGGTCGAAAGTTCACCATTCTTGTATCATTCTTTTGATTTTGTCGATTTTCGGGAACAACACAGTAAAAAACTAATGATTGAATAAATAATTAGCATTAATTAATAAAATTAATCATTAATAACAAATACTTAATTAAATTTTACGTACTATATACTTAGAATTATAGTCAATCGGAAAAAAAATCTAAGATTTTTTGGGGGTCCGGACCGCCAGGACCCCCCTTGTGTGCGCCTATGGTAGCGTGTTATTTGCTCTCTTTTTGAACCAACTATTTTTAAATGAAAAAAAATTGTTTTTGTAGCCCTCCCCAGATGCACTTCTTAACAATATCGGTTTTATAGGGATGGATATATATATATATTTCGCTCAAGTATGTGACAATAAACGAAAATTTGCGAAATATTTATTATTTTCTGTCTGTCGTCCTCGTTTCTAGAGGGTATAATTACGAAAATGTGGACTGCATTCCAAATTTTATTTCTTGTCGACTGACGATTCAATGCTAAATGACTAGTTCCATTGAGTTTTTTCAAATTTACATAGCGATTTTTTCTACTTAACTATACTTTTGCGTTTTTAGTAATTATTATATTCACATTCTGACCGGATATTGTAGGTAATGGCTATATACATCCTAACTACTTCAGACAGATTTTTTTTCCCCCTAGATCTCTCTTGGGTTGGAGGGGATGTCGATAAAGATCTTTCGCAATTCCGAAAGGGAGCTTTAATGTACCTGGAAAGCATTCCTGAAAATTTCCCTGGGGTCTCTGAAGTAATCTAACCGGAGGAGAGGGGACAGTGAATAGATACTGATCAGGCATCTAAATTATCCTTGAAATAAATTTTATGCGTAAAAGTTAGTTCTACGTGTCGATGAAAATGCGAAATGATTAGAATTTATGAGGATCATAGAGAACTGTATCAGGAATTGTTTAACAATTTGAATGTGTAGAATTTCAAGCTTTCCTACGCAGAGTTATTATTGTAAATAGGTTGGTTTGATGGAAATTCAGTATTTAAAAACTTTTATGTGCCGGAATAAAGGTGTATTCATTGAAGTATCACAAGATGTAATTCGATCATATTTAAAATTAGTAAATACATCACATTAGTTTGGAAAAAGAAATGTTTGTATGAACCACAAGCTTCTTGAAATATTAATGGAACTTATGATGCTTCTAAGCTAGCTATCTTACCATTTTTAAATCCTACCTTATAGCTACCAACCAAAAGAACTATCCACTTTGTTTATTGCCTATAAACCTACTTTTCTAGGAAAAATTAAATTTAGTTAAACTGTATATAACAAAAAGAAATTGGAATTAAATTCTACATGAGAAATTGAAATGTATTTAATGTTAAATATCAAATGAAATATATATTTTTTTATCAGAATTCAGGATGGAAATCTTTTTTTGTTTCTCCAATGCGTTTAAGTTTTGTCACAAGTCGCCAAAAATGATGCCAACGTGGCTGAATTTGTAATTCTTTGAATAAATAGTTTTAATCAATTAATTTTTATTAATTATGATTAAATTACTGTACTGTCATCCAAAATAATCATGTGCATAAAATTTCAGCTCAATTGAGCGCTTTAAATGTATTTTATTAACGAATGAAAATTCCACCAAGATGAATAAATAAATATTAGAGAGTGTGAATTAATAGTAGGAATATTGGAAAAAATTAGGACTAAAACAAAAAAATTTAATGAATGGAAGTCATTCGATAGGTACAGTTATAATATTATGAATAGGAGATCACGTTCACTTTGCTCTTGTTTCTTGCTTTCATCCATCAGCTTTTGAATGTAGATAAATTTTCAGCACCAAAGCAATTAACCACAATACACTCATCCTATTGAAACAAGTTCCATTTATGAAGCGATTAGTTCTAAAAGAGTGACCCCGCGCGTGTTTAATGTCGATCACACCAATACAGATCCTGGTTCTTTTTTATCCTGCGTTGTCCGTCCTTCAACATAGAGATCCCCCTCTCTCTCTATTCATAGTTCTTCCTATGGGATTTGTCTTTATGAAACGAGTAGAGCATTGACCGCGATATCGGAGACACGTGAAAAACGTGTTACATATTCCTTTCAAAGAGTGCAAGCTGTCTGTTCCCGTTGTTGCCCTCCCGCATAGAGATCTCCTTGTAAGAGAGCCTCACGGTCACTGCGTCCCGCGAACAAAGTGTCCTTTTAGAAACAAGCGGCCACATGGAAGCAGACTTTATCGCGTTATTTTTGCGCAGAAAAAGAAATATGTTCCACGTTTATAAACTGTTTTGAAGAATAACACGATTCTGGAGTGCCTACTTCCGCGATGGTCCTACACTGGTGGAAAAAGATGATTTGATTTCATTGGTACACACAAGGTCCACTGGCTGCTGAAAGCTGCGGTTTGTTTCGGTAATGACATATTTTTAGTGTGAATGAGTTCCTGTTGTTGATGTGATTAATATGAAGTATTGCCGTATTTTACTTCTCGAGATTTACTGTTTGAAATTCTATAACGTAACCCTGACGAAACCGTCATCTGTTTTCAATTCAGTGCACAGAGATTCAAATGCGCTAGCTAGATGAATCGGTATATGATGTCTTTACTTTTTGTTTTAAGTTTCCTGGGTATGTTTCATTGGAGTTTAGGCATTCAAAAAATTAGCTAAAAGTAGGACAGATGGAGACGAGATGTCTACGTTGAAAACTACATTAATAATTTTTTTTAGTCTCTGAATTCAATCCCTATAAAGAAATTGTATCCTTTAAATAAAGCTTTTTTTTTTAATGTGTTAAATCACGATAAAACTAGTTATTTCTCGTGTTTTCTACAAATTCTTCCTTTTTGTTTCAGCACTGAGTGTGTTTGTACAGGAACACTAAATATTTTCATTAATTCGTGGCTGTGTTAAGATACCATCTGTGTCTGTTTGTACCCTCAGTATTTCCATACTTAGTATTGGCCAGTGGAGTAACGGAGAATATTGGGGACCCCCTGTAAAGTCAGGTTTTGGGCCCCAAGCCAGATCTTACAAAGGTTATGTGTACGCGGAGTCAGTCAGGCATTAGGTCCCCAAGAGTTTTGCCCCCCTCGATGCGGAAGTTGCGGAGGTGTACGTTACGCCACTGGTATTGGCATACGTAAATGTGCTAGACCTTAGTTTGGGCGATTCAATTTTTAATCGCCTGTTTCGTAGATAGTAATTCCAAAATTTAAAATGTTGATCAGGAAGCTATGATGTCAGTCTAAAATATTTGTTTGTGTAGATATTATTTACATTTGCTTTGGCCGACTAATTCAATAATTTACTTTTTAAAATATTCCTTCGAATTTTTAATCCTAAAACTTTTAAGCGTTTAGTTTTATTGAATTGTACTGTCAAGTTTCTTTGTCTGCTAGTTTTTATGTTAATTTTTAAAATGATAAAAAAAAAAAAAAAAAAACTTTTGCTTATCGATCATATGTCACGAAATTGAGGTTCAGTGTCCGTATAAATAGCATTTGTCATTGGGAATTGTGAGAACCACATTAAAATTCGTATCTTTATCTTAACATTTTCTGGGGAGGAGGAATGTAACCAATATATTGCTTGTGTATGTTATAAACAGGGGTGTCTTAAGGCACGGGACAATTAAGCCCAGGACAGGGCCTCGACCACAATGGGGACCTGGTCTCGTTTTCGACTCAACCTTAATAAAATCACGATCCGAATAATTTCATCGGTCAAATGCTATTTCCGGTTGTATTCTCCGAAAAATCGGGAATTTCGTATTTGTCAACTGGCTGCATGTGATGGCCGTCGTCCATGTATAGGCATAGGCCTACCACCATACACCATTGCTAATCATTCAGTCAAAAGGCGAGAATAAGGTCAAGCCGGTTTGTGCGATTTTAAGTCATACACATTTATTCGTTTTGAGTTATTTTTGTATAAGTATATGATGGCATATATATGCCACATACTATCTGCTTTTATGGGACATAAGTGGGGCCTGCATTTGTGTAGGGGCCCAGGGCCTACTTTTGCGTGGGGGGCCAGGGTTTACTTTTGCGTAGGACCTCAAGAAGTCTTAAGCCATCCTTGGTTATGAACGAACTAATAAAATATAGTTTGTCCCATTGAAATAATATATAAATTCCTTGGTATTTTGCGATGAAGAATGACGTTTTGTTGATTTTGCATCCACGTAGAAAAACTAAGTAAAATGCTTTGATTGAAGCGTACTCAATTCAATCCACATGCCCATATTCAAAAGGGATAAATTGATCGATCGAACAACATAAAAATAAAATCCAGTCTCTCTGTAGATTCCCCAGACGCAAAAGCAATGATAGCTCATCAAGATTCGGATATTACTAGTGATTGCATTCCTATCTATCAATGGAGACAGCCCCATTTCTACGGTACCTCTCTCAAGAGCTTCTTGGACGACGCATCTTCTGGCGATTCTATCTTTCCGGAATTAAGACTTCGTTCTAAGTATCAGGGGAATCCGAAGAGTCCCAACTTCTACTTGACCCTGTTTCTATGCTCTTTGGAGAGCCTTCCCACGTCTATTCCACCCCACCCTAAGTGGAAGATTCTTCTTCCACTTCACCTGTTAAGGTTGGGTTTTTTTCCTGCTGTTTCTCGCTGTAGATTTTTTTTAATTTAAACTTCTGATTCTCTCTCTCAGTGAAAGTTTATGTAATTGTGAGTAGTTTCTTGAAGTGAAGATGTTAATGCAATTGTTTTAATGAAGTTGCATGTGAGGGATTTTCAGGAACTCGTTTCTAAATTGTCGGTTATGGTTACTGCTTTTTGAAAATTAAACCAATTACAAATAAGACTTCAGTTTTTAAGAAAGTTTGATAAGAGAGGGTTCGAATATGTATAGTTGGTGTGCAGTTTGTTTCTCCTACTCATGTCAACGATTAAACTTTCCGAATTCCAAAGAAAAGCTTTGATCTGAGACTTTTGCTATTGTTTAATTTTCTTTACTTGTCAAAGAATTAGTTTGCCGTTTCAAACAATGATATAAATACTACTTTGAAATCAAATATTTTGACATTCGTCATTGGAGCTCATCCATATGCTAATACCCTTATGATCATCTCTACTGTAGGTATGCTATATTTTTCAAAGCTCAAAACAAATTATCTTAAAATTGTTTCAAAATCATCATTAATATTAGTTAATTTTAACGATGCTTGTTGCATTTGTAGCAATCTTTTTACTTCATATCAGTATTTTTGTAAAAAAAATTAATGGAATATTTCTTCCCCCAAATCTGTTTCTATTGGTCTAATAAATTTTATTATGCTTGTGAAGCATTCATTTTGCCCGTGTCTATAACGGTTTTTATAATTATTAGGTAGGTTGGTGGCCTAATGACCGTTATCGCGAGCTGTTGCCGATAATTCTCGGGTGTTGTGAGTCCACCAAAATTTTTTTTCGAAATAAGGGAGCTGCTACGTATGAAATTCAATAAAACGTTGAATTCCTCCCTTGGAAATACCGTGGTAGCCTAGTGATTATTGTCACAAACTCTTAGTCCGTACTGTCTAATCACGGGTTCTAGTCATGATGTCTCTGAACACCCTCCATATAGAGGGTCTAATGCATGTTAAATCTATCGTAGCTCAAAGTCATCACGTTGGCGTGGTGTGGGAGGTTTGAAAAATGTTGTGCCATCTCAGGTGTCGTCCTCGTCTCTTGATAGAGGTTTAAAATTACGAAGTCCACTATCATAAGCCCTCGCGTTGCTTTTAGAGTGCAAGATTTATAAACCCTCAATCATTTGGAAATGGATATTCTGGCTCGGGTTATTTTAATTAAAATTACAGGTTCCTTTGTCTATGGCCCTTGTATAACCCTAGAACTGGATTTCTTAACAATTTTTCGAGGTCAGCACCCGTAAGAGTATAATGGTCGCGAATCCTTAGTACGAGATTTTTACTGAGTTGTATATGTAATTCACATACAAGAAAATTATGAAAGACAGCTTGTGAAATCGAGACCTACAGGTATTAAATAGAACTGTGAAACACAGGGTAACAAATTGGATTGCATAAAATTGAATTGGAAAGTTTTAACTTGCGCATTTGAACATTCTTTATGGCTCAAATTTTCAGTATGGATCTTTTTAATGACATCTTAAATTATTCGGTATAATCCCATTGCTTAGATCCTCATAGACGCATCTTTTTCTCGTGGTACATCTTGTTTCTTTCAAATTATACCATTGCATCATTCGTGTCTTTTGATAAGAATTTAATTTATTCATTTGTAATCATTTTCTTGTCGTACCCCCAGGAATGCATGCATTACAGGTTAATATTGCGAATAGCAATTTCAGTGTTGTATGTCTCGGTAATAATGGTTAATACAAGTAGAATTGAATTCATTTACTGTTGGCTTGTTCTTCGGATCTCCTAATGGTAAATAAAACGGAGATATCGCATTGGTATCGTGTTGAATGTGGGATTTTCCAGAAATATGTAATCATATCCAACCAACCCCTACCAGTCATTTGCGGATACACGCCTGACTTGACATAAAACGTGCACGAGTACGACGGACTAACTCCCACGTTCGGATATTACCAGAGTAGGGGGTGGGGTGGGAATCCGTTTATTACTAGTAGTGCTGTGCTTTGCGTCAAGCACTCCTACAGATCGATACCAGAAGAGGTGGTTCGTAAAAGAGTGGTGAGTCATGCTTGCATTTACTGGGGGATGGGGAGCACACACCATCGACCGCGTGTCACTCCCCGCCCCTCTCTTTCTTCTGGTTCGTTCGGATTACATAGGCCAATGTGTGGTCCTGACAGAAAATCCAATATGCGCTGGACTAAAAGAAAGTTTCTGGGCCTTCGCGTTAATTATCGTCGTAATGATTATAATCACCAGCGTATTGTCTTTATGGTGTTCTCAATTTTAGTTTATAGAATAGTTAGCTGTAGTCAATAGTTTGAACTTCTTAAATTTTTGTCTTTTTCGTTGTAAAGAACGGGTTTTTGTGTGGATGCAGTGGCGCACACAGGAATTTTTCAAGGGGGGGTCCGGGGTCGAAAGTTCACCATTCTTGTATCATGCTCCTTTTGATTTAGTCGATTTTCGGGACAAAATACAGTCAAAAACTAATTTTTGAATAAATAATTAGCATTAATTAATAAAATTAATCATTAATAACAAATACTTAATTAAATTTTCCGTACTATATACTTAGAATTATAATCAATTGAAAAAAATCAAGGACCCCCCCACCCCCCATTGTGTGCGCCACTGTGTGTATGCTATTGAATTATTATTTTTTTTTTTGTTACTGGTTTTTTCTCTGGAGAGATTTATGTTTAGATTTTTAACATTTCCTTTTATAAACATTTTGAGTTATTTCAAGTACAAATAAAATTGTGTGGATGCAGTGTACAGAGCGAGGTAACCGAAATTTTCAATATTCTTCCGTAAAATTCAATTGTTGAAACGGCTAATAAATCAACATTATTTCGAACACGTGTTTCTGCATGATAATCTCAGCAAAAAGAAAAAAAAAAGATTTTTGTTGACTGCTTTGTCTGTATAAAATCTACTTTTATTTTTAATCGTGAATAATAAACGAAATTTTAATATATTTTTAAATATGTATTCCCATAATGCAGTATTTTGGGGAATTGGGATTAATCATTGATTGTAGGCTTGATCACAATTTATTTTTAAGAATTTCAACAACCCGTTAAATTTCGATTTTTATAAGGATATTCTTGCATTTTTTTTTCCTGCTGATCACTGGCTCAATAGAATCTTTTAGCAAATATTCACGAAAAAAATTAGCATGCAAATATGTTCCTCGTTTAATTTAGGCTCTCGTACATCTGGTGAAGACGATCTTAAAATCTCATTTATCATTTTTTTTTTTTTTTTTTTTTTTGTAGCTTAATAGTGTCGTATCTTCTAATCAGATTTCAAATTCTGGCATCTATATTTGTCACATACATAGCTCTAGTACTACATTCAGTCAAATCAAACAACGTTTTACATCTTTTTATTTATATGAATGATATTCAGCGATGGTTTTTCGTTGGCTCCCTACTGGCCAAGTGGTCATGGCCTCTAACTCATGACCGGCGTTGTTTCTGCTGTCACTGAAGACCCGTCATGAAGAGGGACTGATGCTCGTGAAATCTATTGAGCCTGAAGTTCGCACGATGGTGTGCTGTGGAAATTTGGAGAATGGGTCACAAGCCCTGGTGTCATCTCTTCACCTGACCTAGATTCAAAATTACGAAGTTCATCGCTAATAACTCCTTTACTTCAACATGAAATGTTGATGGCTGCGGTAGCCCAGCGGTCAAGGTATCGGATCATGGCTGGCTTGTTACGAGTTCGAGCCCATTACCACTGAAGACCCGCCGTGTAGGGCAGCGATGCACGCTAAATCTGTCAAGAGCTGAAACGTCCTCCCGTTTGTTGTGTGTTGTGGTAGTATGGTTTTGGATTGGCAGAGTTGTGGAATAGACAGTGCAGATTTATCCATTTGGCACTTGGAGCGAAGGGTCCAGAGATCGGCAGAGACGGATCCAAGAGCCCCTCCTTGGATCCGTCAGTGCCAAGGGGCCCATAGATCTTCAGTGCCAGGGCCCGAAATGAACTTAAACCGGCACTGGGAATAGAAGTTGCTTAAGTGGACTTAATGTTTTGAGATCATCAGTACAAGGTATATATGCGAAAAATAAACAATAATGGAAAAAGAAATGAAGAAATGGCGTTTATTTATTTATTGATTGCGTTAAATAGTGTGAGAAAAATAATCGGTAATAAGTAATCATTGTTAAACAAAATACAAAGTTGTAATATTTAGATCGAAATAATCGAACGATTTCATTTTAGGATACTAGAGAAATAATAACAAGAATGAATTTAAAAGAAGTACGCGAAAGGAGGAAGATCGTAATCACATCTTTTAAAACAAAAACCAAAATAAATAGAAAGAAACGCTTTTTCACTCGAAACTAAAACCAAAATCAGTGCGACGTTATCAAGAAAAACTGCCCAACCCTGACACTAAGGAAAGCGTGAAACGTACCCTGTTGCCCTCCCGCTTGTTATGTCTCGAAGCAAAGAGGCACTTAAATTTCGTCTGTTCAGGGGTACCTGCCGAAAAACATCTTCTGCGACCTTTCTCACGAAAATGGGCGGAACCTCCAAACATCCTGCTGGGGTCGGCGGCTTTTTTTTTTACTTTACTTCTTTCTTGTGCCCCCCTCCCCGTCATTATTCTGCCTGTTTACCCCGTCTGGGTTTGAGGGGGTCTGTGAAATTCAATGCGGGGTCGAGACTTGTTTTTCACCAAGGAGAGAGAGGGAAGAGATATGTTGTCTTCCACCTGTTGTTAGCCTCCTTGGGTTTCGTTTTCCAAGCTCTCTGTGGTAAATTCTTGTGGATTTATAGGGGAAAACTGGTAAATGAAAGACTCGATTATCCATCTTAGTGGAAAAAAGAGGGAGAGGAAAGAAAATAAAAATGTTGGTGTTTTTTCAGTTGGGAAGAATTTAGGCATCAGTGGAAACCTTGTTTTTTCCATGTCCACTTTTGCAGAGTGATTCTTGGTGAGATGTGTGCGGAAAATGAAGCCTGTGGGTTGTTGGTTTCGACTGGGGTGGTGGGTTTTAAAGACATCTGCATAAATTTTGTGTTCGATGTATTTATTTGCTTTAAGATCCGATGGATGTGAATATTTCTTGTTTTTATGGAATCGCTAGAAAATTCTGTAAGGAATTTTTTTCTGAGAAAGTTGTAATGATTTTCAAAGCAGACTGTTGCCTTTTTTAATTCCCTTTGTAATTACTGTTATCATTATTAATGGATCTATATTGGAGAAAATATTATTTCTTAATTTGGAACTTTTTGTGCTTTACGAATTATTTTTTTATTGAATTTTCTTTGAATTTGAATTGAGTTTAAAATTTAGTAGTCGTTATTTTTTATTTTCTAAGCCATGAAATTTTTTTCAAGACATCTTAAAAAAATAATTTTATAGATTTTCGCGATATTAATAAAATCCGATTGTATATTGAATAACAATTACCTTAAAATCCGGCGTATAACGCGCACCTGTACTTTCAAGCTACAATTTTTAATTTTCGGGTACATTCGTCGTATAACGCGCACATCCTTTTTTATGAGGAAAGCTAAAATGTATCTAGACAATGCTCTTATGTTTTAAAGTAATTTATTCAAGGTATTATTCAAAACTTTATAGAAGAAAATTGCGTACTTTTAAAACTACAACCCTCTAAGTTTATAAGAAGCGTTATTTCTTTTAAGAAACAGTATTTTGATACGTGTAGAAATATAATTTTTTTTCTGTGCTCAACCTTTTCCTTATTTTTAGAGCACTCATTTTTATACCCGGCGTATAACGCGCACCCGTAGATTTCGATCCTAATTTTTGTGTTAAAGATGTGCGCGTTATACGCTGGATTTTACGGTATGAATTTTAAGTCATTAAATTGCTAAACTGGGGATGATTATAACTTAAAATACTGGCCAAAGTAGAAGAAACATAAAAATACAAGAGCAAACTCTTTGGCTTAGGGCTACATTTCCAGAATTAAACACAGTTTCAAGGCTCCAATCTTGCCTTTTTATTTGTATTATTCAGAGGAAATAAGAAAAGTGTGTACAATTTGAATTTTTTTTGTTCCTATAAACTATATATAGATATTTACACTGCTATATAATAACTAGAGATATAAGAATATAGATATCCGTTCTTGTTACATTATGTTTTAAAAATATTTTCCTCGGTGTTGCGATATAATGTACTGGAGAGTAATTTGCGTAGATTTAAAGTATTATTGAAAAAAAGTCTAGTAATGAATGTTTAAATCTCGTATTGTCGCAAAAAAGTATTATTTTACAAATTAGATAATTATTTACTTACAGTCAGAAATTTGTTTTAGCTTTAAAACAGAAACATTTTCATCTTTTTTTTTTTTTTTTTTTTTTTTAACAATTTTGTCTGCTAAAGCAGTACTCTCAAGTGTGTGGGAGATATGCATTGGGGTAATTAGTCCTTAGTTTCGTGAGAGTATTAATTTTAGAATTTCTGTTGTGATATCTCAAGCTATTGTAATATTTCTCTTTATTTTTCATAGTTGTCTTTCATTAAATTTTTGAAAGGATTAAACTTAATTATTTTGTATTTATTTATGGAAACCTACAGGGGTAAAAACTTTTTTAAAAACATTAAAACTTGTTTATTTATGTATGCTTTGAAAAAAAAAAGGTGCACCTTTTTTACTAAAAATACCATCCCTCATATGATTTGTTTGTGGTGCTGCCATCTGTTGAATATAATTGAAACTTCGCGATAGGTGTGAGTGATTTAATTAATATCCCTTGTATTACAGAGATAATATTCCAATAATAATCCAGAGTTATTTACTTTTAAAACTGTTTTTCTTTATTTTATTACGTTACCTTGTTTTTATTGTTTTTGATTGAATTGTTTATAAGCTATAGTGCGATGAAGTGGATGCGGAAAGAAAAGTAATTCAAACAGAATCTGAATGTTAAATAATTCGGTTTTTCTTCAGCATCGCAGTATATATGGACGTTAAAATTCGAAGACTTTACCTGCAGCGTGCAATAAGATGTGTTCTCGTTTCAGTTAAACGTAAAATTGTTTATATAATTCAAGATTTTGAATTTCGCCTCAATGATATTTTTTTTTATTTTGTACATGCTGCAGATAAAGATTTTTCTAAAATATAATCAAATATTTAGAAGTATTTTAAAAAAAAAAGGCAAACTTTCGCTAGCCTGGGATTCGGAACCGGAGAATAGCGAGGCTGGTTGATGCTTGTTAAATTTCATATTACTCAAGGGATTGATGTGATGAGATAGTGTAGTGTCTCTCTCTCAACCTCCAGTTTTTTTTTTTTTTTTTTCGTGTGAACGTCGTTTAAAATTATAAGGTTCGTCGCCAATATCTCTCGTGTTGCTTTCAATGAAACATCTATGTAGAAAAATGCATATATTTTTCGACCATGTTTCACTTGGGTGTCTTTTCACTTATAATTAAATGAGAGGACCAATCATTGTAATAAAAATTTAAACCTGTTATACTCACTCGTGTTGGTTGGTCAAAGTAAGCTCGGGAGTATGTACAAGTAGAATCAAATAAAAATTCAATATTAAGTTTTAAATGTGTATTATAAGAGTTGTTCTAAAACTCAGTTACCCAGTGCTATTACTTCATAAATCTTCCTTAGCTCTATTTAATTGAACTGGACAAAAGTAAAACTTTAAGTATTTGTTCACTGTAACTTTAATCACCTACTTTTTTTGAACAATAAAATGAATGAAAAGCTTTTGAATCAATATACTTAGAAGATCACTGAAATTGAAGCCATCTGTTATGTGCCCCATAGCCAATAGAAAATGACCCCTCTAGGCGGAAGCTTAAACTATCCATTTAGATCGAAATATCCATCTAATAACGCTTGATCTCCCCTTAAAAAGCAAACAGTCTGAATCCACGTAGCTTATAAAAACCTCCTGCCTTATGGGTTGCCATAGCCTATGGCCCTTCTAAATATAGAAATAGGAGGGTGAGATTTATTTTTCACCGAAAAGATAGTAGGGGGAGGATCTCTGGTAGATGGATACTCGCGGATTGAAGAACGACGGCTGAGGAGCCTTGCAGGTGATTCTGTCCGGGTGTACATGAACCTAGTATTTAGTTCCTGTTTACTTATACCTTCCCTCTAGTTTTCATTGTCCATAAATCCGGGGCCTTTTAAGAGATTTGGCCGTTATTGCTTTATGTGGATTGTTTCTTATTTCAGTGGTTTTCGGGGTAGAGGTCGTATAGCGACTGTAATCTTGCTTCCCTTACCTTTTGATGATAGGAAGATGCTTTGGTAGAAATTTGAAAAGCAGGGGGGTAGCTACCGCTGTGTGTGTGTTTCAATAATATGGAGCCCCCCAAGCTACAGGGGCCCCAACATCTGTAATATCTTGATGCATTCAAATTAGTTTTATTAATGCGATCACATATATTCTCTTTCCAAAAAGGGGTGCCCCTGAAGAATTTTGATACAGGGCCCCACTATGGACTAGCCACGCCAGTGCTAAAAGGTATTTCTTAGGGAATGATGTCAACATATTCAGCAAGTTGAAAAATTTTGTAATTTGTTTCCTCCAGACTGTTTTAATCGAACTCTGTAAATAATATAATTTTCTCTTTGTATGATTGGGGGGAAAGGATAATGTATATTCATGTCTTTAATTGGTTCAGAAGAACTTTTGTTACCGAAATTCAAAATTTGAATCTTATTTGCTTCACTTTAGTCTAATAATGATATGTTAAACTGTCAGAGCTGTCAATTGTTCAGCCAAACAGCGTTCGAATCCTGATACCATTAAAGACTCGTCGTATAGCAGGAGGTGGTACACTTTAAATCAATCGGTCCCAAAATTCTCACGTTTGCTTGAGGTGCCAGTTCGTTATTTGAACATGGACTCAAAAGCACGAGATGCGTTGCTTCTAAATGTGATCAATCAGAGACAAATTTTTATTCCGATCATCAATATTTTCTTGTGTTTAGGTGCATTCAGGAAATAAAGAGACGTACATGGTAAATGTAGTTGCTGGTGTGCCGATAATTCAATTGCACTTCTTCCAGTACAGCGACAAAAAATATAAGCAAGCAGCAGCCGTGTCCATTTTGCTTTCAAAAGCAATGCGTAATCAAGAATTTTAAAGAAAAGCTGTAAATTGTTCTATGCTTTTTGACAGATGGTATAGGAAGTTGTGAATTTCATTAGCGAATGGGAAAGGTTTCTGCGTTGAATTCAGCAATGAAACAAATTTTTTCATGAAACAGCTTTGGGATGACTTTCTCTTACCAATTGCAACTGGTGACGAAAGTTGGTACCATCACCTTTCGTTTCAGAATTGAAAAGGGGGAAAGCACATAGATTCCCTTCAAAATTTTTAAAATTCCTCACAGTATTGCAGGCAAAGCATTCTTGCATTCTTATAGAATTACTCTTCATCGAATTCCTAGCGCATGGAGTTCCGGTCAGTACTCAGCGGTATCGCAAAACGATAACGAAGCCCAATAAAAACAAATAAATAAAAACGTCCCAGTAAACTTTCTAAAAGTGTCATCTTGCTACATGACAACTAGAGATCCCACACAGTTAACGCAGCAAAGGAAATTTTAAGATGTTCAAAGAGGAAATCCTAAGCCATCCTCATAGATCCTTCGGTGAGCTCAAGAAAAAGAGAGGAAATCGATTAATTCGTTACGAGCATGGTTCTCTGTAATTATTTTTACGATGCGATAAATGTCAACGATTTTCGGCAACACTTTTGAGGTTCATTAATGTAAATTTTAAGAAAATCTAGTGACTCGCTGTTTATTGACTGCCTAATGTATTCATACAATGCTTCAGTTCAAGGAAACGTTGACTTGGTGTAGAATATTTCATAACAATTCATTTTTCTAAGATGCATTTCCATTTCTGCTATGTCGAGTAGACCGATGACAAAACCCCATTTCTAACCGGGAAGAGGATAAAGTAGCATTTTCTCGACTAAAATTTTGCATTCTCTTAAAAATAAAATTTGACAAAAATGAAGCTTCATTCTAATGTTACATTTAATCACATCGTATTTTTCTATATTCCATAAATTTATGTATATACATATACTTATATATATACATATATTTATATGTATACATATATTTATATATATACATTATTTATTTATATATTTAAATATATATATATAATATAAAATTTCGTTCAAATTTTCAATTCTTAATAAAATACTTTTTATTCATCCACTCAAGGTCAAATACAATTTTTTTTTAACTTGTAGTGGATGACACTTGATGTGTTAATCCAGTTTTTTCAAATATTAATTAATTAATAGTAACAAACAAAAATAATAGTCCTACATCATACATAAAAAGGAAAATCGCCCGTTGTGTCTCTGTTGCGCAATGGATAGCGCGTTGGACTTCTAATCCAAAAATCATTGGTTCGAATCCTTCCTGGAATGGCCTAATTTCTGATAATGTGATTTATGAATGAATAAATAGTAACAAACAAAATAGTCCAACACCATATATAGAAAGGAAAATCGTCTTCTATTTTGCCACTTAACAGTGTAATTCTGCCGTATATATATATTAATTGTAATTATTTAATAAAAAGTATCTAAAATAAGATTTTTCTTTGTTGAGTTATTAGGAATTGACTTTAAAAAAATAATAAATTTTATATTACTTAAGAATATTTTCCCCTGGCATTTTCTTTATAATTATTGTTTCAGTTAAATTATTTAAACCTGATGTGTTTTAAAGATAAATTGTTTGCATCTTTACAAATTTTGAACAAAGCACTTCTGATTTCTGTAAAATATTTTCCACTAAAAAAATAAATACTTAGCAAAACATGTAAACAATTTTTTTTTGAAAAATTCTGAATTTTTATTTTGATTATAAATTATTCATATTCACCTTTATATGTTTATTACTTCATTTTATATTTTAGATTAAAATACGAAGTATTAGAAAGATTTAGTTTGAACCAGAAATAGTTAGAAAACTCCAAAAATAATAAGACAGTTTTTCGCAATCACACAAAACTAATGTTGTATTACTGCACAAGGAAATTTGTTTTTGCTTCGAAAAATTTTTTCATTCGCCAGTTCTTTCTCATTCAACAATATTCTAAAAGTATTAGACTAGACAGATTCTGCAGTTGTTGAACAAACATTTGATCAAAGCTCTTTCATCATTATCGTTCTCAAATATTTACCGATTATTTCGCGAATTTTCTTAAAATTTTTACAAAGTTCTGTTTGATTTTCGGAAAGTACAAACAAGCTCTTCCGAAAATTCTGGGCATGAAGGACAAAAAAAAAAGCTATCAAACGACTTCTGTACCGAAAGAAAAACATATTTTATACGTAGCAAAATAAATACGCCATCTTTCTCTATACATACAAAGCGAGAGTTAATTTTAAACACTAACTTCTCCAAGATGAATAGCCGGCTAAAGTTCTTTAAACCGTTCGCAGAAGGCGAATGTTTTTAGTTTCCTCGTGACAAATTGATTGTGAAATAAGTTCTTTTAATGAGAGGGGAAGAACTATTTTCTTTTGCAAGCGGACGGAGGTGTTCGGCGTCTGATATTGTCATCATTCTAAATTGGAGTAAAATGCAGTTGTTAAAAGATATTTAGACCCGGGTTTAACGAACTTATGTTCGTCGGGAAGTTCGATGTCGTCTGTTACGTCAAATTATATTTATGCTCATATATTTTTTTAATTGAAAATTGACCTTTGAATGTGTGTGTGTTTATACTTGGATAAATATGTAATTGAAGGATGATACAACGCATAAATCTGAATACTTTAAAAAGTAGTTGCTACAAGGGGGTTTGAGTAAATGATTTATTCTATGATGTTGATCTCTCCTTTTTTTAATCATACTTCTGCAATGAAATATTAAAATGGAGACAGGATTAAGTGTTAATGACGTCAGTGGTGAAATATTCATTCCAGACGGCTTTCGTTTGTGTATTTAAATCTCCGTGTTTATATCAATTTTTTATCACAGAATTAGTTTTTTTTTTTTAATATTTATCAACAATGACATATCATGAAACTTATTTTTCTGTTAAGGCCAAACCGTGCTTTTGAAAAAGCATATAAATCAGTGGCGCACACATAAGGGGGACACGGGTCCGGACCCCATAGACCTTGATTTTTTTTTCAAAATGATAATCCTATGTATATAGTGCGTAAAATTTAGCTAAGTATTTGTTATTAACAATTTATTTTACTAATTAGTGCTAATTATTAATTCAGTAATTTATTTTTTACTGTTTTTTTCCGTAATCGACAAAATCAAAAGAATGTTTGGAGGCTTATTGAGGTATGATAGAAGAATAGTGAACTTTCGATCATGGATCCCCCTTGAAAAGTTTTTGTATGCGCCACTGGTATAAATGAATATTTTTTTCGATATTTAGTGGAAGTTGAATTAGAATGTACATAAAAAGTTGTTTAAAGAGTATTATTGCTATAAAAAATTATTTAAATACTTTTTTTTTGCAAAAGAATGACATTTTCTAAACATTGTACTTTTATGAAACATGCTTCTATACTAATATTTCGCTTATATATATTGCTCGGACGTCTGTACCGGGGTTGAACTAAATTTTTTAAAATATATACTTAAGTGAATATGTACCTTATGTGTGGATTTTTATTTATGTTTTATAATATCAGAGTACAGAAATTTTAACACCCCCCCAAAAAAAAAACACATTATTTCACTTGATCGTAATTATAAAAAAATGTGTACTTCTAAAAATTTTTAGCTCAACTCAGTGGTTCACACTGGGATTTTTCAGGGGGCGTGGAGATCCAGGGTCGAAAGTTCACCATTCTCGTGCCATACGTCATGTTTGCCGCCAAACATATTTTGATTTTGTCGATTGCCGGCAACAAAACACAGTATAAAATGAATTATTGAATAAATAATTGGCATTAATTAATAAAATAAATTAATAACAAATAAATTACCTGACCTAGCTATGTATAGGCAAAATATTATTATAGAAGTATTTTTCGTAAAAGAGGAATGTTTTGAAAATATATCATTCATTCTTTATTTCTTGCTAAAAAATTGTATTTAAATTTTTTGTTACAATTTGAAACTTTTTGGTATGTATAATAGTTTCAAAAAATTATTCATTTATACGCTTTTTTAAAATCACGGTTCTGAACGTCGAATCTTTTTTTATAAAATAAAATGTTTTTTTTCCTTCGAACTTTGGTCCAGATTTTCAAACTCGTAAATATATTTGAAAGGTACACATGAAAACTTTATTCCTATAACGATTTACATTATTAAATTTAGATTCAGTTTATTGTGAATGCATCATTAGAAATTTCTGTTCCATTTTCTAATCATTATTTTATTTCAATCATTAATTTAAGCAATAAATGTAATTATAAAATAATAGAACCTTTTATAAATACTCCTTGTGAACGAATGCAAAAATTTTTAAACTCATAGATGAAATTTAATGAACAAAACGAAAATTCCCTGGATTGATAGGAAAAAATCTAGAAGTTGAATTAATATTGGTTTATTATATTTTTTTTTATAATTTTAATATAAAATTTACTAAATTTAGTAATGTAAATAATTATAGTACAATTTTGAAATATGACTTTAAGGAAGAACATTGCACAGTGTTTTATGTATTTTTTTTTTTTTACAAAAATCCTGTTTTTTTAACCTTTAAATAATTAAATTTTTCACGAAGATAGTAATTGTGCACCCTTTCCTGAACTTTTTTTCATAATAGACCCACTTAATGAGAGGGGGTGGGCAGGCTTTTTCATCTAATCTCCTGTACTCGTTTCATATGAACCCATCGTCCTTATTTCGCAAAAACCGTTTCGAGCCTGAAACAGGGGTACACCACGGGCACATTTTCAACGTGATCCATCCGATAGGCATCGAAAACGTAACGGTTCCGCGTTCAGGATAGCTACCCTCATCGAATTCCAAGCATTTTTATCGCGACTCCCCCCACGATGACACATCGCCGGTACAAAAGACCTGGAAGGGGAGGCACGTGCATCGCACGCTTCGTTCCTTGCCCTCCCCTTTCCTCATCCCCAGCATCAGCTGCCGCTCGGGTACGTGAATGGAATAATCTAACTGGCTCTTGTCCCTACTGGAAGTTTTGTTCGTTATTCTGAAGTGTGTGTGTACCTGGCCTTTCTTTGCTTGCTAGGGAGGAATCGGGTGACGGTTTTCTGTTCGGCTTGCTATCGGATACTTTCGTGGATGGTCGGCTTGTTAATAGGGGGAAGGGCCCGGTACTTGATTTGGGAATTGTATAAGATCGGTCAAATATTTGATCTGGCTGATGAGTTTGCGTTATCTGCCTGGGTTGAAATTTGAAAGAAAAAAAAGTGTTTGTAAAAAATAATTATTTAGTAAAAATGTTCTCTCTATCGGAGGACGTCAAACTGTGTTCCACGGATCCTTAGGGTTCCCAGGAACTTTAACTGAGGTTTCGCAATTGATCACTATTCGCTTTGTCAAAGTTTTAGTAAAATTTTAGTTTTTATAAAAAATTGAAGATTATATTTTACAAGTAAAAACATACCAGAAATTACTTTTTTTATCAAGAAGAATCCCATGACTGGATTAAAAATCCATCTTTTCTATGTTTCTGTAAAAATTAAGATTTATCACAAATAGAACAAGAACATCTGTTTGAACTATCAGCAGGTATTTTATTAAAAGGCAAATGAACGAAATCTTAATTTAACGAAATCTTAATTCTTTTAAACTCTTAATTTTTGGTTTATAAATTTAGGCTAATTTTAGATTATCAAATTTTTTCTTAAGTTACAAAAGTTTTAATGCCCTTCATTATAGCATATTCAACATACGCAGTGGCGCGCATAAAGGGGATTTCATGGGGTCCGGACCCCCCTTCAAAGCCCTTGATTTTTTTCCGATTGATTATAATTTTAAGTATATAGTGCGCAAAATTTAATTAAGTACTTGTTATTAATGATTAATTTTATTAATTAATGCTAATTATTGAATAATTAGCTTTGTACTGTGTTTTATTTCCGAAAATCAACAAAATCAAACGGAGCATGATACAAGAATGGTGAACTTTCGACCCCGGACCCCCCCTTGAAAAATCCCTGTGTGCGCTACTGAACATGCGTCAACAAAGTACAGAAATAAGTTGGATGCTTAATATGAAATACATTTACGAATAATGACAATAAAATCCGACTTTATAATTTTTTTTTTTATAAAGAGTGTTTTTTTCCAGGTATAGAAGTTTAAGTTGGCATTACTTTCCAAGATGGCGACCGATTTAACAGCTGTCAAGTGATTTATTCTCAGTTTGGTTTGGCAATTCATCAAAACGATCATCAAGCAAGGCGTAGATTCGTCGAATGGGCCCAAAACGAGATGGCCGTTGTTCCCGATTTTCATAAGCGAATTTTGTTTAGCGATGAAGCGCACTTCTGGTTGAATGGCTACGTCAACAAACAAAACTGCCGCATTTGGAGGGAAGCTAATCCACAAGTGTATGTCAAAACACCGTTACATCCAAAAAAAACTGACTGTTTGGTGCGCTTTATGGGCTGGTGGAATCCTTCTTCAAAAACGATGAAGGCCACAACGTTACAGTCAATGGTGATCGGTATAGAGCCATGATTACTAACTTTTTCATTCCTGAATTGAACAATCATGATGTCCAGGAGCTGTGGTTCCAACAAGACAGCGCAACATGTCACACAGCTCGTGCCACAATCGATTTATTGAAAGACACGTTGGGTGACCGCCTAATTTCACGTTTTGGACCTGTGAATTGGCCTCCAAGATCTTGTGATTTAACACCGCTAGACTATTTTCTGTGGGGCTATGTAAAGTCATTTGTCTGTGCGGATAAGCCACAAACGCTTAACCATTTGGAAGACAACATTCGCCGTGTTATTGCCGATATACGGCCACAAATGTTGGAAAAAGTCATCGAAAATTGGACGTCCAGATTGGACTACATCCGAGCCAGCCGTGGCAGTCATATGCCAGAAATCATATTTAAAATGTAATGCCACAAGATTATCTTTCGAATAAAAAAAAATCGTGTTAATCGAATGATACATCGTTGTTTTATTGCAATTTAAAGTTCTATACCTCTAAAAAAAACACCCTTTATTATATTAACAAAAAGTTTGTGTGTGTGTGTGTGTGTGTGTGTGTGTGTGTGTGTGTGTGTGTGTGTGTGTGTGTGTGTGTGTGTGTGTGTGTGTGTGTGTGTGTGTGTGTGTGTGTGTGTGTGTGAGACAAATGCAATATCTTCGTTTCAGTTCTTTTGCATCAGGGGTGTCAAACTCGCGAGCCGTATGCGGCCCCACGTCGATCATTTTTGCGGTCCAGCTAGTTTTTCGGCACACAGGAATTTTTCAAGAGGGGGGGTCCGGGGTCCAAAATTCATCATTCTTGTATCATGCTCCTTCTGATTTTGTCGATTTGGGGGAACAAAACACAGTAAAAAACAAATTTTTGAATAAATAATTAGCATTAATTAATAAAATTAATCATTAATAGCAAGTAATTAATTAAATTTTACGTACTTATATACTTAGAATTATAATCAATTGGAAAAAAATCAAGGGCTTTGGGGGGTCCGGACCCCCAAGCCCCCCTTGTGTGTTCCACTGTCGGCACACAATAATATATAATTATCGTGTGCGCCACTGTCGGCACACAATAATATATAATTATCAAAATTTCTCCCGAAATAGGAAGGATAGTATCAAAGAAAAGATGTTAAGTGTCAGGATGTAAACATCAAATTTTTCTTGTTCTTTTATTTATGTTCATTATAATGCATTATTCGAAATAAACTTACGCTTCTATGAATATTTATTTATTTTACAGCCCCCTAAAGTTAAACTTTGTTTGGTCCAAGTTAGCCTTTGAGTTTGATACCCTTGTTTTACATGAGCCTATAACATGTTGATCTACTTTAAATATTATATATATTAAGATATATTCTATACATAGGGTTATGATGGGGTTCCCCGGAAACACTAAAGGTTCTGCGAGTCGACCAAGTTTGAAAAACACTGATCTAAATCAAATGCTCTCTTTATCAATGTATTTTTTAGAGCCATTGTAGATAAGTTTATTAGTGGTTCATTTTACGCCGAAATTTCTTACTATAAATGCGTTCGCATTCATAGTTAGTCAAATGAGTGCAACGAAATTTTATTCGCCAAATATTTTGTTTTCAAAAGTAGCAGTAGACTCTTAAGGGAAAATGTTTAGTAGTTTTGGGTACTCATTCGATTTAGCAAATGGTTTGTTTGTTCTATTTTGTTTAGGGAATTCGTTTTAGATCAAGGTGGGTTTGTGGCAAATAATAAATTTTCAAAATGTGTCCCGCTCATATTTTAGTTCTTGATCCTTTTTTCGCCATATTCATAAGTTTTACATTTTTTTTAAAAAAAATGTTTTTTTTAAGGGATTGTATATGTTTTAGAAGGCCAAGTATTCATCTCATCAGAAGCTATTATGCGTACCAATCAGTAGCATACACTGGGATTTTTCAAGGGGTGAGGAGTCTACGGTCGAAAGTCCTCTATTCTCGTATCATGCTCCAATACGCCGTCCAACATTTTCTTTTAATTTTGTCGATTTTCGGGAATAATAAAATATTGAATGAATAATTAGCATTAATTAATAAAATTAGTTATTAATAACAAATACTTAATTGATTTTTACGTACTATATACATAGGATTATAATCAATCGGGAAAAAATCAAGGGCTTTGGGGAGGAGGTTCCGAATGATTGAGACAGATGTACCCTATCATATTTTGGGGGGGGAATCGGGAGTAAGATTGCTAATTGAAATTCTCACTACAGCTTGCAAGTTGATGTCGACCAACTTGCATCTATATGTACTCTTTTTAATAATCATGCAAGAAAAACTGCTCTCAAATGTATGTTGACCAGTAGCGCACAGGAATTTTTCAAGGGCCGGGGTTGAAAGTTCACCATTCTTGTATCATGCTCCTTTTGATTTTGTCGATTTTCGGAAACAAAACACAGTAAAAAACAAATTTTTGAATAAATAATTAGCATTAATTAATAAAATTAATCATTAATAACAAGTAATTAATTTAATTTTACGTTCTATATACTTAGAATTATAATCAATCGGAAAAAATCAAGGTCTTTGGGGGGTTCCTAACCCCCAGGACCCTCCCACTTGTGTGCGCCACTGGTGTTGACCCATATAAAAGAACATTTTTTCTCCATTTGGTTTTCTGAGTGTCTTTGCGGGCCGCTATTTGACTCAAGACTGCTGTTGATCAAATATTTTGTAAAAGAATTTCAAATGAGGAGGATGATCGGGAAAAGTGGAAAATTTCTCCAGCATACACAAATATGAATTATTTAACGTTTGCAAATTCTTTACTCCTGTTTAATAATCTAGTAATAACTTCCATTGAATTCTCGTTTTACATTTCTAGTATTTTTCACAAAGTCCTCTTTCTAAGTATAAGTTTAAAAAGCTTTCGATTTTTTTTTTAACCGTTCTTCGTCTCGAGTTGTTACACCGAGCGTAAATCTGTGGCAAACCGTGGCCTTAAAAAGAAGTAAAACGAAACTAAGTGTTTCTTGGAGTGTTAAAACCCCATTTTAACGAGGTGTTCGTGAGAAAATCTCCCTCAAGAAATCGGGACTCATCCGTTAAAACAGACCTTGGAACGGCGTTTTTCATTAGTTCCGGCTGGGGAGGTGTCCGGTTCGTGCCGGAAGCCCGCTCCTCTCGGGGCGTGGTCCGGACGCGCTTTACTTGTCCGACCGTTGCGTTGTAATTACCGGCCGACACGCGCTGTCCATCCTTATAACCGCAGCATCCGTATCAATGCGATTGCCGTCTTTTTTCATCTAGCTCGCTTGGCCGGTGATTGTGAACGGACCTCACATTGGGAGGAATCCCTATATATTGTAATTGGGGATGTTTCTGTGAATGGTAGAGATAAGGTTACCATTACGGAGAAATTGGGTCATGTGTTATTGCGTGTTTTGTGTGGCATTACGATATAAAGTTGTGAAAATGTATTTTGTTCGCGCGCGTTACTAGTGTGAGGATGGAAAGTGTTGCCATAATTTAAACCTGTCTTTGCTTCGTACAAAAGAACAGAACACTTCAAATGAATTTCAGAAATGAACAGCATATCGTAATGTGTTATATTTAATTGACTTTAACCTGAGTCAGTGGCGCACACAAGGGGGATGTCCTAGGGGTCCGGACCCCCTCCTCCAAAGCCCTTGACTTTTTTTCCCGATTGATTATAATTCTAGTATATAATACGTAAAATTTAATTCAATATTTGTTATTAATGATTAATTTTATTAATCAATGCTAATTATTCAATTATTAGTGTTTACTGTTTTTTGTTCCCGAAAATCGACAAAATCAAAAGGAGATTGATATAAGAATGGGGGACTTTCATTTCTGGACACCCTCCCCCTTGAAAAATTCCTGTGTGCGCTACTGACCTAAGTAGATATTGCCATATCAAATCGTGTGTGGAAAATCAATTTTTTTCTTTTCCCGTATAAAATGTTCCGTGTGTGTGTGTGTGTTTTTTTACACTTTTAATTCCTGGTGGATTTTTAACGTTAATGTATAAAATGCAAAATAGCTTACTTCTGAATATTTTTAAATTTTGGAATTAAAAGTCTTATGTATCCGTGTGCACGTGTTTTAATATTGGGATACTTTTATATGTGCTAAATTGTTCCAAGCTTCGATGTTGCTATTTGTGACCGTGGTTGTGCCGAGTGGTCATGATTGCAAACAAATTTTCCGTATAAAAATCCCAAATGTAATATATTGTATACCGATCTATCTCCCCCTTCTCGAATATCGTACGACTAGAAAGCAATTTGTGCTTATGTCGCAGGAAAATGATGAAATTAGGAATTTCATCAAATCCGTAAGGGAGATGATCAATTCATGCAAGATGTTAAAATAACGTCTCTTTGAGGTCATTTCCCTGATGAAAGTAAGCGATTTGTGATCAAATCCCCGAATGTTTTAGTGAACTGAACAAGTCAGCATTTGTGGTGGTAGATTTTCGCTTGTTACCACTCCCTTTTACATCCCCCCTCTCCTCGTCCTTGCCGGGCTTCTAACGTGACGCACCAAAACAAAATGACCAAAAAAGCATTTTTAGTTTTGCTTAGTTTATATTCTTTGTATTATCTTTCGATTGATATATCACTTTTGTATGCCTGAAAATTATAAACTGGATAAAACTGCAATTGAAAAATGTAAACGAATTAGGGAATTCGTCCACGCCCTCTTTATAGATTTAAAAAAAAAGGCTTTTTGATGGTAAAAACTATTTTAAAAAGAAATTATAACTGAAAAAAGGTGTTATACATAAAAAGCAGGATATTTTTGAACATTAATGTATAGTTTCAAAAGAAAAGGTTTGAAAATTTACGACAAAAATACTTTTTAAAAAAAAGCTTTATTATATCTAATTATTTTGTTAATTAATTTCGGATAAATAATCTGTTAATCAATGATTATTGGGTTTTTTTCTCTACTTTTAATAATGTACCATATTTGCTAAATTAACACTTTTAAACTCTTAACAATATTGTTTCATCATTTCACTGAAACAGGTTAGGGATTTGATCAAATCACTTTCCTTAGGAAATCACCTTAGAGTTCATATTTTAACATCTTGAGTGAATTGATCATCCATCTCCCTCTAGGGATTTCAAAAAATCCCTAATTTAATCATTTTCCTGCGACATATATAAAAGGAGTAATTCATTAATTAGTGCAACTATTTGTGCAATGAAAGTTTGTATGTGAATCCCCCAATAATTCATGAACTAATGTTTTTAACTCATTTTATAAAGAGTGTTTTTTTTTCAGGTATAGAAGTTTAAGTTGGCATTACTTTCCAAGATGGCGACCGATTTAACAGCTGTCAAGTGATTTATTCTCAGTTTGGTTTGGCAATTCATTAAAACGATCATCAAGCAATGCGTAGATTCGTCGAATGGGCCCAAAACGAGATTGCCGTTGTTCCCGATTTTCATAAGCGAATTTTGTTTAGCGATGAAGCGCACTTCTGGTTGAATGGCTACATCAACAAACAAAACTGCCGCATTTGGAGTGAAGCTAATCCACAAGTGTATGTCGAAGCATCGTTACATCCAGAAAAACTGACTGTTTGGTGCGCTTTATGGGCTGGTGGAATCCTTCTTCAAAAACGATGAAGGCCACAACGTTACAGTCAATGGTGATCGGTATAGAGCCATGATTACTAGCTTTTTCATTCCTGAATTGAACAATCATGATGTCCAGGAGCTGTGGTTCCAACAAGTCGGCGCAACAGGTCACACAGCTCGTGCCACAATCGATTTATTGAAAGACACGTTTGGTGACCGCCTAATTTCAAGTTTTGGACCTGTGAATTGGCCTCCAAGATCTTGTGATTTAACACCGCTAGACTATTTTCTGTGGGGCTATGTAAAGTCATTTGTCTATGCGGATAAGCCACAAACGCTTGACCATTTGGAAGACAACATTCGCCGTGTTATTGCCGATATACGGCCACAAATGTAGGAAAAAGTCATCGAAAATTGGACGTCCAGATTGGACTACATCCGAGCCAGCCGTGGCAGTCCTATGCCAGAAATCATATTTAAAATGTAATGCCACAAGATTATCTTTCGAATAAAAAAAAATTAATGTCTATCGAATAATACATCGTTGTTTTATTGCAATTTAAAGTTCTATACCTCTCAAAAAAACACCCTTTACTTCTAAAATATACAATCCTTAAAGTTCATTAGGTACAGTGGCACAACGGAGAATATTGCCCCCTGCTAAGTCAGGTTTTGGGCTCCTTGTATTGCAAAACCATATCATCACACTTTGGGCCCCGCGATGCTGGGGTTGCGGGGATGTACATTTCTTTTAAATAAACAGTATTTCATTATGTGTAGATATTTAATTTTCTTTATGCTCATCTTTATATATAATAAAACTTATAGTGGTGTATGATTTGTCGTAACCGATTGAACGATTGTACTGTTACAACGAAAGGACAAGGCGTGACACCAATTGTGAGTGATTAATGTAGTACGTGGCGAGTGGGTGATATTATTGTAGTATTGATGAGGCAGTCTTCAAAGTTAATATAATTTATTGCACATCATGAAACAAATAGGCACATTAAAAACATAAAGCATGGACGACGCAATTGTAACATCGTGGACTGGTAGCGCGATGGTACCTTTGAGGTACTTACTCACTATATGCAATCCTTACAAAACCCTTCTTATTTTTTATTTCTTCTAAATGTAAACATTTGCTCTACTTTTATTTATTAATATTTTCTCAGTGTTTCCAAGACCATTATCATGATATACACATTTAAAGTTTATTTTCCTTTCAAATCAATTGTATCATTCAAATAAAGTAAATCTTATCATAACTATAAATTTTTAAAACCATATTAAATATATCAAATAGTATCAATATAAAATTCTCAAAATGAAAAATATCATAACTCTGGTGTTAATTCAGTACAACACTGTAAAACCCTCAATTTGTATTAAAAATCAAATTTCAGAAATATTAATTATGAACTATGCATTTTCTCTTGAAACACAAAATATAGCATTGAGTAAATTTAACCAAAATATATATAAACCCGGAATCTCTGGAAACGTTTTTAAAATGGTAACTTTATTACAAGAACACATACACAATAATTAGTGGAGTTTCAAGTTTGACTTGCCCAATCAATAAATTTAAATATAATTAAAAAAAATGGAAATAATTTGTTACACTTATATCGGAAAAACATTAAAATAAACCATATTTCAGTACAATGGTGGTAGGGACCAAATAATAATAAAGTAAACGATGGGGGTAAGACACATATACTATTAAAAAGAACACTGGGGTGGAACCAGACACAAAAGAAAAAATACTGAGGTATAAACCAGGCTTATAAATTTCATATGAAAAACTCCAAAACATAATTTCTTCAAAATATTTAAACCATAATTTTATATCACTATCATTTTTTGAATGAAAATGGATTATAAGAAATAGCATTTTATTTTCAAATTATCAGGCATATTAATAATATAATTCTTAAACATTTTAAAATCAATTATTTAAAAACCAATAAAGAAAATATACAATCAATTTAGATTTAGGAGCAAAATTAAATGAGAATAAAAACACAAGACTTATTGTTGCAAAATCGTTGAGCTTAGCATTCTCCCTTTCGATTTTCAAAACACATCTCGTGGACTTCATTCAAAGCTTTTATTTTGTCTTTAGAAAAGTTATTCATTATTTCAGGGGATGATTTTTATGTTTCTGCATCACTCGCCAATTCATTTTCTTTTTCAGTAGATTTTTCTTGGTCAGTGTCATTTTTGTTATTGTTTTCAGCGAGTTTGATTGAATTATGAATTCGTTTCAACTCATTAGTGAATTTTCTCACTGATGAGTGCAACATCTGAATTTCGTGTGCGGACCACTTACCGCTGGAAGGATGATGCTTCGCCAACTGAAAGAGACGTAATGAGCTCAGAGATCTTACTGAAAGCAGGCCCAGCAGCTAAGAATATTTCACCAACTTCCTCAACATTATGAGTCATAGTTTATCAATGGGGGAATAGTTTGATGATACAATTAGTATATAAGCACATAAAATACAAAGGATAAAAGAACTGCAGCTATTTTTACAGTGTCACGTTGACGAGGGAAACTAAAGAGAGGAGAGAGGGATTATGTCTGCTTAATCAAAGGACTTGGATACCTCTTATCCCTCCTATCTTGGAAATGAAGTTGGCCTGGTGTTGATGGAATGGCTGAAGATGGTAGGCGTGGCTTCGGTTGCAAGGACCAATGGGGTTGCAGGAGCTTAGCTATTGGAGTGAGGCTTTTGATTGGATGATGGAAGTGAGCTTATAGAGAAAATTGGACGTAGGAAATTTGAGATAGGAGAGGTCTATGGCATTGTTTAAATAAGATTGAAAATAAAATAAAAATTATTTAACAAAATAGAAAATTTAATTTTTATCGAGCATAAGAGGGATTTTCCAGAGTCTCGCTTTTATACCAAGCGGGAGATCACATATTGGAAGGGGGGGGGCCAGAAGTCCCCTTTAGGTGGTTAGGTGGGTAACTAATTAAAATAATTAAATGGTTGTCTTGAAAAGACTGGACCATAAATAAATCAAGAGCTATTAAAGATTAAATTACTGGGAATTATTACATATAGAAATATACATATACAGTAGCGCACACAGGAATTTTTCAGGGGGCGAAAGTTCATCATTCTTGTATCATGCTCCTTTTGATTTTGTCGATTTTCGGGAACAAAACTCAGTAATAGACTAATTATTGAATAAATAATTAGCATTAATTGATAAAATTAATAATTAATAACAAAACTTAATTAAATTTTGCGTCTATATACTTAGAATTATAATCAATTGGAAAAAAAATCAAGTGCTTTTGGGGGGTCCGGACCCCTAGGACCCCCCCTTATGTGCTCCACTGTATATATATTTAAAGTTGTCATTTTTATACCCTGCGTACTACCCACGCTCCTGTAAGTTTCGATCTAATTTTTTTGTGTTAAAAAGTACACGTTTCATGCCGGATTTTACGGTAGCTTTTGACGTTTCTGAATGTGGAAAACGAGATGCCAGCTCAGATGTGTCACCCTTTGACAGTGGCCTAAATTAAGAAGTATGTTGCCAACAACTTTCGTGTTTCTTTCGTAGTGCGACGTTATAATAAACCAAGCGATTCACAATATATTGCGAGTTCATCTCATGTAAATTTTTAACAAGTTGATATTTTAGTAATCACTGTGATAATCTGTCCCCGATCAGTTAATAAAATTTTTGCTGACAGATGAGGAAATGTTTTATTCAACGGAAGAATAGTATTTGTTTCAATATTTTTTTTTTCATCAGTCATTATTTTGGCTGAAATAGTTCGAATATTTCAGTTTGTCATTACGTTGGCCTTGGGTGAAGAAAGTAAATAGAAGATGAAACAGCACACAAAATACGTCATCGTCTTATTACGCTGGTAATGCGGAAGAAAAGATCACACCTGAAACATTTTTTTTAAAAGAAAACAAATGAAAATGAAATATTATGCAAATTTTTTAATGATTATTTGAAATTATTCGACGCTATCAAAAGGAAGTACCGTAAAATATCCGGCGTGTAACGCGCACTTTTAACACAAAAACTAAGGCCGAAATTTACGGGAGCGCGTTATACGCCGGGTACAAACAAGATAGCTTCAAAATTTTAAAAAAGGGACATGCATAAAAAAAAATGAAGACTTCTACATAGATTGGAATATTGTTAATTTTAAAAAAATGCCATACTTAATGGTTCTTATTCCAGAAAGCTATTTTTTTTTCAAAATCCTTGAGTAATACCTAAAATAAATGGCTTTAAAACATAATAGCATTGCTAACTACATTGCAGGTTCCTTCGCAAAAAAGGAGTTGCGCGTTATGCGGCGAATATACCTCAAAATTAAAAAATGCATCTTGGAAGTATGGGTGCGCGTCAGCAGCGCACACAAGGGGGGGGGGTCCTGGGGTCCACCCCAAAAGCGCTTGATTTTTTTTTCCGATTGATTATAATTCTAAGTACATACTACGTAATGTTTAATTAAGTATTTGTTATTCATTAATTTTATTAATTAATGCTAATTATTTATTCAATAATTAGTTTCTTACTGTGTTTTGTTCTCGAAAATCGACAAAATCAAAAGGAGCATGATACAAGAATGGTGGACTTTCGACCCCGGACCCCCCCTTGAAAAATTCCTGTGTGCGCCAATGGTGCGCGTTATATATATAAAGAGTGTTTTTTTTCCAGGTATAGAAGTTTAAGTTGGCATTACTTTCCAAGATGGCGACCGATTTAACAGCTGTCAAGTGATTTATTCTCAGTTTGGTTTGGCAATTCATCAAAACGATCATCAAGCAAGGCGTAGATTCGTCGAATGGGCCCAAAACGAGATGGCCGTTGTTCCCGATTTTCATAAGCGAATTTTGTTTAGCGATGAAGAGCAGTTCTGGTTGAATGGCTACGCCAACAAACAAACTGCCGCATTTGGAGTGAAGCTAATCCACAAGTGTATGTCGAAACACCGTTACATCCAGAAAAACTGACTGTTTGGTGCGCTTTATGGGCTGGTGGAATCCTTCTTCAAAAACGATGAAGGCAACAACGTTACAGTCAATGGTGATAGTTATAGAGCCATGATTACTAACTTTTTCATTCCTGAATTGAACAATCATGTCCAGAAGCTGTGGTTCCAACAAGACGGTGCAACATGTCACACAGCTCGTGCCACAATCGATTTATTGAAAGACACGTTTGGTGACCGCCTAATTTCACGTTTTGGACCTGTGAATTGGCCTCCAAGACCTTGTGATTTAACACCGCTAGACTATTTTCTGTGGAGCTATGTAAAGGCATGGGTCTATGCGGATAAGCCACAAACGCTTGACCATTTGGAAGACAACATTCGCTGTGTTATTGCCGATATACGGCCACAAATGTTGGAAAAAGTCATGGAAAATTGGACGTCTAGATTGGACTACATCCGAGCCAGCCGTGGCAGTCATATGCCAGAAATCATATTTAAAATGTAATGCCCCAGAAGATTATCTTTCGAATAAAAAAAATTCATGTCAATCGAATAATATACCGTTGTTTTATTGCAATTTAAAGTTCTATACCTTTAAAAAAACACACCCTGTATAGATAGATAGATAGATAGATATTTATATATCAGTAGCGCACAGTATATATATATATCAGTAGCATATTTTTCAAGGGGGGTTCCGGGGTTTGAAAGTTCACCATTCTTGTACTATGCTCCTTTTGATTTTGTCGATTTTCGGGAACAAAACACAATAAAAAGCTCATTATTGAATAAATAATTAGCATTAATTAATAAAATTAATCAATAATAATATTTACTTAATTAAATTTTACCTACTATATACTTAAAATTATAATCAATCAGAAAAAAATCAAGGGTTTTTGGGGGGTCCAGACCCCCAGGACCCCTTCCCCTTGTGTGCGCCACTGATATATATATATATATACCGGTGTGCGTTATACGCCGGATTTTATGGTAAATGGAACAAATGAATTCGCTTTATTCACGTGACTTTTATGATGTAAAAATTTTTATTGAAAAATTATTTGTGGTGGGTATATATATATAAATGCAGTTTTATTATCACATAGTAATTGTTTATTATAACGACTAAAACTTAATTGTGTCTAAAGTCTGGCCATGGATTCATTCCGAAACATTAACTCCTTTGTAGTGAATAGACTCTGGTTAAGATAATTTTCTGTTCCAGTTGATTTCTTTTTCTAAAGAGCGGCAGCCATACTCAAATGATAAAAACGTAAACATCGTGGTCAATAAAGTTAATCTTGAGTCGCTGGTTTGGAATTTATTTTGTGGCCGCGGTAGCCGAGTGGTATAGGTATCGGATCGTGGCTGGCTTTGTCACGAGTTCGGGCTCAGTACCACTAAAGACCCGCCGTGTAGGGCAGCGATGCACACTAAATCTGTCGAGAGCTGAAACGTCCTCCCGTGGTGTGGTGTGGTAGTTAGTAGAGGGGCCGCCAGCTCAGGTATCGTCCACGTCACTTGACCATGGTTCAAAATTTCGTGGTCTGACGTCAAAAGCCCCCGTGTTGCTGAACAGTGCGACCTTAATATCCACTCACTTGGAATCTATTTTTATCTAAGATCTTGCAGTACGGAAAATGATTGATTGCTTGCTTGTTAAATTGATGGCCGTGGTCACATGGTTACGGACTTGTGGCTGGCGTGTCATGAGTTCGAACCCCAGTTGCACTGAAGAATCGCTGTGTAGAGGGGCTGATACCCATGATCTTTTTTGAAAACTAAACCAAGGTTCTTGAATTGCACATGTTAATGCCCTATTTGACAATGTATTAATTTGTTTCTGTGATTTTCATGTTAATGTTAATTCTGGTTGTGTGCAAACTAAAAATAAGTTATCTTCAGTGAATTTTTTAATGTATTTCAAGTCTCGATCTTATATTTTGAAACGTTTTGATTCAAGTAAATATTCCCATACTTGACTGATGTCTGTGGCCTCTTTGGCTGAGGAATAAGTACTTTATGAATTCATTTTCTGTGTAAGAGATCATAGTTTTGCATAATGAGTGCTGCTGCAACAAAACTAAATTGCATATATGTCGTAGAGATCTAATAGTCATAGACTTTATGTAACCAGAGCGTGCTTTAATACGATTATTTAATGCTAAAAAAGGTATGGTATATAGTATGATTTGGAGATTGAAATCAAATCAATTCCTGAGCTTTTATTTAAATCAAAATTCAGTTTATTAGTTTAAATTATAAACGTTTATTTTACTATTTGTTATACAGAGATTTAAAAATTGTGTGTCCTCACCGATTAATAAGAAAAATAAGAATTTATCCAAATTCCTTATTATAAATCTTGTTTTGCTGTGACTTAAATATAACATGTAGGAAATATAAGAAATGTACAATTTTATTTTTTAGGTCACACATAAATTTTCGATTCGTTTTGTAAATCTCATGCTTATAAAAAAATTTCACGTATGCTAATCATTTGTTTTTAGCGGTTTCGGATTCTATTTTTCGTAGTATAAAAATTTCCATCTATTCATTATAGTTTATTTTACCTCTTTTGTGTGAAGTTTAAAATGCATTATTTAAATTTAGTTTTAAATTCGAACTTCATCCATTTTTAGGCTATTAAACTGAATTGGACCACAACTTAAAATCAAAATTCATGTCACAAAATTTTTAAGCAGGCAATTGGTTGACATAACGCTGGATAATCTGTGGATGCAACTAGACAATAGAATATATTTCTTGTAAACTAATAAATTGTGATGGACACAATTGTAGCATTGTTTATCGGATGCTTGTTTTCTCCTTTCTGGTGTAATCATGGAGATAAAGCTTTTGTCTCTCTTCCTGGAACGTGGTTAAATTTAAATTGAGGCAGTTTATCTAACAGAGCAAAAAGTTGTTTTGTGTGCGGGAAGTGAACCATTGCTGAAAAGGCTGTTTTACGTTGTACGAGGAGTGATATCTTGGTAAAATCAATGAACATAATTTAATGTTCATCTCGCTATGCTCATTTAGTTCCTCCTGAGGACGAATTTGGAATTATAATGAACTGGTAATAATAGTAATAGTCAGTGATATATTAGTGTTCATATCTCCGTGCACATTTGGTTTTTCTAGCGGACGAATTTAGAATTATAATGAATAGATATTAATAAGTCAGCGATACGTGATATAAAGTTCAGTTTGTATGTTATGTTTGAAAATCTGTCTCTCAGTTTTATTTCATAGTTAAATCGAACTTTTAGATCAATCGGATATTTTTTTGATATTCCTTTCAATTTCAAAAACAGTAAAATTTTTCTACATCGTTTAATAGATTTGTCCAAAAGGAAATTGTATGGCACACATTAGCGTATTCGACTTCTGCCATATTCTTAAATTTTGTTATAAATACTACCTTATGTAGCTTTTAAAAGAATTATAAACAAAGTAATACAGGAAAATGCAGAATTCGCCTAAAGTTTTTTTTTACCCTTAAGTGCGTCAATTTTTATTTTTATGAAATGAAATTTGAAATCAACTGGGAAATGGATGTTAGTTATGGGTAAAAACAAAAAAAAACTTTACAAAATTTTTTGCATATTTAATGTTTTTTTTACATCGCAAAAAAGCTACATTTCTTGCATTAATTTGTCAGTACATGTAAATGTATGAATATTATTCGTTCCTCTTGTCTTATTTCTATGTAAAAGCAATTTTTCCTGTATATTATTTTTGCATACAAACTATCGTAATTCGTGACACCCGTCGAAATGATACTGTACTCGGATTTCGCGCCAACAGTGAACATTTTGTCACAGATAAAGAAATAAACTGACAAAGATTCTAGTTGAGTTCGGAAACAGATAGTTTTGATAAAAAACTGTAAGTTTATATAAAAGTATGCAAAGGTTGCTATATATATATACACAAAGAGATTAGGTTTTTAACATACAATGCAGATGTGCATAGGTATGCTTTTAAAAGTAAGTTCTTAAATTAACGTATGAATACTTCCATAGTTTTATGCATGTTCAAGCTTTTAACGTGTGTCTGTGGCTATATGGAGTTGAAATTCTAGAGAGATGGAGATTATATATATAAAGGATCAAAAAACCATCTGTGTTTAGTATTTTTTTCTTCCAACTGCGAAATGAAATGTTATTTATTTATTTTTTTTTTAAGTTATGGTACAATAATAGAGTAGACGTACTCTTGGTATTTTTTAGCGTCAAACGAATTCCCTCCCCTTTTCTAGATTGTATTTTGTATTTCTTTATAATACTGCTAAATGAAATTTTAATTTACCGTGTTAAAATGAGAAGTTAAGTGTTTACGGGATGTTGCCTAATTTTAATGATTCTTTTTCTCAATTCCTACTATTCGTTCACTCTCTCCCTATTACCGTTCAAATTTTCAATCGTTAATAAAATACTTTCTATTCATCCATTCAAGTTCAAAAACATTTTTTTAAACTTGCAGTGGCTGACACTTAATGTTAATACAGTTTTTTTTTTCAAATATTAATCAATGAATAAATAGTAACAAACAAAAATAATAGTCCAACACTATATATAGAAAGGAAAATCGCTCTTTCTGTCCCTGTAGCTCAATTGATAGCGCGTTGGACTTCTAATCCGAAGGTCGTGGGGTGGGCGCGGTAGGGTAGTGTCCAAGGTAGCAGACTCGTGGCTGGCGTGTCACAAGTTGGAGCCCAGTGTCGCTGAAAACCCACCGTGTAGGGAAGCAATGCACTTAAATCTGTCGGGAGCTCTAACGTCCTCCCGTTAGAGTGGTGTGGTAGTTAGGAGTGGTGGTGCCAGCTCAGGTGTCGTCTTCGTCTCTTGACCATGGTTCAAAATTGCGAGGTTCGCTGCCAAAAATCGTCGTGTAGCTAAACAGTGTGACGTTAATATTCACTCACACTGAAGGTCGTGGGTTCGAATCCCACCTGGGATGGTCTAATTTCTGAGAATGTGTTTTCTTTCTTACCTATTTTATTAGAATAATTAATAAATAAATAGTAACAAAGATAAACAATAATACAACACCATATATAGAATGGAAAATTGCAAGGAAAATCGCTTTCTATTTTGTTACGTAATATTGTGATTCTGTCATATGTATACACATATTTATATAAATTGTTACTATTTAAAAAAGTAACTAAAATAAAAAAAAATTGTTGACCTAAGTAGGAATTGACTTTTTTTTTATATTACTTGTTTACTTATCTCACTTGTTATGTACCGCCTTTCAGACGAAGGCTTGTCTAAGTCCTATATCCTGCCAACGAAAGACTTACCAGTGAAAAATTGATGCCGTTTTTGTAAACATTAAGAAAATTAGTTAGGTCTATTTGGTAATGATACTAAAACTTTTTTTGACAGTTTTTGCATATTAAGATCCGGCTTTAAGTTTCTATATGTTGCAAAATATTTCTTTTAATACTCATCCTACATGAAGCGAATCGTCAACAAATTTCGATGTAATTATGGAATGCACAGTTTTGCAATAATGTCACATTTACAATATTCAAGCGGATACATATATTAACATAATTATCCCCAAAATAAATGCATTCACCTTGAAAATTGAACAATATACGCACGTAATTACGGCCATTTATTTGAAAACTTTTTGTTTACAACGTGATATTCATAATCATCCATTTCCTTCCTCTCTGCGCTCACGAAATATCAAATAACTTTTTTTCCCGTCAATTTCTCTGAAATTAATCGTTCCAAATCGGTGAACGCCGTTCCAGAGTTCAATGTACACTTTTTCCCCAGGTGTCCTCATACCTGCGCAATGTTTGCTCAACTGTTTTATTGGAAATACTCTTTATTAAGAACTCCTTGAACCGTATATATAAATTGTGTTTTGAGGGTACTAAGGCTTTCGAAGTGTACATTCCATATGCGATTTAATATGCTTTTTCGGGAAATTGATTTCCTGCTCGTATTTCTATCGAATTGACGCTACTTAAACGGGCGCGCTCACGAATTTGGTGTGTGTGTGTTCTTTTGGTAAGATTTCGGTGAAATTCATTGTATGACTTTGTACCTCTCGTCACGAAACGATTGAAACGTTATACCCCTGTATTTGTTTTACTGTGCGTATTAGGATGTGTTGGGGGAATTTTTTTGTGGATATACTAGAGTTAATGTAATATTCTGAAAATCGTGTTGGAGCTTCTGAAGCCGTTCTTGCATCGTGTCTTGAAAACATTGAGCGATGTGTTGATAAGAATGGATTTAGATCTGTGGTCTTCTAAGTGGGTCACGAGTACCTCGGGAGGGGGGTACATAGTGATACTTGGGGGTGCGCCAAAGAAATAGGTTATATATATTACACGTATATATAATGTGACGTTTTCGCTTCACACAGCTGAAAAATCGGCTTCTTTTTGTGGATAGGATAACACCGTTCCTATGCACACGTGCACCCGTAAATATTGCGGAGTCTTGTCATCTGACATCGCTTTGGCAACATATGACCGAGAGAAAACCAATGGCTGGACGCCTGCGTGTCGGAAACCCCGAAGTGTAATTCGAGGTGTCGGAAAGAAACATCCATCCCAAGACCATGGATTGGGGAGGGGATTCCGTGGAAAAACACCGAAGAGAACGGTTGTGTTATCCCCTACCTCAGAATTAACATATTCTGAACTCTAATGAAATAATCAATATTATAAATAACTTCAATATAAATGTAAGAACTGTAATTATATAATAGCTGTGACATGTAATTAAATCAATTATATTTAATTTCCAAACTCTAACGCGATCACTAATTTTCTGAAACGTTACAATATGTGATTCCTATGTATATAGATATACATATAAGTGTAACAAAGATATATTACTTGCATGTGTTATGTAGTACTTCTATAATAATTATTTTCGTATTTGGGGTACGTAAGCAAACCAATTGAAACCACGGGTTTAGATAACCACGACAAATTCTCTTATTAATAAACATGCTATTAACATGGAGCTATAAATAATTGTCCCCTTCCCCCTCCAAAAAATTACTTCTCAACGTTTAAAAATTCAAGATTAAATACAACCTTACGAAATTATGATGTATTTTGTAAAAATGTTTTTACATAACTATGAAAAGTCTATGCAACTTTTTTTAAATAGTCTTTCTGTAAAACCTTCCATGACACAACCTGTTCTCTGGATTTATTTATAAAGAAATTTCTTTCAAGGATACTATTTAAAATTCAATATGTTAAAGTTTGGGTTATGTCAAATGGCATCTAAAATATCGAATTTTCTATGTAGAAAATTAATTAAATAGTAAGCTTAAAATATTTGTATTACCGCTTCAAAATTACTCCTAATTTTCATCATTTTATTGAAAATTTTGCTAACAAAATCAAAACTGCAGTTATTCCAAACTCTCAGTAAACTATTCCATTTAATTATTCTCTGAAGAATACCAGTGGTTTTATTGTAATATATGTGATTTATACCCCAAGTCTTATTTATCCGAGGGTTTTGATTACAGTTAAGAACCATTTAACTAAACAAAATGTAACTCACTATCGAAATTTCGAGTTATCAAATGTGTGGCTGCGGTGGCCTAGTGGTCACGAATTCGTGGATGTCGTTGTCCAGTTGCGGGTACCAGTCCTTATATCACAGTAGACCCGCTATATAGAGAATAGCCATGCATATTATATCTGACTTCTCTTAGTGTCTTCACAATCGCGTAGTATGGAAGGTCGAAAAGTGGGATGCCGACTCAGGTGTCGTTTTCTTCATTTGACCGCGGTTCAAAATTACGAGGAACTTTGCCAACAGCCCTTGCATTGCTTTAAGGCTGTCTTCGGTAAAAGTAAGAGAGCTTGAACTAAACGCGAAGCACATTTTCAGACAGAAAAAAATGCCTCAATTTCTATGGAAATTTCTAATATTATAACTCCTACCTTTGTTAACAATATAATGTTTTTTAAAATGCCAAAATATTCCATGAATACTTTCTTTTTTGTTTTAATACGTGAAGGCATAGCCCATTTAACATTAAGATATAGGAGAAAAAACGCGAAACATATTTTATACCAAAAAAAAATTAATAAACTCGGTTAAAAACGGGAAGTGTGATAAAAAAAATTCTGCTCTCTCTCTGAAGGATGGTGAAGCCAGAATATCATATTAATGTTTCATTTCTTTTATATCTGAAAAAATGTTCCAAATTCTGGTCCTATTCTTCAACATTAACCGAGGACAGCCTTAAGTACGACGTTAAAATAAGCACTCTTTCACACACTTTATCAAGACCATTCAAAATGACATTATTTGCAGTAGTATAATATGCTTAAAAACGGAATCTTGTGTTCTAAATGTGTAATGATGTGCATTTTTTAACTATAAAAAAAAGTAACTGACGTATTCGGAATATCAACAAGACCTTTTCAAGTATGGTACAATACGTTCTGGCATCATTTTACCTTGGATTCAAAAACGAACTTTTCCAGCATTCATGAATACTTTTGTTGGTGGGGCAATACAGTGCTTCGCGCCGTGTGTCTCTGAATTTGTTAAAAATTCTAACCCCCTTCCAAATTATTCACTATAGAAACCGACCCTTTTCTCTTCCGCGTGACAGATTCAACCCTCCCCCTTCAAAGTAGCTTTTATATTAAGCGTCTCCCAGCAACCCTTTTGGGTGATCCTCTTACTCTTGATTAGGGAAGGGGGGGGAATTTAAGCTTAACCTTCTCGTAACTGGATGCTACCTACTTCCCATTTGAAAATTTTGAAAGGGGTGAATCACCCTTCAGCTGAAATACATGGATTTTTTTCCCTGAAAATTTAAACTCTCCCAACCAGGGTTGTTTATTAGATGAAGTATTTTCGTTTCTAGGTCCTCTCGTTGTTTCTTGCGCCCCTCTTTAAGGGCGAGTGCATTCTGGAACGAGGGATCCGCTGGACATGCGAATTCCTAGAATTTGCTTAATTACGTTTGGAATCTTTTCAATTAGTGCTCGACACTTGATGGGTGCTGCCAACTAGAGAAAATTAAATATGCAACCAGTATTAGCAGAAAGTACATTTTCATATGGATGGATGTTGAACTTTTAAACATTTTTTCGTGTCAAATTTTCACAGAATGTATTCAGATAGATTAAGAGGCCCCAAATTTATGAATGATAATTTAACTGATTTAATTATGAATGATAATTTAACAAATGATACTTTTTCAACTGAAATGTTAAACTTATATTCTCAAAAGCATCAAGTGTTGGCCTTCTGAATCAGCTCGCATTTTGTTTCAGAAAATATTTTTCCATTCCTTGTGTATGTATTCAGTTCTTTTTTTACACAGTCCAAGAGAAGGCGGCGTTTCTTTTTTTATGCTGCTGATTTACTCTTAACATGATTTAGGATTTCTGTTTAATTTTTAAAAGTATGAGGTCAATATTCATCAGTTAATTGTGGTTTAATTTTTGAAAACCTTAATCTTGATGAGTCTAGAAAATCATTTTTTGTAAATCGATCTAAATGCAAAAGTTCCAATGAAAGTTTTGTTTAGATGGGTACCAGAAATTAATTTAAAAAATCACAACCTATGAATGTTTATTATATATATTTCATATTCTCTTAAAAATTTTTTATCTTTTATGTATGCGTCCTTGACTTTATTTTAATTATTAATTGAAACATGTGATTTTAATATTAATAAAGAAATGTTTATAGTTAAATTTATACTGTTGATTTTTAGCAATTTCTTTAGTTTTAACCCTTTTAAGACTATTAAGTTTAGAGTAAATGTTAATGTGACGGTTTTAGTTTGTTTAGACGTAAAATAAATAAGTCACATGAGAAAAATACATAACAATGTGCAATTTTATCTGGCATTTATTTTCATTCATTCTTAAAATTATACTTATCGAATATCGTAAAACATAGGATGAAACACATTAATACATTATTACTCGACACGCACAAGAGAATGAAAACGCAGTCCGCGAATGTGTTATCATTAGCTCCAATTGATTTGACTGTTCTTTTTTTCTTTAATCGTTCCCATTTTACACAATTGCTTTCGGCACTAACATTCTTTTTAAAAAATGCTGATAAGGTTGTAATTAAACAAGATTTTCATCCCAAATTTTAAAATGGGGGGAGAGAATATTTTCCTTAATTGTGAAAGGATTAAAAAAAATAAATTTCTATTTCATCCTGCAGCATTCTTGGAATGCGCGTTCCTCGTTATCTTTCGTTTTACTATTAGCAAAACATCTTTTGTCGCGAGTTTTTAGACGAGCGTATCTACCGTGAAAATAAAAATTCTGCTTATTTAAGGGAATAATCTTTAAGAAAAAAAATTAATAATCTGATTTAGAAGAAGGTACTTTTGGTACGTTTAGAATGCCAAGGTACCCTTAATTTCAATTAATATACTATAATAGTAAGATGTGTATAAATATTTTATATATATCTGGAGAAATAGAACATGGAATGCTCCTTCCTCCCTGTTCAACAGGTCTTTATATTTCCCTCCTTAAATGTTCGTAGATTTTACAGTGATTTTTTTTTTTCCTGAAGGGTGTTAACTTTCTCTAGACGGCTGAAAATAAACAATATTTCAATACATATAACTTTCAAATTAAAATTAAATAAATCGAATCTTTTACACATTATTTATAAAGTAATGGGACTTCAGAAAAGTATAAAATGTTTCAAATATAATCATAATTTTAAAAACTATAAACGTATGAAAATAAGAAACATTTCTATAAGAAATATTAATTTTTACATTGTGCATGCTATTTTCAAAAATAGTAGCTTTAATTACTGGAATAAAATGATTTATACAGTTAAATGTATCCTTATTACACTGTAGTAATTTTATATTAGTAGAATAATAAATTATATTTTTTAAAAAATTAAATTTTCAAAATTTTTTTTTTTTAAATTTCAATATTTTTCAAATATCTTGAAATACAAATTATATATTATTCTTAAATGATGTAGGGTTTAAAAGTATGATACATTTTATAATTCTATAAAGTTTTATACATCAGAAGCTACTATTTTAGAAAATATCGTATGCAACGCAAAAATTATTTAATATTTATTACATAGTTTCATGTGCTTATAATTTTTTTAAATTATGATTATATTTCAAACATTTCGCACTTTTTTTTGAAGCCATTTGTACATAATGTGTAAAAGATTAGAATTATTTAATTTAAATTTAAAAGAATTATGCCTGTTAGAAAATTATTTCTGTTTTCACCCCCCCCATTTCTCCAGATATAATTTTTATGTTTTAAACTGTTTTTGTATCAAAATATTTCATCAAAGGAAAAATGCTGTGTATATATGTTCAAAAGGCTGATAGGTTTCCAGGATACTGAAATCTTGGCGGAAATTTATTTATTTTCTGTATGCATGTGCCTCACTTATCCAGGAAACATAAATAAGAGGGAAGAAATGTGGAAGCGATTTTGTTTACGAGAAGCTTATAACTCTTATGAATAGGGCCATCCCGTAATGCACCATTTCTTCCCACGCAATGAATCTTTGTTTGTGCCCATCTCTTGTATGGATCATCTTGACCTTAGATCCCTTTTTCCTGGACGAATTACCCAAGAGGCCAATTTTGTTATCATTGTTTCTGCCTCTGCAATTTGATGACAGTGAAAATAATGTATTATTGACTAGTGAAATCAACGATCCAAATTAATGTAAAATCTTATGTCTATTATATTATCTTATAAGAATTTTATCCTATTTAGATTGGTGCTTAAGGTGTGTCTTAACGGTTATGGTCACGAACTCGTGGCTGGCGTGTTGTGGGTTCGAGTCCTGGTGCCACTGTAGATCCGCCATGTGTAGGGGCCCGATGCACGTTAACCCTGTCGGGGCTGAAAGTTCTCCCTTGGCGTGGTGTGGTAGTTTGAAGGGGGAGTGTGTGCCAGATCATGTATTGTTCTCGTTACTTGACCATGGTTCATAATCAGGCAGCCTTCGCTTTGTTTCGAAGCGCGAGGTTAATAAATACAAAACAAATATACAGAATGAGCAGTTCTCTAGTGTTTCAGTGATAAATAATTAGTGTATTTTGTAGGGGGGATAGTTTAATTCCAATTTATGTATAATAATTAATGTAATATCAATAATGATTACTACTATTCATACTTTATTAGCATGTATTGATAATAAAAATGTAACCAATTATTGTTATAGTTTAAATATTATTGCAGGAGGGTTGTTGTAATATAAATATGCACAGTGTCTTACTTATGTCATAGAATTAAAACTGTGCATGGCAATTGCACAATTCTTATTTTTGCTCACGATCCGTTTAAAAAAATATAAATAATTCGTTCAGAATATCCAGTTGTATCATGAAGGAAAGGAGCTATTTAATACGTTAGAAAAATGATTTTTTTCCCCCTCATCTAAGATCAGTAAAATTTCCTTATTTTCCAAAATGAAAGTTTTGGATATTTGATTTTCTGAACATTTGTGGATATGCTAGAAGAAATTATTTGCGCTTTAGAAAGGTATTGAATTTGAATTAAAATTTAATCTCTATGTGTATTTACTTTACCGATTTCTAAGAATAAATCAATAAAATAAGCATCTGTTTGGCGCTAAAATATTTTTATAACAACATATCTCTATAAAGTCATTTTACAATCAAACATTAAGTTAAATATTTCTCGAGATCACAAAATAAAATGTCGTTGCCACTAACCAATTAACATAAAATAAATACATACACAAATAAAATTACATTTTCGAAACAAAGTCACGTAACATTATCACTATTCTTAACAGTGTGGCAAAAATAAACCCTTGCTTTGTATTAATGGACAGACAGTGATCAATAAAAGCAAATCAACCATTGATTCCAAACTGTTGAACGTTTGTATTATGTGTGCATGAAGATTGAGAGCTTTTAAGAACGTATGAAAATTAAATTTGCATACTTTTTTAAGTAAAGGTAATTAGAATAACAATCGCAAATACTGCTGAAATATTTTCCCAAATTAGCGAATATTAGTAATGAAAAGTAGCAAAAACATTTAGTCTTGTTTAGGCTCAAAATGCGAAATTGTTTTCTAAACTAAACTTCAAACAAATCATTCGAAATTCCCCACACATTCCTTTTGTTGAAATCTAGGATTTCTCAATTTAAAATTTTATCTCTAAATAATCGTCCGCTTTTTCGCACAATTTTACTCGCACACAATTTTGGTTTTCTTTGAGCGCCATCTTCCGACAAGGGAAGTAAACTCGGAAGCTCGACAGAGATTAGGGACGCTATAGCAACAGCAGGTGGATCTCGCTCCACCAATCACAGTTTCGCTTTTCCCGGCGGAAAAGGCATCAAAACACCAACTCCCAGCTGAGAGTGATGCTCTTATGAATCTGGGAGGGAGGAAAGGGAGGGAATCTAGCAATTCTACTCGTAGTTATTGGTTATTATGACGCGTTCTGCAAATAAATTACAGAGCAAGTCCGAAATTTGTTTGGCTTGCTCTGTGTGTGTATGGCTTCTGTTTCTTCAAGGCATATTACTTATTTTGCAGATAGTGTATTTTTCGTTCAATGAAGTGCTTTTTTTTTTTTTTTTGTCATTATTAGTTGTACCTGCACATTCTTCTTGCTTAAAAGCTTTAATTAAATTTTGTATTTATTTATTTTTTCGAATTGGGAATTCCACATATAATTAAGTTTTGGGATTTTTTTAGTAGAAAGGAAATAAGGTAATTGTATTAAAATTACTCAAAGAATTTGAGTAATTGTGGAAATCGAATATTAACATTTTTGTATCGAAGATATATTTAAATCTATTTGAGTAGAAATTATAAGCTAATCACACACGTTTTTAAAGGATCTTTGACCCACAAGCATATCTTTTTTTTTTTTTTTTTTTTTTTTTTTTTGCAGATTTCCTACTGTACATATTGGAAAATCTAACACATACCCAAACATTTCAGTATATACACTGCTTGACAATTGCTAAGGACGGATAACACTATCATCCATAGCTACCACAAAATGAAAGGAAGCAAAATGTGGAAAATTAGAATAAGTGCGGGATATTAGTAAGAAGTATGAGTATGCAAATTTTTTTTCCACGTCTGTTCATCACGTGATAGCGTTCATAAGACCTTTAAAAGTTTTGACGCGTGTGGACAGTTGTTGTTTCAAGTCAAAGTTTTACAGGAAAGATTTAATAGACGAACTTAAAATTTTTGGCATGTCTTCCCGACATCACATAGATGATTTTATGCGTGGCCGAATTATTGGAAAGATCGAAGAAGGGCGAAAAATAACAGATGTTGCCAGGGAGTTCGACATCGCACACAGCGTTGTTTCACGACTGTGGAAGTCATTTAAAACTACTGGAATGTGTAGTAGACGGCACGGGGGAGGTCGTGTTAGAAGTACGACGCCTGCAGAAGACATATATATCGTCCTATCAGCAAAAAGGAACATGCGCACCACAGCTCAGCAGGTGGCAAATCAGTTTCTTGCTGCCTCAGGAAAGCAGATCTCCCAAAAAACTGTTGCCAAACGTTTGAGGGGAGGAGGACTATACGCACGCAAACCTGTTGTGTGTGTCCCATTGACCAGACAGCACCGTACTGCCCGTTTGCAATGGTGTCGTGAGCATCACAATTGGACTGAACAGGACTGGGCATGCGTACTATTCTCAGATGAGAGTAGGTTCAGTCTGTCATCGGATTGTAGACGCCAACTGATCTGGCGCGAGAGTGGTACTGCTTATCGTCCAGAAAATATCCAGGAAAAGGACCGATATCCGACATGCAGTATCATGGTGTGGGCCGGCATCATGATCAATGGCCGCACGCGCCTGCATGTGGTTGCGAATGGGACTATGACGGGCCAACGATACATTGATGAAGTTCTACTTCCTCATGTTCGTTTTTTCCGTGGTGCTGTCGGTGATAAATTTTTTTTTATGGACAACAACGCAACATGTCATCGAACACTCCCTTTTCAGTATTGTCTAGACAGCGAGGGTATTCAACGTCTATTCTCCAGATCTAAACCCCATTGAAAATGTGTGGGATGCTTTGGGGAGGCAAGTTGCTGGTCGAAACTATCCTCCGACAAACAAGAACACCCTCATCCGTGCACTCACAGAGGAATGGGATAAATTGCCTCAACAGCTGCTGGATAATGTTGTGCAAAGTATGGTACGACGTGTGGAATGTTGCATCACACTCCACGGTGGACATATTATCCCGTACTGATACCTTTCTTTAAGGTGCCTGCTGACTTTTAGATGCATTGTTCCATTTCCCGCAGGCCGCGGTAGCCGACTATATCGGATCGTGGCTTGCCTGGTCACGAGTTCGAGCCCAGTACCACTAAAGACCCGCCGTGCAGCGATGCACGCTCTGTCGAGAGCTCCTCCCGTTGGTGTGGTGTGGTAGTTAGGAGAGGGGGTGCCAGCTTGTTCCACGTCACTTGACCATGGTTCAAAATTACGTGGTCCGTCGCCAAAAGCCCTCGTGTAGCTGAACAGTGCGACGTTAATATTAAATCAATCAATCAACACGCAGATTTTTTTTTCTTTCAAATGTTTCACAGCTTTTGTACTTTCCAGAACAATAAATATTCTTTATTCTAATGTCTGAACAGTGTGGCAACTATATTTTATCCTACTAGGCCTCATGTCTCGCTTAATGTTATGCTACATAGCAATTTGTGATCCGTCCTTAGCAATTGTCCAGCAGTGTAGTTTACTTATGTATTTTAGCTCTGAATAAAACCAAAACTTATACATACCGTATAATCCGCCGTGTAAAAGGTGCACTTTTAACTCAAAAAATAAGATCAAAGTTTACGGTTGTGCTGTACGTAGGATATAAAAATGATAGCTTTAAAAATTAAGAAAAGATTATCATAAAAAAATGACATGGCTTATAATAAATAATCACCCTGTAGAAAGATTGTCATATTTTTTAAATAATTATGTCACGTTTAATAACATTCCATGGATTTTATTATCCCTTACATACTTTATCTATAACTCAAAAGCTAAGAGCATTACATATATATATATATATATATATTGGACCCCTTGTTGTCTCCCGCATATATATTTTCATTTCGGGCTTCTTCGTAAAGAAGGAATCCTCGTTATACGACAAATAGAGTCAAAACTGTAAAAAACGCGGTTTTTGAAAGTTTAAATGCGCGTTATACGCCGGAATATACGATATGTTTGCCTGTTTAGTATGAAATCACGGATGTTATTAAATTTTGAATTCTAGAATAAATTTCTAAACAGAGTTATTGTTTATTCAGTTTTAAATAAACCACTTCAAAACTTTTATCTGAGGTTGACGTCAAAATCCCAAACAAACGTGCTTTTGTTTACAAGCCTTTCGCATAAACGAAACGTCATTTTTTCCGAGATTCATATTTCAAGACTTGGGATTTTGAACCTCATGCGAGTTCATGCATCTCAGAACTGGCAATCGATCTGGTATCAACCACCCGATAAAAACATTCTGGGAATGTGACGTTTCCCTTCTTCAATCCGTGTAATACATCTTAAGTCGCATAATACGAAGAAACGTGTTTAGACATGCCTTTTTATATTCTTTCCTCCTTAATCGGACAGAAAGCGGTGAAAAATGTCTGCCGTTGTGCGGAGGTTTTTGCAAGGTTGCGTGGGAGTTGCCCGCTGATTCACTACTCTGATTCAAATGGGCAAACCTTGAACCTGTTCATTTGCTTTTATCGCTGAAAGGGATAAGACACATACTGAAGCAATGCGGTTTCCTTTTCCATCATTTCTTATCGGGCGCACTTCAGATACTGGGATCACGTAACTGTTGGCGAAGTGGCGCCTCTTCGAATTGAATAGAGCGTCTTTTTGACTGTTTGGGTCCGTTAGATTAGACTTCTTTTTTTGAGATTGTAAATATTGTGTTTGGAGGGATAAGTATTGTTTTGTAAATATTGCACCATGAGAATGAGTGGTAAGGTGAAGATTTTTTATCTGACATTGACACTGGTTGTAACAGATTGGACACTGTTGAAGAGTGTGTGTTGGTTTTGTAATTATAATTTCTCAATGCTGTATTGTTTTCAAACAAATGTCGTTGGATTTGGAAATGATCCTTTAGTTATTTTTTTAGCTATTGATAATTCTAAAAGAGTACTGGTTAAAAAGGTGGTGGTTGATTTTCGCTTTTGTTTATTTATTGTGTCTGCTTATAAATAATAGAAAATGTACTGAGAGAAACACGTGATGCTGGTGAAATAGATATTTTTCTTTTTAAATACAACAAAATGTCATTTGCAGGAATTTCAATTCGTATTCCTACATCTTTTCTCTAGGGGAAGAAACTCGGGTAGATTTTGATCTTTTTATGGACAAAAATGTTTCAATTTCAGTTATTTTAAAGAAATTATAAAATCCACATTTCAAAGTCACCTTTTGAAAATACAGCCAGAAAGTAATTTAATGAATGGTGTCAAGAAATACCAGTGCAAGTATGAAAGCATGATCTTTTAATGAAATTCGAAGTTTCATTTATTGGGATGGGGGCAACAAGAAAAATGAGTTGGAAGTAGAATTCCATAATTACCACTCTACATTTATTCACGCGGAATTTAAAAGTCTGCGATCTAGTAGCGAAGCACAAATGTAAGCTTTATCATATAGTATTAATATTAATTACATCTATGATTCTTTAAGATTATCCTTAATATTATTATATTTTCAATAAATAATCCTCTTTTCGTCCAAAGAACGCATGTTTATTTAAAGTGATTTCTGGAGTAATTGGTAGCCACAGAAGCCTAGTGGTTATACTCACGAGCTCATAGAGTGCATATCGTCGGCCTAATTATCAGACTGCGTAACTCCACCGGCGTTACTGATTTGATATAGGAGTGCAACACGCCAAACGCTTTTTGGCGTGATTCAAGAAACCTTTTGTTTTGTCTACGCCATCCCTCAGCGCGCGCTCCGCTTTTAATTTATTCCTCGATCAGTATATATATAATCACTACTTTTTTAAATTTCATAATAAAACTAAAGTTCGAAGGGAGAGGTGGGGGCAAGATTTTAACATAAAATAAATACAACAGAAAGTAATATTAATATATTACACTTCCAGTTATAAATTATTTACACTATTTTAAGCGTTCATTACACAAAATTTGAACAATATGTTATTTTTGCTGTGCAGAGATACCTGAGAAAAAAACTAACACTAATATACGTTATCCCCATGGCAACCACATTATCGCACGAAAAAAATATCAAAGTAAACCATATTGTAATATTATCGCCTATCTTGGCGCACATAAACAACAACTTGGCGCCTAGCCCTACTGTATCAAATTACCTTCCCAGATGGAGTTACGCAGTCTGATAATTAGACCGACGTTATCACAAATTCAAGGCCGTGTGCACAGACCAACAATCTACAGGGGCTGGTGCACGTTAAATTGTCGAAGCTCAAAATCCTCTCGTTGGCGTGGTGTAGTAGCTTAGAAAGGGAAGTTCCATATCAGCTGTCGTCCTCGTCACTTGATCGTTCTTAAAAATTGTGAGGTGTGTGTCACCAATAGTCGTCCTAAATTTTTACAGTGTGATGTGAAAAAACCTTCGCTCATTCCCTCTAGAGCAGGAGTGCCAACCTGCAGCACGCGTGCTATATTGTGGCATGGTTGAGTTGTCACAGTAGCACGCGAAGACTTAATTTTTTAAATTTTGAATACGCATTAACTAATTATTTTCTACAATTTTATTAAAATGAGGTTGTCTCAGACAAAAAACCCCCTCAAAATTTGAATCAAAATATGTTTGCGGATAAATGTTTTTTACTGTGAACATTATAAAATAAATATCACTCATAACTAGCTGATGTACACCTATAATAACCTACCGTAAAATTCGGCGTATAACGTGCACCTATACTTTCAAGCTGAATTTTTTTAATTTTTAGGTATATTCGCCGTATAACGCGCACCCCCTTTTTTAACGAAGAAATCTGAAATATCAGTATGCATTATTACTTTTATGTTTTGAAGTAATTTATTCGAGTTATTATCACAGACTTATGGAAAAATAGTACACTTCTAGAACTACAACTTTTTTAGTTCATAAGGCAAGTAGTTTCTTTTAAATAAAGTGTTTCGATGTATGTAGAAGTATTTTTTTTATGCTTATCTTAAAGCTATTGTTTTCATACCCGGCGTATAACGCGTACCCTTAAGTTTCGATCTTATTTTTTGTGTTCAAAGTGCGCGCTATACGCCGGATTTTACGGTAATTTTGTTTGCAGCTCTTTAATAATATCTTAATATAGACTACTTGGTAAAACAAAGTAGTAATTCAAAAGTCACATTAAGTATTTAGTGTTTAATAATTATTTTGAATGAAATGATTGGAATAACCCATTTTTATTTTACACCTAACCTAATTGATTGAACTTGTAAAAAGTTTGTTAACAATAAAACCAAAGTTTGCACTTTCGTCTTATTTATTTTATTATTTTTTAATTTCTACTTCATAGACATGCATTAAAAAATGTGCTATTTACATAAAAATCCCTTCATCAATGTGTGACATGCTTCAAAAGCAGACCCATTCTCTCTTCACAAATTATGGGTAATTTGCCCAGTGAAAAGAGTAAACATATCAAGCCCATTTACTATTGCTGGACTTGATTTATGCGGTCCCTTTATAGTCAAATATAAAAATCAGAGAAAGAGAACTCAAAGTAAATTGTGTGTATGTGTATTGCTATATTATATTTCATTTGTGTAAATTTGTTGATTTAACTTTATTATTACATTTAAATTGTTGTAATCATTGTATTTAATTATGTGCTAAATTTATATATATTGTGCTAATTATGATATTTGTAAGTTCTTGCATGTGAACATGGCAAGGCCGGGCGGGATGTTGGCGCATGCGCGCCAACGTCATGCGCACAAATGCAAATATTCTTCCTTGCCGCGCTGTGCCGGCAGTTGAGAACTTTCTGTGGAACGAGATAGCCGAGAAAATTTCTCTTTAATACTCAGACGTGAGCATTAATATAGGACTCTAATACTCGAAGCTCACAGTAAAAATTACTTAAAATTTGCTGCACTTGTAAATAGCATATATATGTTGTGTGGTTAAATAAAAAAAGAAATAAGCGTGGCTGGTCCGTCGATGAAACAAAAACAACAAACTAAAAATAAACAATCTTATAAGTAACATTTTTTTTTTTACTTTCCCATATTTGTATGTTGAAAAAGTTGGAAGGGACACGCATAAATATTTTTTTATCAAATAGTGGCATTCTTCCCAAAAAGGTTGGCCATCCCTGTTCTAGAGTATTTGAGAGGCCTTGGTTACCTGGTGGTTATGGTAACACACTCGTGGCCGACGTTGTCGAGTCCTGATGCCACTGAAACCCGCTGTGTAGAGAGACAAAAGCACCTTGAATCTGTCGATGCTCAGTCTGAACGTAGTCGTGGTGTAGAAGTTAGGGGGTGGAATGCCATCTCGGGTGTCGTCCTTGCGACTTGACCTGGTGTTGCTCTAGAGTGCGACGTTAATAAACACTCCCTCCGAAATAATCGATACCATTAATAATTTAAATATCCTGTGTGAAAAAAAATTTACTAATCATTTTAGATGAATAATTTACGGGTCGATAATTTCCTTGTCCTACGTAACAATTATTATTTTAAAACATTTTTTCGGATATGTTAATATTCATTGAACAACGATTAGATAATCTTCACAGGTTGGGCTAAAAATATATTTGATATCTGCGAATACGTATAAATTATCCGCCTCTGTGTCGAAAAAGCCTTGGTGTATGTTTCACGTTTTCCGTAATAAATCAAATCCTGAATCATTGGGACATAAATGGTTGCCTTTTGACCCTATCTCAAGTTAATGTCTCTGTGTCTTATCTAAAAAGGCCGATCATTTGTTTGTATATCTCTTTGATGAATGTTCTCAAAACCAAACAGGAAAATTTACATTGTAAGCCCACTTGTCCATCGTATTGGTACGCCTTAACAAGATAGCCATCTCTCTTCAGGGGGAAAATGCATTTAACAAATAGATCTCCATTCTCTCCTGACTTGTTTTTCAAGTATGCTTATCATTATAGGGCTACATGGAAACCAATCAAATCCATATTACTGGTAAGATCCGTGCATTCTGGAGATCGTGACGCACAAAAATATTTTCACCCCCCCTTTTTTTTTAAAAAAAAAAAAAGTAAATTTTCTTTTCTGGGAATAGAATAAAAACTTGCATCGAGAGGGCGTTTAATTGCCTTTTATTTTTTCACATGCTTCTATTTTTATTTGCCTGCCCTTGGAGGATCCGTCATCAATCACTGTCAACGTCTAGACGACACCTTGACTGTTTCTTTCACTGCCGAGCATTTAAATGCCCCTATCCTTTGTTTTCTTAATTATTCCGGATTTCTCGGAAATACTCAAGTGCCCTGGGTTCTTCAGATCTGCCTGCATACGAAATCGAATCTAACCAAGCGTGTTAGAATAGTAAGTAGGGAGCGATTATTGATTCGACTTGGGCTTTTGGAAAAGTGTTTTCTCAATTGGAAAATGATTGCCCACTTCTTATTTATGATACCCCAGAGTATGTCGCTGACTTTTAGTGAAAGGTTTCTGGGAATAATAGCTTCTTTTTTTTTTTTCTTTGAAGTGTTATAAATGTTTTGAAAGTTATTATTTAGCGGAGAAGAGTACCGTCTGTGAATTGAGGTGGTGTTATAAGTCCTTGAACATTATTTGCCGAAAGATTTCCTGTTGGAAAGCATGGTACCACTGCTAGGTGCTGTACTGTCGTCATGATGACTGTGATAAAAAACCAGGATCAGTGGTGCGCACAGGAATTTTTCAGGGGGGCGGGGTCCAGAGTCGAAAGTCCACCATTATTATAATCATATCCCAATACGCAGTCCAACATATTTCTTTGATTGTGTCGACTTTCGAGAGCAAAAAACAGTACGAAAGTAATTATTGAATAAATAATATATACATAGGGTTATCATCAATCAAAAAATCAAGGACTTTGAGGCGGTCCGGACCCCCCTTTGTGTGTGCCTTTGTAGCTTTCCGGGAAAGGCAGGGGATCTGGACCCCCATTGCTCTTCATTTTTTTCTCGATTCATTATAATTCTATGTTTATAGGACGTAAAACAATTCCAAAGGTAATTTAATTGTTATTAACAATTCATTTTATTTATCAATGCCATTATTTATTCAATAATTTATTTTTTACTGTTTTTTGTTCCCGACAATCGTTAAAATCGTAATTTGTTTGGCGGCGTACAAGGTGTATGATATGAGAATGGTGAATCTTCAACACTGGACCCCGCGCCTCTCCCGTGGCTTGCCTTGTCACGAGTTCGAGCCCAGTACCACTAAAGACCCGCCGTGTAGGGCAGCGATGCACGTTAAATCTGTCGAGAGCTGAAACGACCTCCCGTTGGTATGGAGTGGTAGTTAGGAGAGGGGAGTGCCAGCTCAGGTGTCGTCCACATCACTTGACCATGGTTCAAAGTTACGTGGTCCGTCGCCAAAAGCCCTCGTGTAGCTGAACAGTGCGACTTTAATATTCAATCAATCAACCCGCACCTTCCCCCCCGTCGGAGTTGGATATTCTATAATAAGCAATTATACAAAAAATATCCATAGAGATTTTTTAAGTAGCTAAAAATACTATTAGAGAATTATTACGCCCCAATCATTTGGAAATTTTAAAATACTGACTAATAGATGTTTTTTTTACAAGCTTTTTGATTCCTCATTCGAAAGAGTTCTTTTTTGACTGCTTACAAGGAAAGTTTTTCTGTTGCGGACAAAAAGTATATGTCATTTCAAGAGATATGCAATTTTTTGTAGTCCAAATTAATAAAAAATATATATTTTTGACTGTTGAAATATTTCGTGCATTTGGAGTTAATTTATTCATTAAATATAGAGGGGTTTTTTTTCATTTTAATCGGGAAGAAAGAAAAATTCGTTAGATCGGGGTTCGGTAAATCGTGGTCCGACTGTATTTCACTATCGTTTATATTTACGCATTGCATTTTAAATTATTTTTGGATGAGGGAGAAAATGACCGTCACCACGTTCTATGGATGTTTTCTTACTGAAGTAATTTACTGTGGAGTTCACACGTTTACTTCCCGTTGGTGTGGTGTGGTAGTTAGGAGAGGGGGTGCCAGCTCAGGTGTCGTCCACGTCACTTGACCATGGTTCAAAATTACGTGGTCCGTCGCCAAAAGCCCTCGTGTTGCTGAACAGTGCGACGTTAATATTAACTCACTCACTCACACGTTTACTTCATTATGTGTTATAAAATAATATTGTATGCTATCGACAACATCCAACAAAAGCCCTTGTTCATTTCCCCAAGTTTATGCAAATAATTACGAGTTGAAGTTAGCAGCAATTTCTATCTTTGTTATATAAGCTTTTTTACATGAATGTAGTCGAAGTTTGAAAGAAAACTAAATTTAGACCGTCGCTTGTAAGAGAATACGGTAAGATGCTCGTACTCCAAAATTTTAGAGGTAAATTTAAGGTTGCTAATCTATTTTCCCCCAGTTATACTTAGTTATGCATTTCCTTCAAGTGAATGTAATTGCTCCGGAACAATGAGATTTTTATGAAATAAAAGAACTATTGTGTTCTGAGTCTGATTTCTCTGAGATCTTGAAACATTCTTCGTCAGTTACTTAAGGGGGTCACTTCACGAAAATCCATGAAATAATCGATTTTTCAATTTTGATTGAAACATAAAATACCATTCTTTTTCTTTCTAATGCAGTTTAAATTTTTGCTCTAGCTTAATTAGAAGTATTTTTAATATTTTTTTAAAAAAGTTGTTTACATCTGTCAAACCCCAAAACCGCTGATTGCCACGCCCTCTTAAATCAAAACAAAAGACACATGCTACTTTTCAGCCTTATCAAATGGTTTAAATTGATTAAAAGAATTTATTTTGATCAGCAGCTTATCCAGGAAAGAAGTGAAGTGAATAGTTATAGATGTTTGTTTACTTACAGCCTATTTTTTACCTCCTTAAATGCAACGGATTTCTGCGATCGTTTTCAATAGTGTTTTCCATCAAAAACATTAATAAAACGTTTACAAAACGTTTTTTAAACTCTGTTAAGTAATAAAATGTTTAAAAAACTAAAGAGTTTGGAAAGAAATGTACAACATTCCAAACTTTTATGGATTTAAATGTTGATAAGTCAGACAATTTCAACATAAATAAATCAGCTTTAAAATCTAAGTTAGGTGTGTAAGTTCAATAAAGAGTATGCTTCTTTTTTACATTCATTTGAATGTTTCTGTGAAATTCCTGACATTATACTGTTCTTTTGTGCTTTGAAACAACATTAATTACATAAAATTAATGTAAAAAGCAAGGTATTCACATAAATTTTGGTCACAAATTCTAGGGTTTGGCTATACAAAATTGTTAATATGTTGTAACTTTTGTGGTCTTATTCAAACATTTCTTAATACCAGGTTTTCTAAAACAGTAGTTAATCAAAAAAGGTACAAAATTATATGAAGTGGACACAATAGAATTTCATATGCTATGAGGTCTATTTAAAAAGTAGCAGTTGCAAAAATATTTTGCGGAGTTATGCATTTGTCACTTACACCATAGTGGTTTTGTGATTCCATGCATACATTAAATAATGTGACAGAGAAAGTAACCAAAGTGTCTATGGCTTTAGCTGCTGCCGAAACAATATTTAATAATGGATAACCAAATGTACCAGTGGCTATCAATGGTACCTGGCTAAAAATAAGCTATATATTTCTAAATGGTGTTGTTATGGCAGTTAGTTTGGACACTGGGAAAGTTGTTGATGCTAAAATATTATCGCAGAAATGTTTGTAATTTTAACAGCGATGTACATAGCAATGAGTGTTCGGCAAGTTACATTGAAAATAGTAGGGGAATGGAAGTTGAAGAGGTGCCCTTTTTTTTGTATCTCTCATCACTCGCAGACATTACACAATTTACGATATACACAATATTTGGACTATATGGGAACTCTAAAGCATACAAATCAGTTTTAGAATCTAAAGATATGTCAATATTGAACAATTAGAATGTGTTAATCATGTTGAGAAAACGATGGGGACATGACTTAGGGCCTTAAAATTAAAAGACAGAAAGCTTAAAGACAAAAAATCTCTAGGATGCCGTAATGGCTTGACAGATGCTGAAATAAACAAATTGCAAAGTTGCTGTTTTGGCTGTTCAAAACAACTCGGGAAAATTTGTCAGCCATAAGGCAAGCTATATGGGCTATAATTTTTGATAAAATGTTCACAGGTTTGAATCTACGACACGGTTTATGCCCCATGGGATGTGACTTGTGGTGTAGATTTAATATGTCCACATACTGAAAGGTTACACATACAAGCATAAACACGACTTACCTATTGTAATTAGAAATTACATAAACAAAGTATTTAGAGGTCACTAATCTTGAACATTTATCTGGATGCTTGCTTGATAAAACTCAAAATATTAGTGAAAGCGGAAATAGTTTTTGGTGTATAATTCCAAAAACTGTATTTGTGCAATTGGGAACTTCAAAAACTATAGTACATGAAGCTATATACTTATATAATCAAAGCTTCATTACCAAATTGAAAGTTTTAGATGTATTAAACATTCAACACCTGAATTTTACCAATGTCGAGCATTGCAAAAAGTAGATCATCCGTGTATTAGGAAAGCAGAATAGTTAGTTTTACAATGAACCAAAGAAGCCAGAATTAAAAACAAACAATTAAAATGTAGGCAAGAAGATGATCTTGCAGATGACACTAGCAATCCCCCCAAGTTATAGTTCTGGTATGCATTAGTTAATAGTAAGTTTGTACTTTAAATCACTATTTCTCAAAAGTGTAAATTTCAACACAAAAGGAACATTTTTGAAAAAACTACTTTTTTACAGCCTTGAAACTTTGCACATATGTTAACACTATACAAATAAATATTTTAATGAGAGATTTTGTCAAAAAAGTTATTCAAAAAATATTTATGGATTAAAATGTACAAGAATTTTCATCGTTTTAAAATTTTTGACGTGTTACTCCACATATGAATTTCTTAAAAAAAAAAACTAATCAAAATTTTGAAAAATGCTCCCATTAAAATAATAAAAACAATACAATGAATACACAAAAAAAAAATTCATGACTGTACAACCAGCCAATTTTTAAAAAATGTTCCTTAAACTTGGTCATTTTTAACATTACGGAGATAGGGAAAATGCTGCGTGAAGTGACCCCCTTAAGCCCGAATAAATAGATACCGCAATGTTGCAGAATAAGGTACCGAAGTATGTAATATAAGAATATGACCTCATTAAAGCAATTCAGTTGGGAAAATATATATGAAGTAAAGAATTAATTTTTTTAGGAATAAAAAAATGCTTGTAAACTAATTTTAATTTAATACACTTTTTGCGATATTGTTTAATGCAAGATGTTTTTCAAAATAATTAGTACTTTCTATAACAGTCAATTTTTGTATTTTGTGAAGTTGATGATCGATACATAAAAATGCTATGGGGTACGTCAGCTGAAGCTTAAAGTCGATGATGTAGTTTGATTTGGAAATATTTTGGTATTAAGAGAGAGCTGCTACTTTCAAATTATAGGTCAAAATTACGCAACATATCAATAATCCTTCGACAGTCAGTGCGGTTGCCTGCCCGCTTTGTAAACCCAAGGTTGAGGGTTCGATCTTGGCTAGAGTCGATAGATTTTCTGGATGCGAAAATCGTAGGCACGCATTTCGTATGATTGTGATATGTAAATGATTCCTTGAATATCGATTTGCGTATTGAGTACTCGGCAAAATAAAACCACAGCAATCTTTAACATCAAACTAGAGCTTGAATTAAATTTAATTCAACCGTACAAATTTGGTAGCGAGAGCCGCTACTAGATGGTGCCACCACTGAAACGTGGCCGCGGTAGCCGAGTGGTATAGGTATCGGACTGTGGCTTGCTTTGTCACAGGTTCGAGCCCAGTACCACTAAAGACCCGCCGTGTAGGGCAGCGATGCACGTTAAATCTGTCGAGAGCTGAAACGTCCTCCCGTTGGTGTGGTGTGGTAGTTAGGAGAGGGGGGTGCCAGCTCAGGTGTCGTCCACGTCACTTGACCATGGTTCAAAATTACGTGGTCCGTCGCCAAAAGCCCTCGTGTAGCTGAACAGTGCGACGTTAATATTCAATCAATCAATCAATCAGCCACCACTGAAACGGCTCTCACGTATTGGGGACTTGCCGTGTCGTGTCTGCAAAGGCTTAGTTGCTAATATGCATTCCATTAAGGGGAAAAAATTAAGCTTCGATTACCTCTCATGCCATGGTGTTCCAGCGCATCTAAATTTGTATTAATCTACAAGCTTTTAATTCCATCGAATTATGAATGAAACAGTTAACTAGCAAAAAAAACTTTAAAGTAATTAAAATATATGACTTCGTATTAAATTATAGTCACTTGATTTATATAAGAAAAATCTTTTAATATTTTTTTATTTATAAAATATTTCAAAATTTTAATATTAAAAAATTATTACAGTGCATAAATAATCCTCTAATGTTGAATTATTCTTTTTCAGTGTTATATTATGTTTAAAATTCCTTTATTGGTGGAAGTAAACATTCCTGTGTATTTGTTTGTAAGGTAAGCTTCTATATTTTTTTCTCTTGCTAAAAAAAGTTTTGGTATTTTATTTGTTTTGATCAAGATGTTTTTTCTTTAATATATTATATATTTTTTGATGGTGGGAATAATCACTTAGGAAATGTATGTTATTGAATTAATATCAAAACTAATAACTACTTTATAAGGGTAAGATAGTAGTGTACATTAATAAATAGGAGAGGAAAAATTGTATTTATAGACCTGTACTAAAATTTTAATTCCCTTATAATTTTATTAATATTTAACATTTGCATTATTAACCGAATTCATGTTACATATCCACTGTTGCTGAAATAAGTAACTTACGAGTATATTATTGGTCTAGAGCAGTAGCTTCAAACTTTCAACTCACGGAGCCCCTAGAACTAGAAGGTGTTTTTGTAGAACCCCTAGAACTAGAAAGTATTTTCGTGGAACCCTATTCTACACACACACTTAGAAAAATATATCTTAAAATAATATTTAAAGTAGATCGAAATCGCGCATTACATATCTTATGAGTTTCATTTGTTTTCATACTTTGTTTTTGTAGCCACTCACGTTGAGAAACATTTTTCGTTTAAATAAACTGTTCTGACTGGCATTTAAAAGTTTATAGCTAAGTGAGAAATTCTGTGTATTTTGCATGAATTTCCAAACCTAAAATTTAGTAGCTGTTCTTGCTACAATTTAGATTTTAACATCCAATCTGTTGATGTTTCGTAAGTAGTTCTCTCTCCTTTATTATAGGTGTTTTTCCCCCACAAATGCAAAAAGTGCCTTTTCCATTAGAAAAATATTTAGTTTCGCAATACATTGAACTAACGAGTATAAAATTATCTTGTGGAACCCGGGATTGTAAACAATGAAATATTCACAATCTAATAGGCAATATACCGGGTGGGCAAAAAGTCCGTAAAAATTTTAAAAATTCATAAAATCCGGAAAAATGAACGAAAAAAAACTGTTTGCAGGATCAGCATTAGTATGTCACGGGATTTTTTTTATGCTAGAAAAAAATAATTCGAAAATCATCCGGTAGGTGGCGCTGATGTACGCAAATCAAAGAAACAATGCATACATAATGAACAGAAAACTTTCACAACTTTATTACACCACATGACCACCACCACAGTGGAGAAGACATTCCAGACGAGTGACAAATCCAGCAACGGCAGAGTGCAACACGTTCGGATGTATGGAGGATACTTCTCTGCGGATCGCATCTTTCAGTTCCGACAAACTTAATGGACCGGATAGATACACGCGAGATTTCAAATATCCTCACAACCAGAAGTCTTCCGTTGTTAAATCTGGAAACCGAGGAGGCCATGGGTACCTCCAGCGCCTGCTAACGATTCTGTCTTCCCCGAACGTCTGTATCAGGAATGCCTTAACCGGGTTAGCAGTGTGACTGGTTGCTCCATCCTGCATGAACGTGACATTCGCAATCTGACCTCGTCGAATTAAACATGGCACGACAGTCTCCCGCAGAAGCGTTAGATAACGCTGAGCATTTACCGCTTCCGTTATCCATCCATTTACTGGGCACTGCGTTTCAAAGAAGGGTCCTATGATAAATGAACCCGTGAAACCACACCATGCTGTCCCTTTTGGGGAATGCAATGGCTTCTGTGTGTACTCACGTGGATTAGAGGTCGCCCAAATGGGACAGTTATGGTTGTTAACGTCACCATGAAGCGAGAAATGTCCTGTTCCATTTTAGAGAAGGCCCACTTCGCAAATGCTTCCCTCTGTGCGGTATCTGCTGGCGAAAGTTCATGGCACGATTGCAATTTGTATGGGTACAGCTGGAGGATTCGACGAAGAATATTGCGGACAGATGATGGTGGTAAACCCAATCGTCTGGCAGCTTCACGAGCACTGTTGGTTCCTGAAGCTGCTTCGGACGCAATCGCTTCCATTTTGACAGCAATGAAGGTTACACGTGCTTCTTTCAAGCATGGTCGTCCGGCTCGTGCTCGATCCTCCAACTTTCCTGTTTTCTCAAAACGTTTAACAAATTTTAAGATACCTGCAGGTGTTAAAGGGCCTTTTCCACTCTTCACATTTTTCTGAACTCGGAATTTACGCAAGGCAATGGTCGCTGATTCCTCGTTCATGTAAAATAACTTCACCAACAAAGCTTTATCCGGCGCACTGAGCATCCTTGTTCACATTCACTGTATGTAATGGGGAAATGAATGTGGATTCATTGAGAGCAAAGGTTTTTATAGCCGTCTAATTTGCATATTTACACCACAGACGCTTGTAACAGCGCCACCTACCGGATGATTTTTGAACTATTTTTTTCTAGCTTAAAAAAAATCCCGTGACATACTAATGCTGATCCTGCAAACAGTTTTTATTTTCGTTCATTTCTCCGGATTTTATGAATTTTTAAAGTTTTTACGGACTTTTTGCCCACCCGGTATATATGAAGATAAAACGTTTTAATAAAATATTTTATTATATTATGATAAAAGTATTTCAAAATAAAGTTATGTGTAAATAAAATTGTCTGTGTCTTCATGAAAGGGGAGGGGCTTATAATTCCTGCGGGTATACAAACTTCATAGAGAACGTGAATCTATTTTGTATACACATTTCTAAGTTTCTTTTCGATTTTTTCATTGTGACTCGTGGAACCCCTGAGTATGCGTCGTTGAACCCCAGGGTTCCGTGGAACACAGTTTGAAGACCACTGGTCTAGAGGTACCCGTATTGGGAAAGAAACCACACCTTTTATCACAAGAAATCTCTGGTATAGTCTTGTTTGTTATCTCTGGAATTTCGATTCTGTAAAGATAAATCTTGACCTTAACTCCGAAGTTTATGTGCTTTAAATGCTATCTGGCCTTTCTCATAAACCCCAGTTGTGTTTCGTTTGCCTCTTTATCAGAGTATGAAGAGTACCGCTCAGGAAATTGGTTGTTTACTTGGCGCCGGTTCTCTCCTCTCCAATATCATCGTGATGATACAAAATAACCAGGAAAATGAACACGGCGGCTGGAATAAGATTGAAAGGTTTGGACTTGGCTTCTGCTCCAAATGTACCCCTTTTTTGTATTTTTTTAAGTCAATATTCGGCATAAGTGCTGGTTTCATTATATTAATGGAGATACGGAAATATAAGGTTTTCGTAAAAGATGTTGGGGAAGTTTTCGTGTTTGTGCGTCAATTAGTTGTCCTTTAATTTCAAATAAACTATATCATGTTTTATTTTTCTGGGTATGAAGGAATCAGGTCTGGGAATTGTTTGAGAATATAAAAATCCTTCTATCTGATCCCAAATATAATACAATAACCAGATTATTTTACTTTGGCGATTTTACATAGAAATCGTTAATTAAGTTAATGAATATCAGCTGCAATTTAGGTTTAAATATTTAAAAAAGACACTGTCGTGTAAGAGCAGTAAAGCGTGTAAGTTTCTCAAAACCATTATTTAAAAACTTGACGATATTAAGTGTAAAACGCGTTTTAAAATAAAACGCTGATTCTTTTTTACACATTTCATGGAATTAAAATTGTTCTGATTTATAATCTGCAGATTTCAAAAATTATTCTTTAAATTTAATGTAACATTGCATTTTATGTAAAATTACTTGTATTTCATAATTATAGAAACTTCAATTACTAAATTATTTCAACTAATGCATGCTAAGCCACGCATAATTTATGTGCAATTGACTTAGTATTTATTAAATATTTTATTGCTACATGGTAAATTGGGGGAGGAGGTAATTACTTTCTGATGTGTTCGTAACTGTAAAATACATCGTTTACACCCAGAATGTCCTATATCTCAATTTCAAAACATTAAAGTTGTCCTACGATTTGTTCTAGAATTATTAAAGAAAAGTTTGTGTGACCGATTAACCTCAAAAATACAAACTGTATTAAAACTTTTTTTTTATACCAAAGTTGTAAATTTTCTTCCACATTTATCAATTGGGGTGTGAAAATTTACAGTTAAACATTTTCCCAGTTAAATATTCACTGCGTATAGTTGGAAGCAACTTAATAGTAACCTAGAAGATCCGGATACCTAATTTATATATATACTTCTCTTCCAAAAAAAATTTTGCGGGAATTTCAAGGATTCAAATTTCTGGATAATTCACTTTTATGCGATAGGTTTTTTCACATTAATTGCTTGCAGATCTAATCACACGTTAAAAAACAAAGCCATCTTAAGATTTTTTTAGCCCTAGGCCCCTATTTAAAAGTAGGCCCTACCTGTGACCTTTAAAGTAGGCAGTATTATACCATGCATTGTACTAGTACAAATTTTAGTTTGAAACAAATAAATGTACATGTCTCACGATTTTACAAACCTTCGCACAATGGTAGCATTTCGACTAAATGCTTATGGTATAAGGCCTAGGTCTAGGCATGAGCAACATTCATCACTTACGGTCATGCCACTGTAGCCAGTTTAATTGTAGTTTGAAATTCCCTATTTTTCGAACATTAAAATTATTCAGATCATGATATTATTAAAGAACGAAACAAGGCCCCCATCGAGGGTGAGGCCCGGGTCCATTTGGCCCATGCCTTTTAGACGTCCCTGGTTAAAAGCATAATCATCGGGAGAGAATCCTAACTTCGGATTTATGTGAAAATTACGAAAAGGCCGGTGGATGGTCTTCGCCAGTTCTCTCGGGTTGCTTCTAAATACAGTGTTGTAAACAACCAATCAAAATTAAGGAATTTATGTATAAAGACGAATAAAAATTCTGTGCCGTGATTAGTTAAGGCAGTCTTCGGTAAAAGTACGAGAGCTTGAACTAAACGCGAAGCACATTTTCAGACAGAAAAAATGACTCAATTTCTATGGAAATCTGCAATATTTATAACTCTGTATCTCTGTTAACAATATAGTGTTTTTAAAAATGCCAAAATATTCTATGAATACTTTCTTTTTTGTTATAATACGTGGAGGCATAGCCCATTTAACATTACAGTATAGGAGAAAAACCTCGAAACACATTTTATGCCGGAAAAAATGAATAAACACTGTTCAAAACGAGGGAAGTATGATGAAAAAATGTTCCTAATTCGGGTCTTATTCTTTAACATTAACCGAAGACAGCCTTAAATTTCAAGTTAAAATTCTAGAATCTATGAAAAATCGTCAAGGAAATCTTAAAACCATCATTTTGTTCAATTATGATAAACGAATTCATCTGGTTGAACCATCGAATATTTCTCGATTGTTTTCATTTCATTTTCGAGTGTTTTTCCAAGGCGGGTGAGCCTTTTTCGGAATACATTACACCCCACTTTGGAGCCCACGTGTTAACTCAATCATAGAGGCATAAAACACTATTCATTCTCTCAGGTCTTTCTTAAAAGACTCGGAAACCTTGACCTTGACACTCGGAGAGGAATCATTTTCCAAGCCTCTGTCCCACACTCATACCTACAAGAGATCAAGAGCTCCCGAAGGCCGACCAAGTCACGAACTCGAGTTTTTGCACGGGGAGGTCCCGTTTAGCTAATTTAAATGGCATAAATAACAAAGCGGAGAAATATTTATTTTGATTTTATTTCGTAGGAGGAACTTGTTATCCTTTGCATCTCGAGAGGGTTGGATTCATCGTCCTGAAATCGGTCAACTTAATGACGAACTTGAGTACACGCGGTAGAAAAAGTTTTTTTTTTTTTTTTTTTTTGGCTGAAGAAGTTGCGTTATGCAGATTGAATTATCATTAACCTGACGTAACCAAACATGGATGTGACACACACTTGGCGAATCTTACATATGTGCGATGGTGGAATGCTTGGGTTGATCTCAGGGTTAGTTTTCTTTTTTATTAGTTATTGCCACTGAATTTCTCTTCCACCCTAATAATGACAGTTTGGAATCACTTTTTAAAGAAAAACACGGGAATAAAAAGACATAGGACGGTCGGAGCCCGATTTAACGAATTCATCGGGACCGAATGTTTTGTTCGTTAAATCGGGGTTATTCGTTATATAGGGGTCCAAACACAGTATAAAATTTTTGCATTCACTTTTTGGAAATTCTGTAATAAGTACCTACACAAAAAAATATGAATTGTTATAAACTACACACTTATTCAACAGCTAAAAATGCTGTTATCGAATTATTTCCCGCCAGTTAATTGGAAATTTTAAAACACTGACTAATGGATGTTTAAAAATAACTAATGGTCAGGTAGAGATATTGACGTATTTCTTAAAACGGAAAAACATTTTCTTATACGTCAAGAACAATCTGAAAACTAGTATTTAAAAATTATACCTATTCAGATCAATTGTCGCTACATTTATTCCTTTTGTAGCAACCAGTATCTTTAATTTCCGTTAAAACGTGTCCTTGACCTCATCGTAACTTGCCCTGTTAAATGTGACATCACCTGCCAATCACTCTTATCGTGTCGGAACATTTTGTCACGTGGTTAGGCACCTGCAAACTAATTGGGATACGTTGGAAATTTTTTAATGTATACCGATATTTCGCAACCGTCTTTATAAAAACGGACTCTTTAATTTATTAGTTTTGTGACTTTATGTGTAGAGGTTGACAAGTTCGTTACTCTATTGCATCAAACGTAGACCGTTTAGAGTTGTAGGGGCCGTTTTCTGTGGCGTATTCATCTTTTATGGGGGTGGGGGTATATTTGAAAGGCATGTAGACCATAAAGCGCCGAGGCGTAATCTTTGTGCCAAAAAATCTAGTGAGGAGGAGTCTATGTGAGGAGTTTGAACCTTCATAAACCCTACCTTTATGTACGCCTCTGACCAGTGGCGCACACAAGGAGGGTACTGGGGGTCCGCCCCCTTCAAAGCCCTTGGTGATTTTTCCGTTTGATTATTATTCTAAGTATATAGTACGTAAAATTTAATTATTTGTTATTAATGATTAATTTTATTAATTAATGTTAATTATTTATTTAATAGTTAGTTTTTTACTGTGTTTTGTTCCCGAAAATCGACAAAATCAAAAGGAGCATGATACCAAGAATGGTGAACTTTCGACTCCGGACCCCTCCCCCCTTGAAAAATTCCTGTGAGCGCTAATGCCTCTGACCGTTATGTCCATTTGATGTTACAGAATATCAGGTGCTAATTACGTCTCCAAGGGGCCAGAGAGGTTATGGTTGTGAACTCGTGGTCAGTGATTCCATCTGCCAAGGGCTGTGGTCGCAAACTCGTTGCCGGTCTGTCATGAGTTCGAGACCTACTGCCACTGAAGACCTCTGTCCCCTTCTGTGTAGAAAGGGCTGATGCACGTCATGGTTTGGAAGTCTTGTGTAAAAAAATAAAATCTGTAAAATCATTCGTGTACAAAATTTTAATAAACCAAATATTAAGATTTTAATGTAATATTTGCTTAGATGTCGTTCTAATCACTTAACTGTGGCTCAGAATTACAAGATCTTTTGCCAATAGCTGTCACACATGTGCAACGTTAATAAAAAAAATCAGTCAATCCGTTTGTCACGAAATTTGTGGGTCTTCTACTGTTTGCTGCGATTTGAAAGGACCCCAAATACATTAAAGTTCATTGTTTTTTACTGTTGTTAAGTATTGTTAAATCAACTTTTAACAAAGCTTATCTTTTGACTACATTATTTTTCGAATATTTCTTAAAACAGTGGCAAATAAGATGTTCCATATAATCGCACTTCTGTAAATATAAAGTGGCCGCGGTAGCCGAGTGGTCAAGGTATCGGATCGTGGCTGACCTTGTCACGAGTTCGAGCCCAGTACCACTAAAAACCCGTCGTGTAAGGGAGCGATGCGCGTAAAATCTTCCGAGTGGTGTGGTGAGGTAGTTAGAAGAAGTGGTGCCAGCTCAGGTGTCGTCCTCGTCACTTGACTCTGGTTCAAAATTACTTGGTTTGTCATGTATCTAAACAGTGCGACGTTAATATTCCCTCACTCTGTAAATATAAATATTGTTTGCAGTCCATTAACTAGGTTTTTTTAAACCTATTATCAAACATTTCTCAAACGGATAAACTATGTTGTTGCATATTTATATTAAGCATATATATATTTATATTATTTTATTAAATGTCTTCAAGAAAATACCGGATTCGTATCTACTTGTTTCAGCAACACTCTGTCAAACATTTAGCTGTTTAGTTGATATTTTAATACTCTGAATAGAAATAAGAAATTTAAATTTCACTTAGGTGTAATCGCGTGATTAAATTAATGGTATAGACCAGGGTTGGGCAATTTTGGTTCGAGGGCCACTTTGTGGTACCGAATGGCCGCACTTTATTAGAATGATAGCATTCATTTGTTAAATTTGTGTCTAAGAAGAGGTATAAATTGTACCAATGAAATCAATAAATGTAGGTTAAATAAAATAGTGGCTGTTTTATTCAATTTATTTATTGTGTTTATTTTGTGCCATCTATAGCTGCAAGAACATTTAGTTTTACAATTAGTTTATTAGACAAATGTACCCTATCAAACTTTTCTACAATTCTTTTGGAATCTGGAGTGAAATGGCTTGTTGAAATTCTTATCTCAACCTGCAAACCTACTTCCATCTATATTTGATCATCATACAAGAAAAACTTTGCTCACACAAATATAGAAAATATTTACTCTATTTGGTTTTCAGATTGTCTTTGCGGTCCGATGTATACCCAACATTGTCATAGATGAACAGTAGTCATCCCTTTATATGAATAGCTGTTTAAAGTGTATTTCTAGAAGGGGAAGCTACTCTCGAATTTTTTGGTGTGAATCAGCCTAAATAAGAAAAAAAGGCAATTGTTAAATTTTCGATCCGTTAAACAAAATTATGTTGTGTAAGGATAGTGAGTTTTCGTTCAAAGAACGTTGATCCAAGATGCCTTCTCAAATTTGGTATTATTCAATAATTTAGATTAAATTTCCACTTAGCATGAAAAGTAAGCTATTCCAAATCCTATGGTGTAAAAAAAAATGTTGATTAGGTGGTTGACATTGGTGAGCCGCCTACGTGGTTTCTCTTGCTTCCTGCGTGAGAAAACTTGCTGAATTGAAAAACTGCTCTTTAATTCATTTCCTCTCCACGAGCATTCGTCTTACTTAAAACTTAACGTGTTTATTTTTCCTTCTTTTAGTTCGTTATTGATCAAATTTACATGCGCGATGATTAATCGCCGTCTCTTCGTTCGTTGGAATTATGAATTTTTATAAGCACATTTTACCGTGTGCCTCCCTGCCTGATACCTGAAGGAACCGGTGAAAAGTTGGGAGGAATTTCGATAAATAGGCAATTTAAATCTTTTCTGAGTTGTGAATCGGTTGCTATGTGTGTGGTGGATATTATACTGGTGTTCTGAATTAATGTATTGTGTGTGTTATATTTTTGGATTGATTTAAATTCGATTACGGTATAATTGTTTGAGAACCCTTTTAATGGAATTGTGGCCGCTGCAATTTTTTTGGTTATAATCACGAATTCGTGGCTGGAGTTCCGCAGGTTCGAGTCCACGGGTGCCTCTGAATATCCTTTTAGAGGGGTCGATGCACCATAAATCTATTGTAGTTAGGACAGGGACGTCCCTCGTCAATTGACCGAGGCTCAAAATTAAGAGGTCCGTCGCCAATAGTTCTCACTTCGGATGCCTCCGAAACTGTTCCCGTAACCACGCCTCCTTGCCACATCCTACCATCCAATCAGGAGACTTTCCTTCATAAAGGCCCATCCACATCAGGCCTCATTCAACTTATCAGATATGGGATGGAGGAACGCTTCGCTTTCCATTTCCCAGTGACGTCCAGCGTCCAATAGTTCTCGGGGTACTTTATAGTGCAACGTCAATAATAACACTCACTCACACTTTTGATCAAATTGTATTGGATGTTTAGATTTAGAAATTTTTAAGAGAAGAATATGTGCAAATTTTTATAATGCATATTTCAAGTTTGCATCCTGCGCATATTTGATTTGGATTGCGGTTGATGTTCCATTATGAAATGGGTGGCTGAGATAGCTCAGTGGTCATGGTCACAAACTTATTGCCGGCTTGTCACGGGTTTCGAGAACTAGTGCCGCTGAAAACCCGCCGTGTAGAGGGGCTGATGCACGTTAAATCGGTCGTGGTTCGAAGTCCTCCCATTGGCGTAGTGTGGAAAGGGTAGTTAGTGCCAACTCAGATGCAGTTCTCGTTACTTGACCATGGCTCAAAATCAAGAGAGACGTCACCATGTTGCTTTATAGTGTGACGTTAACACTCTCTCCTTCCCATACATAAATATAAAAAATTTCGTACTTTTCTGTTTCGCCGGGGAAAGCGATTAAGTCGCCTAAAATGATACAATCAACGCCAAACAGAATATTCTCGCTGGTAACTTTTTGCCACCGCAAAACAAGTTGCATTCTTTTTTTTTTTTCGGAAGCGTCTTTTTTCAAAATGCATCAAAAATGGAAGGAAAACCAATGAGAACTAATATTTATCAATATTTTTTGTGCATATTGTGTGTTGTCGCCAATAACGCCAACTTGGTGAGTTTTGCGCCGGCGAAACAGAAAAGTACCAAAGATTTATGCTTAATCCTAAACTCGTGCAAGTTGTTCTAACTTTATTCATAGAAATAAAATTATTTTAATCATGTGTTTGTGCACCATTTCTGGAATTTCTTATTAAAAAGTAATTATATGCAACTATACCTGGGAATGGTTTTAAAAAAAATTTCTCTGTACCTTTTACATGGAGTTCTGGTTACTCTACGGGCTCTTTTGTAATGATTGATTATACTCTTTTTTTCAACGAAGATTATTAGCTATAAAAGTAAAAAATATTAAGTCGTGGATGTGTGTGTATCTTATAAAACCATAGCGATTTTAAAGACAAGTGTAAGAGAATGCATTCTGTGCTTGAGTGCGGTAGCGGACGACCGAGTGTCTATTTTCCTGTGCGGCCAAGCGAACTCCGTTACGAAGAGAAGTCGCCCTTGAAGCGGGGCGTTGGGCTTTTCTTCTAATGATTGCCAACCTTGAACACGAATTCAGGGTTGCTTCACACGCTCCGATGCAGAGAACCACACACTTTGCTGGAATTTTTTTACCCAACCTTTCATACTCAGAAACGCGAAGGAAGTGGGGATCTCAAATAAAGCATCCCTTTATTCACTCCTTATCTTCTGTGTGGATGATAATTAAATTGATTTTTGAAGGGGAACAAAATTTCATTATGATTAGCGATGAGTGAATGGTGTGGAGCTCTGTCGGCAAGTTTGCTTTGTTAAATTTGCGTTACTGTTTTTAAAATTATTATACTTGGGAGGGATACACCGAAAAATGCATTCTTAAACACAATTTATGTAAGCTTTTAATTCAGAAATGGTTTTTAACCTTTGTCATTTATATTTTATGACTAAGTCGTATACATACCGAGAAATATCAAATTGATGATAAAATACAGGTTTTCCCTCAACCAAGACCCAGTTCCGTTTTGACTAATAGGTCGTCTGATTTTTATCCTATAACACTATTTGTATTCGATAAAAATCAAAACTTGCTCATAAAAAAAAAAAATTCAAACCACCGTAGAATCCGGCGTATAACGCGCACTTTAAACACAAAAAATAAGACCGAAATTTACAGGTGCGCGTTATACGCCGGATTTTACGGTTTGTCCGTATTATATGAATTTCCCTACCTGTGTTATATTACAAATTTCTAATTCATATATGTATTTTAACTTTTTGTTGTTGTTGTGAGGAGGTGTACTGAACGAACGAGACTCAATTAACGAATCTGGAACCCCCAAAGCCCTTGATTTCTTTCGATTGATTATAATCCTGTGTGTATAGTACTTAAAATTTAATTATTTTTTATTAAACGTTTGATTAGTTATTGCTGTTTATTTATTTAATAATTATTTTTTTACTGTTTTTTGTTCCCGAAAATCGACAAAATCAGAAGAATACTTTGGGTAGCGTGTTGGAGCATGATACGAGATTGGTGGACTTCCGACTCTGTAGCCCTCCCCACCCCACCCCCTTATAAAAATTCCTATATTCGCCACTGATTAAAGTAGATATAAAAAAAAAGTCAAATGGTGTCAAATAATTAAAAATATTTCGGTATTTATGTCCATGGACATTTGTATTTGTAAATTGAGGTTTATTAGGTTAAAGAACTATGTATAGAGTTTGAAAAGGCGATGCTTAATTTCTGGTCGTATGTGATAGAATAGCTTTAGTTATATGAATGGTAAATTTTATGTAGTGTATAGTACCTTTTTCCCCCTCTCCCATTATAGATGTAGAAAATTGTGTATTGAAAATTTTTCCAATTTTGGTTTTTTCTGTCTATTTAATTAGGTTTAAAAGAGGTTGTTTTTGCTAACACTTCTCTTTTCAGATCACATGAACTTCGTCTACTTACGTTTAACACTTTCCAGATTAATAATATTAAGACGAATTCAAACAATACGCGCATTGTTTGATTTACTCTGGTGTCTTAGGCCATCCAAGAAATCATTGTATATGTTTTTCTGTTGAAGCAATTAAGGAATATGAGTTTTTCTTCTATGTGAGAATGTTGTTTGAACTAGATCTCGTAAGGACAAACAGTTCGAGTTTCTTTCTTCACTGCAAATAATTATCTATTATTGAATATAACACTATCATATGTACATCATATTTTGTTTTGGTTTGAAAGAATAAATTCTTTGTGTGATACCATTGACAGATTGGTGACAATGAAGATATTGATAAACATGTTCAATTTTTTTCAATTTGTTCATTTACTCAGATATATATCCTATTACTTTTTAATGCGTTCTAAACAAAATCAATTTTTAAAACTTAAGAGCATTTGTAATTTATGAATGCTTTTAGAAATATTTCGAAACTGTCGTCACATGATAAACCCTATATCATTTATCACTACAAAAGCAATTTCGGTATAATTTCAAAAAGAACAGCTGCATCTGTAGATGAAACAGCGATAAGGTTGACTAACTGTATGAACATGATACTAATTGAGTGCTAAAAAAATAGATGCCAAAAAGAAAAAGTTAAAAACCACCCTAAAATTGTGGTAAGAACCTTCGTTCCGCTGTGTCGGTCAGGTGACCTGAAGGGCCAGTACATCCTTGACCTCAGGAGTTTTGGCATCGCATACCGCTCATGTTCTGCCGTCTTTTTCGTTTAAAAATACGGTTGCGGTTTCCGGACATATTAACGTCACGTGACTGCTTCCATCATTTGCTGGTTCCTCCCCTTCCCGTGTGAGAAGGGGAACTAAGTGTTAAGGTTCCCCCACCTACTAGAACTAAGGTAGTCAATTAGCGAATAGCAGATGTGCCACCCTCAATTACGGTGGATGCTGCAGCATTCGGGGGTGAATATTGGTGATTGAATAATTTAGCCAGTCATCGGGTTTCTCAGAATGTAACAGGATGTAATTCTGGGAGCCGTAATAAGTACATGAAAAATAATTACGTTGAAATTACACATTGTGCGCCAATAATCTATTGGCTTCATTGAAAGACCTCGTAAGGTTTGTGTGTAGTATAAGTAGATCTAAGTTTGTGGTATAAACTCAACTGTGTGTTATAATAGAAGAAATTTAACAGCTTATATTTCTTGAAAGTATTTATGTCAAAAATCGGCCTATTGATACTAAAATTCATGTGCATTATTTTTTTTAAAACTGAAAATATTAATGGTGGGATAGTTCATTTTAAATTTAATTTCATTGTTAGCATTTTTTGAAATTGCATGTTTTAAATTTCTTCAATGGCTCAACAGCTCTGGGAGGGCCCTGGCCTTCTCCAGGCATCTCTACTTTTTAACAAATGTTTTCCAGTTTTTGACCTTGAAATATTAAGATCTTTTTCGACACGATCAATCCATTTTAGCGGGAGTCTGCCCCGAGATCTATTTCTCATTAGCTTTTGCCAGAAAGATTTCCTTGCAGCAACGATCTTCATTCATTCCAGTGAGATGACCAGCCCATTTAAGTCTCTGTAATTTGATGAATTTTACAATATCAGGTTGTGTTGAATTTTATACAGTTCTAAACTAGATCTTCTCCGTGATTCATTCATTTGGATCCCACCAAGATCACATAGATCACAAGATCACAATATCAAGATGTTTCTCTCGAAATGTTTTTAATTTAGTTGTGTGTTTATTTCTTGATCAATAACACAATTCGGTTCTTACGGAGTAAATACCTTATCGAAAAATTCATATTGAGATTTAATTTTATCTATGGGAGGGGGGTATATAGAGATCGATTTAAAATTCTTTTAAATGGAAGAAAATATTCATGAACACATGAAAATTCATGTTATATTCATATTTATTCATACATTTTTTATGTTATAGAAATAACACATAAATAATATGATAATTATATAAAGAGTAAATTTTCATTTAAAAAGCGACATTTAAAGGAAAAATTTATTTAAAAATGCGTTTACACAACTGTTGCTGATCACTTATTTAATTTTCTAACTATTGATTTTCGACCAGATTAATACATTTTATTCGTATAAAGCATCTAAAAGTTCTTTTTTCTTTTAACTTCAAATTCAAAATGTTTGCAAAAGATTTAATACTAGTATCTGTTATAAAATCGGTATGTTTCTGACAATATAAAAGAAGGAAGGAAAAAAATATAAGTGTTAATATGAAAGTGTGGTTAAATAGAGAATTTAAAATTGTGTATAACAGCCTTAAAAATGTGAGGCGTGCGTAATACGAAAAAAAAGTATATTTTGAATTTTATTTGATCGTGCTGAAATTGGATATATATTATGAAGAAATGTGTAACCTTTTTATAAAATAACACGCTATATTCTGTATATTTTATGTTGCCATACCTTGAGTATAAGCCATTCGTATTAGTAAACAAAGAGTTGTGGTGTTCCTTTTGAAACTGTAAAAAAAAAAAATTGACATTTTTTTAGTGATATTTTAATTGTGAAATTTTTTATTCTTTCTAAAATGTTCTTTCTCTGTTGGTTTTATGTATTATTTATTTCTCTATATGCATTTAGAGGAGTAAGGATTCTTTTTTTTAAACATACCATTCCAAAATATTATTATAAAGAGTGTTTTTTTTTCAGGTATAGAAGTTTAAGTTGGCATTATTTTCCAAGATGGCGACCGATTTAACAGCTGTCAAGTGATTTATTCTCAGTTTGGTTTGGCAATTAATCAAAACGATCATCAAGCAAGGCGTAGATTCGTCGAATGGGCCCAAAACGAGATTGCCGTTGTTCCCGATTTTCATAAGCGAATTTTGTTTAGCGATGAAGCGCACTTCTGGTTGAATGGCTACGTCAACAAACAAAACTGCCGCATTTGGGGTGAAGCTAATCCACAAGTGTATGTCGAAACACCGTTACATCCAGAAAAACTGACTGTTTGGTGCGCTTTATGGGCTGGTGGAATCCTTCTTCAAACACGATGAAGGCCACAACGTTACAGTCAATGGTGATCGGTATAGAGCCATGTTTACTAACTTTTTCATTCCTGAATTGAACAATCATGATGACCAGGAGCTGTGGTTCCAACAAGACGGCGCAACATATCACACAGCTCGTACCACAATCGATTTATTGGAAGACACGTTTGGTGACCGCCGAATTTCACGTTTTGGACCTGTGAATTGGCCTCCAAGATCTTGTGATTTAACACCGCTAGACTATTTTCTGTGGGGCTATGTAAAGTCATTGGTCTATGCGGATAAGCCAGAAACGCTTGACCATTTGGAAGACAACATTCGCCGTGTTATTGCCGATATACGGCCACAAATGTTGGAAAAAGTCATCGAAAATTGGGCGTCCAGATTGGACTACATCCGAGCCAGCCGTGGCAGTCATATGCCAAAAATCATATTTAAAATGTAATGCCACAAGATTATCTTTCGAATAAAAAAAAAATTCATGTCAATCGAATGATACATCGTTGTTTTATTGCAATTTAAAGTTCTATACCTCTAAAAAAACACCCTTTAGTTTTAAAATAAATCTCTTCACCTGCCTTTAATATTCCTACATTCGAATTATATGCTACTCCTATATCGTACATTATTTTATTATCGAATCATTCCTTCTCCAAACTCTTTAAGCACTTATCTGTAGTCTCAGTAGAAACTACCATTCAAACATCTGTAAAGTTTTACGTTTATTTATATATATATTCCGCTACCTGTATTTTTCTATTTATTCTTTTTCATATCGTCTTACGTTCAAGCCTGTAACTAATTCCGGCATTGATATTCATATCTGTCTTCATAAATTGGTCGAAACTACTAAAAACAGAACTATTCACCGATCATCTTTGTCTAAATCTTATTTGTTGGCATGCCCAATTGGTCAACTTTACGACATGTCTGATATCAACTGGGGGGAGGAGGACAAATCACGATCGGTCTTTATCTGCAATCTCCAAAAACCTTGTTTTTCTGTTCTGTCTGCTTAAAGAAGTGATTATTTTATATGAGTGTAATTACCCCACCTCTCCCTGCATCAATTCTTTGAAATCACTGTTACTTATCAAAATTCGAATCCCTTTAAGCGCCTGAGATAACAGTACTGCGTGACGATTTCAAGAACGATGAGTTGGGTCTTAGTCAGCCCACAGTAGGATGTGTTCTTTTGTCTAATGATACTCTTTCATCAGACGGGCAGGTACGCTTAATTAGAACACCAGATAGGCTACTGGAGATTTTGTATAATGAAAGGATTGTTTTTTTAAGTATGTTTAAATATAGTAATCTTGAACGGTTAAGAGAATGGAAATTAATTTGAGTTGAGATCACTTTTTTTTTTTTTTAAAGGCAGATCGCAGATGGTCTATTTCAGGGGTGGCGAACCTTCATAGATCAAGGTGCCATTTTTTCTAAAGAAATGTTTAAAAATTTATAGACGTGCCATCAGATAATTTTGAGTTGCGACTATTGGGAAAATAATAAAACAAAATATTAACAACTCAAAACTCGTTATTTACTACGAAAAAATACCTTTTGCACTGTATAGTAGTAAATGTTTTAGTTACACGTGTAATTTAATTTTTTTTAAAAAAAACATTAGTGTGACTTTTGTTGTTGCAGATTAGATGACAAATACTTATATTAGGATTGTAAGATGTTATTTTTAGCAGAATGCATGCTGAATTGAAATCATCTGCCAAATATTTCTAAGCGAGTCTTCAATGTTATTCATTTCTGAAAAAACGATTCGCAGGTATACATAAATGAAAATATGGTTAAAATAGAATGAGCCAGCTTCTTCAAACAGTTAAATACACTCTGTCGCAAAAAAATATATGCACCCAGAAGAAATCAAGCTACAATCACGAAACTCGGCAAGAATGTAGTCTGGTAAGAGATATGCAAATGATTAAAATTTCAAAGCCAATGAGACAAGGCTAAGTGTGCTATGCGCATATTAGTTGCGCAACTGGGAGAGTTTAAAAGCATGAGTACGAGCGCCGTACGGCTATCCAAACGAATCTGATGACTTTGATAGACGATATTGAGACTTAGGATGCCTCTAAGACGTAACCGGCGGCAGTACGAGCAGCTGACGGACTTTGATATATATAATAGGCCTCAGAGAAGCAGGTTGGTCGAATAGACGTATCGGCCGCCACCTCGGTCGGAGCGATATGGTAGTTGCTCGGTGTTGGCAACAGTGGATCACAGAAGGTAGAGTGTACCGTCGCGGAGGGTCAGGACGTCCCAGGAACACAAATGATCGCGAGGATCGTGCAATCAGAAGAGTGGCCACTTCAAACAACGTCGCTAGCATCGATTCAACGCCACTTACCTCCTTCCAGACATCCAGTGCCATCAAGAGAAACCATAAGGAGACGACTGACCGAAGTTGGCTTGAGGAGCCGACGTCCGCTAAGACGCTTACCACTGACCCCACATCATAGGCAGTGTCGACTGGATTTTTGCCGACCTCGGGCAACTTGGAGTGTGACAGACTGGAGACGTGTCATCTTCAGTGATGAATCCCGATTCAGTCTCAGTGCTGATGACCACCGCACACGTGTCTGAGGCGCACCGGCCAGCGGTCCGATCCGGCATTTATTGTCGAGCGGCATACAGCAATTTCACAAGGTGTGACAGTGTGGGGAGCAATTTCTTGGAACACACGATCATCTTTAGTGGTCCTTCAAGGCACTTTGACAGCTCGCAGATACGTGGACGATATTTTAACGCCGATTGTGCTACCCATGCTATCAAGTCGCCCAGGTGCCATTTATCAACAGGATAATGCTCGTCCACATACTGCGCGACTCTCCCAACAATGTCTTCAAGGATATGACGTCCTACCATGGCCTGCCAGGTCACCAGATCTTTCGCCAATAGAGCATGTCTGGGAAGGCAACTGCAGCCGTCCCGAGATACAGGAGAATTAACTGCGCAGATGCAAAGACTATGGCAGGATCTTCCACAGGGGGTCATAAGTGATCTAATTGAATCGATGCCACGCCGAATTTCGGCTTGTATAGCTGCCAGAGGTGGCTTTACTACTTACTGATTTTTAACCTTTTGCAAGCTGTAACCGCTTAATAAAATGATATTTTGTTCTGAATTTTTAATCATTTGTTTATTTTCATATACACTACATGCATACCAAATTTCGTGAATGTAGCTCAATTTCTTCTGGGTGCATATATTTTTTTTGCGACAGAGTGTATATCTGGAATCCGTTTGACAGACGCTGTTCTACGTGTAACTGTTCCAGAACATGAAACACACGTCTTTGTTACCTTAGTTAATCATGCCGTATTTTTCGGTCCACCAAGTTTGAAATTCTCTGTGTTACACTAACTATCTTGCACTTTATTTTAACTTCCCATGTTGAATAACGGTTATTAATCATAATTATAACACAAATAAACTTTAAAATACAGTAGTTTCAATGAAATTCCATATGTTTTGCGTAGACAAACTTCGCTTCATTAGCAATTGCTGTCCACGACATAACTAAGGCAAGACGATAATAAACGACCGCGACAAATCACTCGTGTTTGATCGTAATACTTCACTGTGAATTTGGTTATTTTGAACTAAAATGCAAACCGTTTTGATCAGTGGCGTGCCTAAAATATTGTGTCACATGCCATCAGTGGCACGCGTGCCATTGGTTCGCCATCCCTGGTCTATTTAATATGTATTCAGAAATAATACTGAAGATCCTTACGAGAAAGTTTAGAAATCATCAATTTATATGATTTAGCTGCAAAAATTACACACAATAGCAAGATTACCATTTCTTAAGTATTTTATATTAATTACACTAGTAGAGCTTCCACGTTTGTAGTATTTTGATTACAAATGATTGAGGTAACCGAGTGGTCATGGCGTGGAACTTCGTGTCCGGCGGTATTGCTACCGAATCCTGGCTCCAGTAAATACCTAAAGGGGTTGATGCACCTTAAATCTGTGCTCGAAGTCGTCACGTTGAATTGGTGTGGAAGTTTGGAGAGGAAGGTGTCGTCGTCGTCACTTGATTTTTCAAAATTAAGAGGTCCGTTGCCAATAGCCCTCGTGTTGCTTTAAAAATTGCTACGTTAATAAACACTCACTAACATGTATCCCTTGTATTTTTAGCACGCGTACAGCTGTAAGGGACGTTCTAGTGTCAAGATTCTTCTCAGAATCAAATGAGCCCTCATGAATGGTTCATAATTGTGGCTCGTCGCCAGCGCCTTTCGTGTTGATTTGAAATATGGCGTTAATTATTACTCTGGGTATAAATTCCAATTCTTTGTGTTATGTTTTGATGCAAGATAGTAAGTAAGAATAAGACTTTAATAACTTTTAAGAGAAACTTTAAAAAATGAAAGGGCCATCCTGGATTATTAAAAAAAAATGTTCTTAAAAGAATATTTACAAGTTCTTTCTTTTGGTAAATATAACTGTTTTGCATTTAATGCTTCAAAATTTGTAGTCTAGTTCAATGGCGCACACACGGGCTGCGGTAGCCCAGTGGTTAAGGTATCCAACCATGGCAGGCATGTCATGAGTTCGATCCCAGTACCACTAAAGACCCGCCGTGTAGGGCAGCGATGCACGTTAAATCTGTCGAGAGCTGAAACGTCCTCCCGTTGGTGTGGTGTGGTAGTTAGGAGAGGGGGTGCCAGCTCAGGTGTCGTCCACGTCACTTGACCATGGTTCAAAATTACTTGGTCCGTCGCCAAAAGCCCTCGTGTAGCTGAACAGTGCGACGTTAATATTAACTCAACTCAACTCAATGGCGCACACAAGGGGGTGGGGGTCCGACCCCCCTAAAGCCCTTGCTTCTTTTCCGATTGATTAAAATTCTAAGTATATAGTTCGTAAAATGTAATTAATTACTTGTTATTAAAGATTAATTTTATTAATAAATGCTAATTATTTATTCAAAAATTAGTTTTTTACTGTGTTTTGTTCCCGAAAATCGACAAAATCAAAAGGAGCATGATACAAGAATGGTGAACTTTCGACCCCGGACCTCCCCACCCCCTTGACAAATTCCTGTGTGTGCCACTGGTCTAGTTAGATTTGTAGTTTAAACTTGTACGCATTGCAATATACAGAAACATATTATAAACATAAAATGTATGTATTGAATTTTTTAATTTTTCTATATAAGTATATGAAACAATCACCTACTATACACCAATTTTTAAATTTTGGAATTACACATGTTATCGTAAGTCTTTATCCCTAGCAAGCAGATATTTCTTGTATTATCTATAATATCTGAGACTGAAAGCACAACTTTTTCTCTGACAAAAAGTATTTGCGTTTTGTTGTTGTTGCTGTTGTTATTATTGTGCTAATACATCCATCAAAACATTGCTGGATCTGAAGCTAACATTGCGTTAGTTGTTACTTGTTCTTGAGGGAAATTAATTTGAAATCGATAAGTGATACATCAATTTTGGAGTTGTTTCTGATTGTCATTGGTAGTGTATATAGAAATATTTGTAGAAAGAAAGTTTATTTTACTTATCTTATGATTGTGACAAAAAAAGTTGCTTATCATTGACATGCATGTTGTAACGTCGTGAGTAGCTATCCATCAATAATTAAGGATTACAGGCTAATATAATATAAAAAATATTGTTTATTTTTGATAAACAATTCTTAATGAAGTAATATTGCCAAGCCGGTGTACTCAATTCCTATTCCCATACTCAACGCCACCGGCGTTCATCGTCTTTTTCACTCCAATTTCCGGACTCAGCCCTTTTTCCCATTCAAGGCGGGCATCACTCTCTCTCTCCCCGACTCTTTCCGTCTCCCCTCTCTCTTTTCCGTCTCTCCTCCTCCTTCCGTCCGTTCTCTCTCCCGGACTCTCTTGTCCTTTTTCTCTGCTCGACCTCTCCTTTCAGGTCTCCTCCCGTCTCCTGAAAAAGAACCCTTTTTAACCACCAGGGGTGTGTTCACAACACGCCCCTCGCTTCTTCTTATTGGCAGGTCACAACAGTCTCGCTTAACCTCCCTCGTCCTATTGGCGCATAACACGCCAAAACACACCCGAGCCGTCTGGCCCAAGGCGCCATAGTTCCTTGTCCACATCTGGACACACTTGTCCATCACGCCACCTGTTTCTAGTATCCCCTTCACAAAACCCTAGAAAAGATGACATGATTATTTTAAGATAGGCTTCGCCTATTGTCAATGGGGCGCCAGCTCTACTTTACTATTATGGCGACACGTCTGTCTCTCTCCACTCCCTGAGTTCAGACAATAAACAATGGCCCCATGGCCACGTGCACTGGTCATTCCACAGCTGGTTGATCATAAAAATGCAGGGACAATCGATGACGTCGTACATGTCCTTGACCAGCTGGTGAAACCATAACACTTATCGAAAGATGGGGATTCACGACAATAGACGATGTCACAGTGTCTTGACATTCTTCTGTCCATCTCACCATTTGTTTATCCTAATGTATTAAAAAATATTTCCTTCAAAATAGAATCTAAATAATTATCTTTGATTATATATACATGTGAAATAATTTTGATAATGTTATCAAAGTGATTTAGTTCCCTTTAAAGAATCTTCCTTGAATGGCTTACTTCATCATTTCAATACTTTTACTTTCTTCTCTGGAAATATTTGACGAAATTCTCCTCCTGCTTTTATATTTGGCTCTACATTTCTAACTGTATAAATATTTTAGCTCGCTTTTCCTACTTGTGTAAATGTATTTGAACAGTCCTGTTGAGGGAAAAAAAAATGTGTTCAGAAATAACCTTTACATATAGAAATAACCTGAAATCATTCCTTTTGAGCTGTGTTTGTATAATATTAAATTGTATTACAGTTCTGGTCATTTTTTATTTATGAACAGAGCCCTGAATTCGTTAATGTGCTGATAAGACAATTGTCATTTTAAAACGATTAGCCCCTAAAATTTAAAACCGATCAGTAATTACATTTTTCCTGGCTTGAATGTGAAATATTTTTAATTTTTTACGTATAATGTACTGGAAATGTAATGCAAACGATAGGAGAAAACATCTCAAGACAAGATTTTTTACTCAAGCTAGCAGTAGAACTAGGCGCCGATTTTCGAGAAGCCCGTGAACAACCAAAACAAAGAAAAAAATACGAAAGGATCGTTGCCTAAGTCTACTACGGATGCTTATCAACGTAAGAGATGTCAAATAGGATACTGTAAAGAAAATAAAACCAACAAAATTTGCTCTAAATGTGAAAAATATGTTTGAGGAAAATGTACAATGGACACACTTATATGTAAAAAATGCGATGAGCAATGAATTAAAAATTCTAATTTTTTTGTTTTTGTAATAGAAATGGTCAGTTTACTATTTTGTTTTATTATAATAAATTTAATTTTTATTTTCTTTCTAACGTCCGTATTTCATACATTCAAGCATAAAACATAAAGTCGGGTCATTTGCCCCGCTATGGTAGAAATAGGTATCTATTAAGTGTTATCATGTGACTAAGACTCACATGGATTTTGTCCATTAACGAGTATTTGGCGCCGTTTGTGTTGTGGCGTCAAAAGTATTACTTACGCCAATAAAACCCAACCAAACTTAACACTGATTGAAGACAGCTTTAAAATTGACAGCAAATTAGATGGCCGTTAATTTTCATGCAATCCTTAAATATCCGAATTACCTAATAGCTGAAATACATAATAAATATTACGTAATGATTAAAATTCAGCATTGAATTAAACTTGATACGTTGTACAAGGGCAAACATGTTCGAGTTCTCCGCATTAACATGCAATGTCACAAACGAAAGGAAATTATTACTGATGAGAATAGGTGTGGGCAGAAGGCGAATGAATGCGTCTCGGTGACAATCCTCTCCGAGTATGATTAAAGGTCCACTCCGCAGTCCGGTCACGTCTTCCTGCGGGCTAATCTCTCTGGGAATCTTGTAGTTGCAGGATGACAATTGTCAACTTCTGCAAATTACAATTAGCTTCTACCTATTGCCTTCTTCGGGGCTGAATCACTCTTGACGACTAATGGGTCCACGATAGTTTATTGGGATAGAAAAATGGCTGCATCGATGTCGAAGTTGCTTCAGTTATGTTGAGTGCCTTATTTATATCAGTTGTTGAATGGGAATTGCTGTATCTGTCCCTTTATTTTGAGTGATTTGAAAAAGCTTAAGAATCTTTCCGTAATTAATTTATCTATCATTTGTAGGGAAATTAACTTATTCTTAATTAAAACGGGCGTACATGTTAACCCCTTGATTGGTTTTGACAAGATTGTGGAGAATTCAACAGGTTTCAGTTAACGAATAAGTGATCGACGAAATATGAATTAAAAGATCACGTGTTTCGATCTGTTAAATATTTAAAATGTTTGATTCATTCTTGATCTATGAATAAATTGCCGAATGCTTTGATAAATTATTCTGTTTCGGAGCCTGAAACGGGTAAGAAAAAGTACCGTAAAATCCTGCGTATAACTTTTAATACCAAAAACAAGATCAAAATTTACGGGTGCGCGTTATACGCCGGGTATAAAAATGAGAGCTTTAGAAATTTTTAAAAAAGTGCACATAGAAAAACAATTGGACTCTTACATAGATCGAAATACTGTTTATTTAAACGAAATGGCATTCCTTGTGAATTTAACGGGTCGTACTTCAGGAAATATGCTATTTTTTTCTGAAGCTTAGAATGTACCTCGAATAAATGACTTCAAAACATAACACTATTGCATACAGACATTTCAGGTTTCTTCGTAAAAAAGAGGGTGGGCGTTATACGCCGGATTTTAAGGTAACTGTGCGAAAAGATTGTTTTAATATCATACCGATAAAAAGCGTCAATGTTCGTGAGACATGGCGTACTAATAAATGATTTTTAAAATACATTTAGTCAAAATTTCTGTCATACTTTTATTAAATTCTGTTTGGATTTTCTTCATACGTTATTTTTATTTTAAATATAAAATATCTTGTATTAATAGTTGAAAAATCAATATTAATGCCTGGATCGTTATAGAATTCAAACAATTCGAGTAATTTCTATATACTAAAAACCTCTTAAACGTTTTTCTTTCAATTCCTACTATTAACTCACGCTCTCTATATATTTATTTATTTATCATGGTGGAATTTTCAATCGTTAATAAAATGCATTTTAAAGCGCTTAATTGAGCTGAAATTTTATATACATGATTATTTTGGATGACAATACAGTAATTTAATCATAATTAATGAATATTAATTGGTTAAAACTAATTATTTAAAGAATTACAAATTCAGTCACGTTGGCATCATTTTTGTCGACTTAGCGACCCTTTTGGCGATTTGCATCGAAACTTTTAAAAGATTTTTTTTTTCCTCGCGTTTTAAAGCATTCAGTTGAACTGAAATTTTATATACACGATTGTTTTGGATGACAATACGATACTTTAATGATAATGAATAAAATCCAATTATCACTTAATGTTGTGACTCTGTCATATGTATACACATACGTATATTAATTGTAACTATTTAATAAAAAGTAGCTAAAATAAAAAATGTCCAAATCTTTTAAGTTCTCCCGTTAGGAAGGTAGGAGAGAGTGGACAGATGAGATGTCGTCCTCGTCACTTGATCTTGGTTAAAAATTACGAGGTCTGTCGCCAAAAATGTTACTCCACAATGTGACGTAAATTAAAATCATATCTATTTATTAAAGTGTATATTTAGTTTTCCAAAAGTCATGGGGCAATAAATAACTTTTGTCTTTATTTATTTTTTTTTAAATTTAAAGAAAGAAGATTTTTTTTATTTTTTGTTACATTCATCAGTCTAAAGTCGTGCGGTTTCTATTGACCCAACAAGATGCATTATAAATTGTTTTTGTATTTTTCATGCCCAATAACGTCTTAATTTATTGCTTTGCTTCAGAGATTTTAGTTCGGTTATAGATTAATAAATAGTAAATAGTTTTTTGAAAATGGTAAACAAAAAAACAGCTCTTCAAAACAGATCGCATGACTTTCGCTCGAAAATATAAATTTATTTAGCAATAGAATCATGGGCCATTAATTTATAAACATGTTTGTTTTCCATGAATTGTTGACAAAAATATTCAGCCTATACATGTTAATCGGACTATACTTCATTTTGTCTTGTTTACTATTTCATACAAGACTTTATATTGTTCTGTAAATTGAGCCATTGATTTATTAATATTGTCTCATATGTATAATGCGGTTTGAAGTTATTATTTTTATTGGACATTTTCCTAAGTAAATATTTTCGTATCCAATTCACTTCATGGCTAAATTCCGACTTCTCAGGAACTGTTTTTACATTAAAAACAATCTAAGTTCAAACAATAACCTTTTTTTAATTGAATATAATTTTTTTCCATGCGACTCAGGTGAGCAAACACGAATCGGACTTTTCCACGGTAGTCAATTGTTTGTTTTAGATACACGGCGGGTAAGAAGAGTCAAAATCAAACATAAGACTTCAAATTGAAAAGCAAAAATAAAAGAAAAAAATCCATTTGTTTGGAGTATAACACAGAAGGAAATAAATCATCAAGAGAGGGATAGAGAAAAGAAAAGAAAGAATATTGTAATAGGAGAACGGAGAAAATGAACTTATTTTTTTCCCGCCCCAAAATCATGGCCGGTGTCCACACCCCCTTTCTGTGATCAGCTGACCTTCGAGCGATGTCCGAAATCAAGGTTTTCTTCTATCTCTCCGGTTTTTCTGTAATAGAAGCAAACAGGAGGAGAGGGAAAAGTGTACATTACATTTTGTTCCTCTTTTTACCGCCTCATTTTTAAGTCATTATTTGCTCTTTCTCGCATTTTCCAAAGCTTCAATGTCGGTGATTTGAGGGTAGATATATGACTGTCTAAAGCAAGTTTTCTGGATGGATTACATGAGCACGGTTTCGTGATTGGCGCGACGTGTGAAATGCTATAAAGTTAAGAGGCATCATCGACTTTCATTGCTGTTGAAAAGCATGTTTTATTGGATGGCACTATTTTTTTTTATTAAAAAAAATTATAAATACATCATTGCTCATTGATATTGCATCACTTGTTGTAAAGGTATACGAGGAAAATTACTGCACGTTTTTCAACGTTAGTGCCTGATGAACTAATTTTAGAAGAATTTAAAGATATATTTTTGAAGGAATCACGTGGTAGATGGTTATTTTTTAAAGCTATATTGGTGTTAAGTGATATAAAAAATAGCATTGATAAAATCAAAACTTTTCTGATGGAAAGATTTTTAACCAAAGGGAATCGGAAAATTTAATTCTTATTGTGTTACTGCAGAAATTACTATGTTCTGAAATTTTTTTTTAAGATGGCGTGTTTTCCCATCTGGGAGCTTACTACTTATACAAAAAAAAGCATCTTATTTTTCATAGCTTTAATAAACGTCTGAGAGAAATTTATACAATTTATTGAATATTTAGTGACTTAATTTTACAATTTTGCTTGTGGCTTTGTTAGCCTAGTGGTCATGGTCACGGATTTGTGTCTTGAGGGGCTAGTGCCACCTCAGGTGTCGTTCGTATCAACTTGACCATGGTTAAAAATTACGAGGTCCGTTGCCAATAGCCATTGTGTTGCGTTTTCGGGCGACTTTAGTAAACATTTATTTCATCGACAATTTTCTTCATAATAACTTTAAAACATAAGTAATTAGAGTCGAAATTATTGAAATTTATATTGGCAAAAGAACTAAAATGAATTTAAAGCACACAAAACTGGTAATGTTATCCTGTTCCTATGAAGTTTCACACTTAGCAGTGTTCGGTACAAACAATCTTATGTGAAAGGTTTTTCTCTTTTTGTACTCTTGGAGAGGGCGCACCAAACTTTGATATTTAACGACATTATGCTAGTGTCTGTGTAAACTGCATTGTCTAAGAAGTTATATGAATTGATAGTGTCTAAGGCCACTGTAAAAATTCTTTTCTTCTTTTGACGCAACAGTCTCCAATTAGCAAATCTTAAAGCTTTAAAATTGTTCTCTACACAATCAGCCCATCTCAATTGTAGCTTACCCCTTTTAGTTCCAATAGGTTTGTAATTCAAAATTCTGAACGTCAATGATGAGGGGTCCGCGAATCTTAATTGACCAATCTTGATGGATTAAATGACATCTGCTTCCTTAAATAACATATATAATTCAAAATGTAGTTGTGTCAGCACAATCTATTCTCATTCACTGCCCCAAAGATATACCTAAAACTTTTTGCTCAAAGATGGCTAGCTATTGTCTGTAATTTAATCAAAGTCCAAGTTCAGATCCATAGGTATGTACGGGTCTATAATGATTGCTTTATATAGCGCAAGTTTTGCATGTCTTTTAATCAATTTTGACATTAAGAAAGCTCTTGGACACAGGGGTGGACAACCCACGGCATGCGTGCCATAGTGTGGCATGCCAAAACTTATTGAAAATATTTTAAACAATTGAAAGAGGATAATAAATTAAAATTTATCTTATTTTATTGAGAAACAGTTGTCTAAAATAACATTCTTCAATAAATAAAATTATTCAATTTGAAATAGGCTTGATCAATTTAATTACAATAACAAATTTTCATGCTGATATATTCCTTAATTGTGTGCTCTGGCTTTCGAAAAAAAAAAAAGTACACTCGGGAGATTTTGGAATTTGAGAGAGCTTTTTAAAAATACCTAGAAGAAAACGGAACTTTCTATTGAATTTCTACTACTTAGACGCATAAAAAAATGTGTTATTTACGTACAAATCCCTTAATAAGCATACAAGTCCTACATTTCTTCACTCTTTTATACTTGTTTGTTTGTTGGAAGTGACACGTATACTTTTTTTTATCAGATTGTGGCACTCTTCCCACAAAGGTTGGCCGCCCCTGTCTTGGACCATGAAGGCATCGATTATAGCAGGAATAATACGTTTTTAATTTCAGCGGCAATGTTGCTTAGAATGTTAATGTTTGAGCCCAAATAGTGAAAATAATCAACCATTTCAAACTTATCACTCTAAAAATGACTATTAAAAATTATTCGAAATTTATACATCACCAAACTTTTATGCTTATTTAGTTCGCTCTCCTAACTTAAAGCAACAAGATAGATACTAACCTGGTACAAAATTTTATTGGTTCAACCGTGTATATCTTCTGTGCTAGTGTAAGAGAAATAAAGTTGTTAAGAAAATACATTTCATAACAAAGTAAAACGTTTTAGGCTTTTTTCCGCCATACCAGTCTTAATCAAGAAATTTCAAAAATTGTGTAGCAAAACTGATTCTTGACCTTTTTTCAATTCCTACTATTAGCTCTCACTCTCTATTTATTTATCTTGGTGGAATTTTCAATCGTTAATAAAATATATTTTAAAGCGATCAATTGAGCTGAAATTTTATATTTACATGATAAATTTGGATGACAGTAATAGAATTTAATTATAATTTTTGAAAATTAATTGATTAAAATTAATTTAAAGAATTACAAATACAGCCACGCTGGTATCATTTTTGGCGACTTAGCGACCCTTTCAGCGACTTGTATCAAAACTTGAAAAGATTTTTTTTTCTCACGTTTTAAAGCATTCCGTTGAACTGAAGTTTTATATACACGATTGTTTTGGATAACAATACGATACTTTAATGATATTTAATAAAAATTAGTTACCACTTAATGTTGTGACTCTGTCATATGTATATACACATTTATATTAATTGTAACTATTTAATAAAAAGTAGCGAAAACAAAATTTTTCGTTGTTGATCTCATTGTCAGTAGGAATCGACTTAATTTTTTTTTCTCTCTTGTTTTTCAATAACCATTTTGATTTCATAATCGATTTCAAAGAATTAATTACGTAAAACAACTTAACTTTAAATTTAACCTTTAAGTTTGTTTTAAATATATAATTCTGTGCGTACCACATTACTTTCGTTGATTTGAGTTCAATCCGTAAATGCATCACACCCAAGTTATCAAACATGGTGACTGTTTCTTATATTTTTGTCCTATCTGTGTCGTCAAAATGACCCGACTTCACATTTGACAGCATGCGCGTCAGGGCATCCTTTTGACGTGTCTGATATTACGAAACTCTTGACACTCAATTAAGTAGGTCGTTTCATTTTCGCTTAATTTTCTTAATTCTTTATTTTATAGCGAAATTATTATGGTAACGTAGTGAATTATGAAGTATTTTTTCCTTTGCTACCATTTATATTCCATACAGAATCATTAATAGTATTAAACTCTTAATATCAATTTAAATATTTAAAATAATTTTAATAATTTATAATTGAGACATAATATTCAATATTTGACATTATCGTCTAAGATTGGTTTATTGTTAAACTTGTCTGTGTGACTTGAAAGAGTCGAATCAAACATTTAATTTAATTTTGAATTATATTTTAATTTCTAAACAAAGTTTTACTAAAACTCACCTCAACAATAATGAATTATAACAAATAAAAAGAACAAGCTAGTATATATATAATGGTCGTTTTTTATTTTAGTCTATTTTATACGGTTATAGTTTTTGTTTGTGTTAATTCTTGATTTTGCTTTGATCAATCCAGTGGCAAACGCTGTCCTTTCTTACTGAGGGGGACGAGGGATAATCTCTATGGTAAAAATTAATCTGTTAATATATAGGGGGTTAAGTCCCCAACCCCCATCCTTGTGTATACCACTGGACGCCATTGTTTCTTCTAAAATCCGTTCTTTCTTTGCGCTCATAGGAAATAAATTCATATCTTTTTATATAATATATTATAATCCAAGAATTGGCAGACTTTTCAATAGCGCGGGCTACTTTTAATTTTTTCAAGATACTGCGGTCCACCCAGTGGCGTAGATATAATGAACTCAAAGTATACAATACAGTTGGACCTCCATTTTACGAAATTCTCTATTTAGCGAAATTTTTTGGAACCAATAACATTCTACGATTTTCTTCGTAAAATAACCTCCAATTAGAAAAATGCATTTTCTATTCAACGGAATTTCCTCGTATGATTCGATTTTTTCCTCCGTATTTTTTAAAATACCGTATATATATTTACTCGAATCTAAGCCAATGTTAATGCTACTAAAAATTGGGCACGGCTTAGAATCGAAGGGAAAAAATTTGTTGGATGGGGTATTTAGAGCAATTACAGTTTCATGCATGTGCTTAAAAGTTTATTATTCACTTCTTATTAGTTTTCCTTTTAAATTTATTTTAATTTTACAAAATTGGAAAACCGTTTAGAATAAACCGTTTTAGACTATTTTTAAATTTTCATAAAATCTTGTTGAGAATTTGGAACACGGCTTAGATTTGAATAAATACGGTATTTCTAGACCTTCGTATGATGGAATGATTTTTAGGTCTTAGTGAAAGCGGTCACCTCAAAATGTCTTGGCGGTCCACCGGTCGATCGCGATCGACTTATTGCCCACCCCGGTTGTAAACTGTATGAAAAATGGACTGCATTTTCCCAGTTGAAAATAATCGATTTTGGAATCTTTCATATTTCGTAATTATTTACAAAAACGATATTACAAGTTACATTCAACATAAATTTTGGAAATGCAAGTTGGCCTTTCATTTTATTTATTGAATCCATAAAGGGAAAGTTGGATCATAAATTCTGAAATTTTCAATGATAGAAAATTTGTAATGATGCATATAATGGATATTGTATGCATTAAAAATAGTTGAATAGCATCTTGTTCTATTGCTTTCGCTCCACTTTCTCGGTGGATGAGTCCAAACGTAGAAGAAAGGCAGAAATTAGATTTCATTTTTTCCCCTTCTTAGTCCAAGACACTTTATTTTACCTTTGTCCTTGTCATTACTTTTTTTTATTAGAAGTATTTTATTAGGTTTATAAACTATCCCTTTTTTTTTTCATTTTTGTGTCCTCCATTAAACAAACACTTATGGTCTCCTGCTGATGCTGTTTCTGTTGCCATGTACAAATTAAAAATTAGAAAAGACTTTTTTTTTAAGTCATTTCCTGTGATCAAATTTTGTGTTCCTCTTCCCTTTCTCTGAAACCCTAAACTTCGAAATCGAAAGTCGTGCAAATCCGTGGCCGATATAGATTAAGAGGCCCTCAGGGCGTCTGGGTACACGAAGAATTTTCAATTTCTGGAATTTGAGGTCAATATTTGGATGTTCTTCATCTCCTGACGTGCGAATCCTTGGCCTATTCTATTGTATTTCAAACTGAATCAATCGGCGAAATGGAACACCTGTCTTTTCCCCTTCCCCCTGTTTCTACTTTTTTTACTCTCAAAATTGTTGCTATGACAGATTTCTACTGTTGAAGACATAAAATGATTCCATTTAAAATCTTATATCTCGAATCTTTTTTAATCGAGATTCGAAAGTGAAAGGTGTATGATGAGATCAAATTGCTGTTTTCGATTTTTATTGGCTTGTTCTTGTCGTAAAGATAATCGCGTAAATTATTGGTTGAAAAAAATGAGGCCGTATTTATTATATATAAGTATTATCAGACAAAATGTGTTCCAGTTCGTGATTGAGTGTATACTTAAGATGTCACTGATTGGAAGAAATTAGTTGTAAAATATTTACTTAATAACGTAAATTGTGTTTTTTGCTAGCTTTTTAAATGTGTGGGGGTTTGTTCAGTTGTACTAGGCATTTTTTAAAAAGTAAGGAAAGATTATTCGAATTTGAAAAGGTTTTTGGGTTAATGGAGTTTGGTTAAAAGTTTGAAATCTGAAAATTCTTTCTTATTACCACTGACGGTCACTCGGTATAGTGGTTAGTGACGCTGACTGCTGTGCTGTAGGATCTGGGTTCGAATCCTAGAGAAGGCATGGATATTTGTGAATGTATAGTGCCTTTGCAGCATGGAGATACTCTAAATAGCCATCGAGCCACAGGTCCTCTCTTAAGGCTGGTGGAAGGGGAAGAGTAGTGGGTGGCCTCGTGACCATTCCCCAGGGTGTTCTCCCTCAAAATTGGGGTGGAGCCGAGCGAAATCGTACTGTCATGTGGATGGTGCTCAAAGCTACGGATAACGACAGGCGTATAACTAGCCCCTTGCCACGATGAATTTCGTGGGCCTTGATCTGATATTACTGTCGATCAGATGGCATAAGTAATAACTACATAACAACGAATTCGTGTCCAGCTTGTCATGAGTTCGAGCCCTAGTACCAATGAAGACACGCCGTATAGAGTGTGTTGCCAAATCAGATGTCGTCAGTGGTGCACACAAGGGGGGTCCAGACACCCCCCCAAAGCCCTTGATTTTTTTCCGATTGATTATAATTCTAAGTATATAGTATGCAAAATTTAAGTATTTGTTATTAATGATTAATTTTATTAATTAATGCTAATTATTTATTCAATAATTAGTTTTTTACTGTGTTTTGTTCCCGAAAATCGACAAAATCAAAAGGAGCATGATACAAGAATGGTGAACTTTCGACCCCGGACCCCCCTTGAAAAATTCCTGTGTGCGCTACTGGGTTTCGTAATGGTCACTTGACCAATATTCAGAATTACAAGGTCCGTCGAGAATAGCCCTCGTTAATGAGGCAGTCATTCATAATTAAACGTCATCACTACAGATTCTTAAAGTTTCATTTTCTGAAATTTTTTTCTAGCGTAGTATTTCTATTTAAGTAAGTAACAGTCTGCTTATCGACTCCTTAAAATTAACCATGCTTCATAAATGTTAATGTGACTTGGTCATTAAACTATTAATTCAACGAACGCTCTTAATTCATTCAAGATCGCCTCCTCCACTCCATTCATATGCAATCATCCACCAACTTTCACTTACCTCGTTAACGAAGAAAACAAAAGGGTTGGGTAGAGGCGGTGTCCTACAAAATTAACAAGCGATGCCCGTCTAGTAATTATTTCCAGTGTCGAGGTGAAAGAAGGGAAAGTGCTTATGTCTTACTTCAGGTGACCACCCACGGACGGAAGCTCAAGGTGAAACTATAAAAAAATCACTCATCGGTGAAAGCTGTTAATAGTGGGGAGCCAGTTTTCCTCATTTTTTTGTAAAACCGGGTTTGTGGGTCAGCGGCACGCCGCGGATCCTATTGCCAAGTGCTGGAGTAGACACCTAGTTGTCAAGTCATAGGTTTCTCTGGGAAAGAGAGAAAGGTACTGCAATTGGGTAATACTGGGCTCCTTCGTTAAAAACGGGGAGATCGCAATATTTCGTTACGTACCGATTGGGGGCGTTGCGAAAACATGAGTACACTTTCTCGTGTTTCAGGTCTTAGCCTTAATTTTGTAAGTGATGTATGTAGTATTCTCAGGTAGGGTTGCGAAAACGTCGAATTAAACCTTTACTAGGTTATGGCCATGTTTTGATAATGCATATCCATGGGGGCCTAGTTTTTTTTTTTTTTTTTTTTTTTTTTTCTTCTCCAGCGACTGTTCTTGATTTTGTTTGGTGCGTGAATTTCGTGAAGCTCTTAAATTGCCTTCCGGAATGATAGAAAAGTACTTGAGTGAATTGTAATCATTGTTGTTTACGTAACTATATCGAGGACGTAAATTTAATGATGAAAGCGAGTTTTTATGTAGTACTTGACTTTTGAGGCCTTATCTTACATCGTAATTATACCTTGGATTTTTTTTTTGTATTAATAATGGATTTTAGAACATGAAGGAAATGATAAACTGTGGGGATGGCCGTGGGGGGGCTTTCATGGTTATTAATTTAGAATTTATGGTTGCTGTAGCCTAGTGGTCATGGTCACGATTTTTTGGCTATTGTTGAGGGTTGATGCATGTTAAATCTGTTGAGGCTGAAAGTTATTCATTAGATTGGTGTGGTAGTTTGGAGAGTGGATGTCTCTCTCTTCGCTTGACCGAGACTCAAAATTTTGAGGTGTGTCGCCAATAAGCCGACGTGTTGCATAGTGTAACGTTAATAAATACTCAATTCACTTGAGGTCCTTAAAATATTTTTGGAAATCATGATCTAATTTCATTTTCATATTCAATAACTTATAATTAGGCCGTGAACTCCAACGATTAATACAAGCAGTAAGTAAATTGTATTTTTGTAATCATTGCATCTTTCATCAAGAATATCATACTACCTAGTAACGTTGACGATAAATAGTGACAATCTTCTCTTTGAAATAAATGCCTCTTGAATTTTATTTGAAACATCTAATATAAATGTATTTTTAGATTATTGTAGTTTAAGGTACTAAAGATTACTTATGCATGATTGTTTAGGTATATATTAACGATCTGTGCCAGATACCTTTTTCGTTCTAAATGTTTATCATCTTAATTGTTTTTAGTGCTACTAATTTCCTTCCAAATTTTATTTTATACGTGTATGCTTATTGGGCCATCTGCATAACAGGGTTAAAACTCTAAGGACCTCTTCGTAGGCTTGCCTTCTTTTAGTGGCAAGTATGGGATTAGCTATCCCTATATACCTAAGTGCTTTTTCCCTCCTCTTTCTTGTGTTTACAAGTTTGTTAACAAAGAGGATGCGTTCTGTAAGTTCCCCAGTGATCTTTCTCTATTTTTGACCTTGTACTTTGTCATTCAATCCCTCTTTTCTTCATTTCTGGCGTTTAAAATTTGCTCTACATCATAGATACATGATTTTTATAAATTAGGGATTTTTGTGTGATACAGTTTAGCCAAATAAGAACCTTGCTCCAAATTAAACCAATCATTTGAAAAGAAGATCCGTGGTACAAAAACATAAAATGTTTACTTATACGTATCACAAATTATCAACAAAATACTATTTTAGGAAATGTTGGTTATGCGCCGAAATTTGTACGTGATTGCACCCTTGATCAGATGCATAGCTGTTATATATGTATCTCACCTTCATCTTTCCTTTTAAATTAGAATTTTGCGTTTATTGATAAATATATTTTGAATGCAACAAAATTCAAACTAAGCCTGTCGAGAAATTTGACCTTATAAATGAAAAATCTTAAAATGCCATTTCTAGATTCTAGTTTATTTAAAATTTCTCTAAATCTTCTGATTTTGTTCAGTCTGTAAAAAAAAATAAAAACATTCGAAGTTATCACAAATACGACTCGTCTATAATTCTAAAATGATTTATACCGTTTAAGGTATCCGAACACGTTAAAATGATCAAATTCGGTGAAAACATATCTTTTGTTTTTTGTTCTATCTTTTGACCTTACGCAACATACTTTGTTTTATTTCTACGTTACCTGGAGGCCAAATTACAACCAATTTTACAAAATTGGAAAAACCGGAAGTGGGTCTTTAATCTACCAGAAGTGAGCATTTAAATTTTTCAGAATCTATCATGGAGAGTCGGATAACTTAAAATATTATGAATGCGTATTTCTATAAAACTTTTTGAACCTGATATCTGTATTATATTCTAGAGAATGTTCTAGAAAATTTCGTATTGTATGAATATTTTTTGAGTTATGGGCTGTTTTTTAAATAATGATCTCATAAAGAATTCACGTGTCTAATATTTATTCGATCAGCTCTAAAATTCTATTAAAACATGAAAATTTGATACTTTTACTGATATAAGCTTATTACTTTTTTTTCTCTAATTGCTGTGAAGTTTTACAAAAATATTGCTTAAGTTTCGCTTATAATTGTGACTTCTGTAAAGTTTAGATGCTTTTTTAAATATATATTGGTAATGATTCCTAAAAATGCATTTATAATGTTTTAGTTTGCTATTTTTTTAAGTACTCCGAACGTGTTCGGATACCTTAATAAAGATGTGAATAATTGCTCAAAGCTTTGCTATAACACTCACCGAGGGTTTTAAAGTAAAAAGTTAATTGTTTTTATTAAGGATAAACTAATTAAAATTACCTATTAAATAGTCTTAACGTATTTCGAAAAGTGTTAGTTCTCCCTCTCTCTTCAAGTGCACTTGAGACCTTTTCCCGTAAGTTATTACATTTTGTTATGATTATGACACGTTCCGAATCCAATCATGTGCAATTCTATCTCTCTTCCAGATGCCCTTGTTCCATCCCGCAGTGAGCGGAACGAGCCCTGTTTCTGCCCGCGGTGCTTGTCATACTTTTTGAAACGAGCATCCGGGCGGCAACAGCAGCCCTGGCTTGTTGAGACCATCTGTTGGGCCAGCTCTACAGGAGTGTCTGTCTGCCGGCGCAATTTGCATGAGCGCAGGAAAAGGAAATCGAAACGGCCGCCGGAAGCACCTGGGCTTGACCAGATCAAGAAGTGCTTTTTAATTATGGTATACTGGTCCGTTTCCTTGTCATCGTTTTTTATTTGTCTCTGCTGAGCAAAAATAATTTTTTAAGAGTTAATTGGTTTTTGTAACGGCTGACACTTGACGATTAGTTTTGTTGTAACTTAATTATTTGTGAAGGGTTAAGTTTCATCCAGTTGATATTTAATCGGGGGAAAGTTATGCGATGCCATAATTAATATTTTGTTTTTCTTGATGTAGAAAAAAAGGACTAACAAAGTTTCAACATTTTAGCTGATAGAGTTACTTGTATTAATATTTTTTTATTTCACTGAGCAGCCTACTAATCTGTATTCATTTCTTAATAAATTATCGTTTTTGTTTTTCAAATGGTACTCTTAAATTCTCATTTAATGTTATGTTAAATTGTATTATGACCAATATCAAATGATAGGATTTCTTAGTAAATGTCTCAGTATACAAATGCGTTTGAAAAGCGTTTTGAGTATACACGTGTTTTCTCTTAACCTTTGGCGGAGACAGTTGCAAAAATGTTGTATTTGGTGTAAGAGATTTTTATTCTCACAAATCTATTTATTCTTTGTAGCAAGAAATATAAAACAGTTGTCGAAATAAAAAATATTATTACAGTCGAACCTCTATATAGCGAACCTTTTTCTGGAACCTAGAACATGTCACGATGTTCTTCGTAAAATAACCTCTCTATAGCGAAGTGCATTTTCTATATAACGAACTTTTTCTTTTGTGATTGTTTTTGTTCACCCTTTTTTTTTTTACAGTATTTCTGAAAAAATTTCAAGTTATTTCTTTAACACATTTTATAGTTGTCATAAATCTTGAACTGGTTTTATTAGATCCTAACTCGCCGAGAGCAATAGAGTTCTGGACATTTCATCCAAGAAGTGCAATCTTTAACCCCCATTGCCCAGTTCAATAGAAACAAGATGCACCTCTATATAACGAACTTTTCCCGGGAATTAGCGACTTACGTCCGCGGTTACTTATTGGTTAGGGTCACGAACTGTGGCCGGCGTGTCATAAGTTCAAGCCCTATAATGCCCCTAAAGACTCACTTTGTAGAGGAGTTAATGAAAGTTTAATCTGTCGAAGCTCTAAGTCCTGCCTTTGGCGTGGTGTGAAAGGTAGAAGAGGGCTGCCGGCTGAATGGTCGTTTTTGCAACTTGACCATGGTTCAAAAGTACACGGTGCGTTGCCAATAGCCCTCGTATTGCTTCAGATTGTGATCCAAATTAAAATTAAATAAAAAAGATTTTCAGTCTTTGAACTGCTTTTGAATTATTTTAAGAAACGGTAAAAGTTTGATGTTAAATACTATTGCCAATTGTTAATTTGATATTTTTTTAATGGGCTGCATATTTTCAACTAAGCCTTTGCAGACACGGAAGTCCCCAAATGTGAGAGCCGTTTCTGTGGTGGCACCATCTTCTGGCGGCTCCCGCTACCAAATTTGGACGCTTGAATTAATTTAATGCAAGCTCTCTTTGTGGATGCTAAATATTGCCGAGAGCACCAGAGCCAAACTGATACTCAAGAGAACTTTTACATGCCACATAATCATATGGCATGCGATTTTCGCATCCAGAAAATCTATGGATTCCAGCCGGGTCGAACCCGCAACCTTACGCTTACGAAGCGGGCACGCTACCTCTAAGCCACCGGAGCCGACTGATTTGATAATATTAAAACAATTCTTTAGAATCAAGTAGTAGATTTGCCCATATTACTTTCAATTTGCTTCAGATGTTTTTATTTAAATTAAACTAAGAGCTTAAAATTTTTTGATTTGTAATGATGAAATGGGAAAATTACGATAGTGAACGTATAACTATAATTTGGTTGCTCATTTGACTTAATTTAAGATATCAATGCTATTTACGTCTATTAATAACAAAATCATGTGTAATTTGCATTCTTTGTATTTTTATTTCTTGTTTGTACTATATTTGAAAATAAAAATGATTCACATTCCCTGATTATTGATTTAAAATATTTATTTAGTATAAAAGAAATATTCCACAAAACAATGTGCATAAATTTCTAACTTATCAATAAATCCAATTTAAATTTTATCTTTCAAAACCGTATTCATGCTTATGGGTGAAATATTTGTTACTTGCGTATATGACTTGATCACATGTATAGAAACTTGATACTTTCCTTCATTTCTCTATTTTTTTTAAATTTACGGACATAAATTCTCGAACTCAGAATATAATGAACGTGAAACTTGTCACATATACCGACCAGTAGACATTTCAAGGTTATCATTCGATGCTTAGAAAAGTTTTCTTCGTTTTCTACATTTTACCTTGGTTTTTAAAAATCAAATTGTGTCATTTTTTTAAAAAAGCACGCATTGTATTTATTTAGTAAGTTTCTCTTTTGAGCAGCAGTTAGTTACATAATAAGTGTGATTGTTAGATCAGGTAATCACTCAAAATTGTAACTTTATCTGACACTGAAGTACTCTGTAAAAACTAATATTCGTTCGTAGTATGTAATATTGCACGTCGTCATTGTCTCGAACAAAAGTTGCTCAATGCAATTGCCATTTCTTTTAGACTATATGCTGTTATTCTTTTTTATGTAACTTTTATGTTCAAAATTCTTGTGTCTATCGGAGACTTTGAATTCGTAAATGTAATATTCCTATGAAATTTCTTTCCTTCACAAATTTAGCTTATGCATTGATTCAAATGCTTTCGAAAATACAGTGAAAATCGCTTAATACGATATTGAGGGAACGTAATATTTTTTCGTGTTAAAGGATATTGTTGAAAAAAACATTTTGTGGAATATAAGTTTATTAGAGCCCATTTTATTTGCATAGATGTATGTATTTAATAAAAATCAAGGAAGCAAAAACGTCCATAAGAATCAAATTTAATACAAAATTTTAAAAAACAAGATTTGATTTTTTTTGCATTATTTTTTAAAGCAACAAACTGTCAATAAATTGTTCGATGTTGTTCTTTTTGTTATTTACTTCACAATTGGAATATGCATCTAAATAACTGCGCATACTTTTCACGACGTTCCTCATTTCAGATGATGTGGGAACAGAGAGAGGAGTTGCATTATTCATTTCATTTCCATCTAACTCAAATGTCTTTTTGAACAAACTCCAAAATGTCTTTGCTTGCCATAATTGGGGCTGTATACACATTATCATTATCTACTGCAACGAATTTTTCCAATGATTAATCTACGTGGCTGGTGTTTTCCGTATTTTGCTGGTTTACAAAAGGGAAATCTTTTCGTGTTAAGCGATTTTCGTTTCATTTTAAGAGAAAAATTGCACAGTAGTTCGTCGGGACCGTTTTATTATTTCGCGTTCAGCGTATTTCGTTGTTATTAAGATTTGTCTGGAATCAATTACTGTCTACTTTAATTATTCATTTATGGATTTTCAAGTATCTAAGAAAAATGTTAAGTTTCAGAAACAGTTTGTTTTTCAAATGGATGCACTAGTCTGGATTTTGCGATCTTCATAGCTTACGAGGCACATGTCCAACCACGAATCTGAGTCCTAAAGATCACGTTCACTAAAGATCCATTTTGTGTGACAATTAGGTCTACTGTACCTTAAATAGAACTGGGTATCAAAAGTCCTCACGTTGTATTAAAGTCGGGAAATGGAGGGTTCAGGTATGTGTCGACCTTATCCCCCTCTTGTTTCGGGATCAAGAGGTCGCCAATAGTTTTCATGATGTCTAAATTTAATAGTGGATCTGAAGAAGATACCATATTATAACCCCAAATTTATATCGAGTCGTTTTTTGTTAAAGTAATTCTAATTTGTTATTCCTACTCTAGCTTTAGATTTTGAAAAGTAAAACTGGCCATGGTAGTATAGTAGTTATAGTCTCGAACTCATGGCCGGCGTTGTCTAGTCGCGAGTTCTGATGCCACTGAAAACTCGCTGTGTAGAGTGAATGATGGATTCATAATCTGTCATGGCTCAAAGCCCTCACGTTGGCTTGGTGTGGAAGGTGACTTCAGGGTTGCTTTTCCGCTTAGACACGCGCCTTAGGTGCAAAAAAACTGGAGGGCGAGAAAAAAAAAAAAGAGAGAATTTTTAAAAAATCCCTCCAAAACTGGCAAGGTGAGGATTGAAGGAAGGCTTCTCTGGAAATAGTGTAGGGGCGTAACAATGAAGTGCCTAAGGCGCCAGGGAAGGTAAAAACGGACCTAGGAGTCGTCTTCGTCACCTGACTGAATTTCAAAATTACGAGGTTCGTCGCCAAAGCCTCCACATCGCTTTTGAATGCAACGTTTAATAAACACTCACTTGAAAAACAAATTAATTTTTTATGTATTTATTTTTCAAAGTTCTATAAAACTTACCCTTCTTTATAAAAGGGTAGCATTCTCTGATTCAAATTCGATTCCACCCGAGACCGTCTTGTGAAGTAATGGAACATTTGCATGTACAGTTTAGCTAGCCAGTGTGCCACATTTGCACATATGGTTAACGAAATATTTATACGGTTAAACAAATCCAGATGTTAATTTCGTTATCTATGGCTCAAAATTGAGAAAATTATTCGTAGAAATTCTGTTTAAAATTTACAAAACGAAGTTCAGAAAAATAAAATTAAAAAAATAGATAATACCATCTATCATACTTGTTTTTTTACTGAACATTTTTTTGTATAAATTTAACATTTTTATAAATATCAATTATAATTTTTCTATCAATAGCCCTTTAATATCACTCTAATTCAAATACCTTCGATTCTAAACTCTGCCTATATCTAATGGCCTGCCAAATAATACTAATGAATTCTCTAGAACTACATGCTATTCATCCAATCACTTTACAATAATAGATTTCGTTTTGATAATCACGATTACCAAACAACGTTCCAATATATTCTTTTGGAAGAAAATACTAAGTATTAAGTTTAAAAGATGTATTGTGTGTTGCAACTTTGTTTCGTCACTTAAGTGTTGACTGTCTAGAGTCAAAACACATTGTATCACACATTTGGTACCTTAATAGGATGTGAATTTAGTTTAATTTGGTGAAATGTAACAATGAAAAATGATATGCGTAGTTTAAATTATTTTTTCATAAAACATCGCCACATAGGTGCTATTTTAATCGCAATTCAAATATTAGAAACAATGAAATTTACACTCATTGTGGCTAAACAAACTTCTGCTGACCGATGACGAAACACACCTTTGTTCTCTGAAACCCACTTTCTCCATCTCCACAGAACTTTTCTCTTACCAGAGATTAAAAGCCAAGCCTACCAGACCGAACAATTTTTAATAACTGGGTTTTCAATCAAGAGGGCATATCGCTATTACCCATTCCCTCCCTTCAGGCAAACGTCCTTTCCCCAAATCGCTCTTCCACGTCACTCATCCGATTGACCATTCGGAAGCCTCAGGCTAACGTTCCAGAAACACCTCTAATCGGATGTGGAATCTGAGGCATGATGAGTTTTGAAAAGAATTTCCAGTCTCGGCGTGTTTGTAGACCTTGAGATTCTGTGGGCCTTTAGCCCCGTGTGCCCTTCGAAGCTGCTGCCTCACCGATCGCATTGTTCCTGCTGTGGTCCAGGCCTTGAACTTCGGAGGCTCCTTGGAATGCGTACCGAGATCTTTCTCTTTTTTTTTTCCTGTCTTATCATTTGGAAAAATATTGCGAGGCTTTCTCTCTCTCTCTGGCCAATTTGTGTGGTGTAAAGCGATAGAGGTAATAGGATCGCATGGTGTCTGGTCGAGCGTGACAAAGTAAACATTGAGGAATGCGTGGAAAAAAAAATGCTGCGATATAAAAATTGAGTGATGTCGCCAATTCTTCTGAGAAGTCCTCAGTGAACTAGGAAAACGAAACTGTAAATTTGAATAGTTTGCATTTTAAGTGCTCTATTATCTAACGGTTGGTTGAAGATCAGCCCTGCTAAGTGGCGTAGTTGGTTTGTCGCTGCCCTTCCGTATCTAAGTTTGCGGGCTCGACCCCGTCCCGAGTCGGTTGATGTTCATGTTGCAGAAAATCGATAGCGGCCATGTCGTATGATTATACGGCATGAAAAAGATCCCTTGAGTGTCCGTTTGGCTTATATGCTGTGGCAAAACTAAATTCCTAAGTACAAATTTTGCATCGGCAGAGCTCAGGTGCCTCCCTCTGGGTTAGAAACTGGGCGTCAAAATTACTTGCGGTCAGTAGCGCACATAGGAATTTTCAAGGGGGGGTCCGGGGTCGAAAGTTCACCATTCTTGTATCATGCTCCTTTTGATTTTGTCGATTTGGGGAAACAAAACACAGTAAAAAACTAATTATTGAATAAATAATTAGCATTAATTAATAAAATTAATCATTAATAACAAATACTTAATTAAATTTTACGTACTGTATACTTATAATTATAATCAATCGGGAAAAATTCAAGGGCTTTGGGGGGTCCGGATCCCCAGCCCCCCCTGTATGCGCCACTGCTTGCGGTAATTTGATATCGCCTAAATGGTGCCGCACTAAGAAGTGCTCCTGGGGAATGTACTACCTGCAAAGGTAGAAATACCAATACACAGGCCTATTAGAGAAAAAAATTTAGTTGGAAATTCTGTGTTGCGTATTGTCCGAGAGAGTTACTATCTCTCATCTTACCAATACTAATAAAACTTAATGTAAATATCTATTACAATATCAAGGATTATACAGTTTCACATGGAATTGAACTTCATAACAGTTGTTGGCAACGAACCTAATATCTGAGAACCTTAGCAGAGGTAATTTTTAATTGTGATCGACCTCCCTATTTTAATATTACAGCATTGGCATACACTTGACAATAGACCCGTCCCACTCATCCTTATTTGCATGCGCTTGAGTAAATGTGGTCAGGCCTCGTGTATTTAAACGTCATTTTACTTTCAATCCTCTCTCATCCATGTTTCCTCTTTTTGTCATAAGACTAGAATTTACTGGCTGTATTAAAGAGGTTATACCTCCACAGCTTCCACTAACAATACAGTTCTATATTAAAAGAACCTATACTGCTTGCCGAATCCCGGAGAAGACATGGATGTTTATAAATGTATAGTGCCTTCGCGACATGGACGTTCTCTAAATAGCCGTCAAGCCGCAATTCCTCTCGTGAGCTTGGTGGAAGGGGAAGAGAGGTAACAGGTCTCTGACCACTCCTAGAGTGTTCTCCCTTTAAATTGGGATGGAACGGAGCCAAATCGTACTGTAACCTGCATGGTGCTCAAGCTACGGCTTACGACAGGCGTCACTTAGCCCTTTGCCATGATGAATTTCGTGGTCCTCGATCTGGCATTTGTCGATCAGGAGGCATTAGTAACAACAACAACCTATACGGCTTGAAGGGTTTCAAAGATCTAAAATGTCATTTTTATATCTTACAATATAATATCTTTTGGGGGGAATACATTTTGGCTAATTGTTTGTTAAATTTATACTTGCTATCAATGCTCTGTTTATATGGTAGACTACTTTTTTTCATGCGCTTTAAATCCGCAGTTGCCAACCTTTTTCATGGACCACTAAATGTTATAATTTTTCTGTTGCAGACTACGAACTGAAATTTAGAAATAAAAGGTTAAATACATTTATGTAATAATAATAATCAGAAAACTTATTATATTAATTAGAAATGCACCCATTAAAGGTAACAATGTTATAGAATATTATTTTTTAAAAATAAAAACTAGTTTGAGTATTACGCATATTTAGTATGATAATGTCCCAATTTTTTCTACAGATCTTCAAAAAAATTTCACATACCACCGGTTGGTGACCGTTGTTTTAGATTATCATTATACCATTGAATCGGTAATTATACTTGATTTAAGTCTTAACACTATTTTAAACGTAGATCTTCATTAATATGATAACTAGCTCCTCAGTCGAAAGTTTTCGTACGCGATACAAGAATTTGAGAATGGTCGGCTTTCTAAATATGGGTATCAGTTTGAAGTAGCGAAAAGGTAATAAAATAAACTTAAAAAAGAAAAAAAATTATCGAAATTAAGACAATTTATAGAATTAATGGAGTTTCATCGATATTTTAATTGATGACTATCTAAAATGCTTGACAGTGCAATACTAATTTATACTATTTAAATTAATATTTATTTGAATGTTATTTTGAACCCCATGATAAAAACACTTCTTTCCGTGTAAACCAAAACTTATATCTAAAGCTGGAAAATCAATAGGTTGTTGATCTGTTTGGAGGATAATCGGGATTGAGTTTGGGAAATTGTACAGCATCAACATCTGGAACTGATGTGGAAAACATTTATCCCTTGACAAATGTCACAAAAACTCTCTGGGGATGATTGTCTCTCCATGTTGTTGCGTAGCATCTTAACTTCTCTTCTCGGTAATGTGATTTATATAAAGCTCTGTTACGAAATTCTTAATCTTTTGAAATGAAATCGATATTCGGAGAGTTCGTTCGTAAAAGGGATGAATGGAATTGCACAAGATGTGCTGTGACTACACGAGAATTGTTTTTACCTGTGTTGGATAAACTTCAAAATATAACTGCGTACTGAATTATTAGTTATATGGCTCTCATAATCTGTTATTTAAGGTTGAATGTAGTGAGTCCGTTGTATATGTAATTTTTGGAGCGGAAATACTGCCCAATAATGAAAAATGTACGATTAAACTACAGTCGGACCTCTGTATAACGAAGTCGCTAAATCCCGAAAAAAAAGTTCGTTATATGGAAAATTCGTTCTATAGAGGTTCATCTTTCAATTTTCTTTGTAAACCACGTAAAAAATAAATGCTAAATTCATAAACACTATATAATAAAAAAGTAATTATTCACATCTTTTTGTAAATTAATATCTACTTATTTTATATATCTTACCAATCAAAAAATGAAAGAAAAACTGCAAGGAAAGTTTCTTCACACCTTTATCTACTTCTTGAAGAATTAATTCTTTTCTTTGATGCTGAAGCTCTTACGTTTTGACATTTTCGAGCTACAAGAAACGAAGTTACCTGTACGACGGATCAACACTACAAATGATTGGAGACTAGTTCAAAGGCATGGAGACACACACGAGATAACGCCACTAATGCTGAAAGTGGATATCTAAGATGTTTCTAGTGAACTAGACAATGGGGATTAAAGGTTGCAATTCTTGGATGAAACGGCCAGAATTCTATTGCTCTCGATGAGTTAGGCACCTAATAAAACCAGTTCAATATTTATGACCATCATAATGTGTTAAAAAGAGAATAACGTGGAAAAGTCCAGAAATACTTAAGAAATAGGGGGAAAATTGAATTTTAAGTGAAAAAGTTCGTTATATAGATAATGCACTTCGCTATTGGGAGGTTATTCTACGAAGGAAATCGCGAAATGTTCTTGGTTCCAGGAAAAAGTTCGCTATATGGAGGTTCGATTGCACACAATTAAAATGAATACTTTAATTATATCTCTCACAAAATTGAGCGTGGAAAAAAAGTGCTGTTATTGGTTTTAGTCGTTGCCAAAACGTTCTAAATAATTCTTTCTGCTGATGCTGCATAGCGTTTTCTTAATCCTCAATTTCTGCTGTTAAAAAGTTCTCCGTGCTTGCGTTTATCTTAATTATTTTACATTTGTAAAGCTGGATTCCTCAGTGATGGTGTTCTCACCTTAGGATGCTGAGGCTTGCGAGTGTTGTCGATCCCGAGACCTGTGTTGGTGATAGCTTAGCTACAGGCAGGGTCACCCAAGCCGGACAGGTTGGAGGGGAGACACCTGACGAAGAGGTACACCCTTGTCCTCCAGGTTTGGGTGTGAGGCTGATCACTTCACCATGTAAAATATTCCCTGTCTCGAAATCCAAGGAACAAGAAACCGGACTGATTTCTCGGAGACGACTTAGAAAACGTGTAAAGGACTTGAGATTATGCTGCTGGAATGTTTTATCACTTAAGAGAAATGAGGCTGTCCGAGCGCTTGTCGAACAATTGAACATGTATAAAATCGATATTGTTGTGCTATGCAAGATATGCACTAGATTAGTGTGGGAGTCTTGGAAGAGTGACTATTTAGTGAACTGTTGCTAAGCGGAGATCGGAATGGAAGAGAGTTCTTGAGGCCTTGACTCAACAAGGGCTGTTGTGCCAACAGAAGAAGAAAGATGGAATTTTCTTACCAATTTTTCATTCTCTTTCTGATGACAGTACTTTCAATATTCTAACGTCATTGATAACTAATCGAATTGTGCCAAAAAAAATGAACTAGAAGAAATTCCGTAATTAATATATTTTCTAAAAACAAAAAAATTATATTAGTTTTATATGTATAATAGATACATTTATTTGTTTTTATATCTATCTTTTTGAACTGGGAAAAATAGCCGGTTAATTTTTTTTTAAGAAATTGTAGCAGTATTCAATGAAAAATTAAGATATTCCAAGACAATTATAATAAGGATTTAAAAAAAGTAAAAAATAAGTATTAATCATATATTGGTAGGAAATAAACCTGGCTTTATTGATGTATTCTTCTAAAAAAATTGTATTCATAAATAATTTGAAAGGTCAAATTGAGAAAAGGCACAAATCGCTGATATAAGTATTCTAAATCCATTAGAGCTTTATTCATATGTACAATATGCTTTAAATTGTACTTGAATACTTACGAAATACTTTTCCTCCGACCATTATAGCTCTATTTCTTAACCGAATTGTTTCAGCGCATCACATTTTCATGAATTTGTGCTTCAGAATTCGGTGCGCAATATTTTGCATAGTTTAATGAGAATACTTTCGAAAGTCAAATATCTTACTTTGCCATTTATTCTTCATAATATTTTCATGTTTGGTATCTAAAATATATTACACATTATTTTAAAATACTTTTTATAAAATTTTCAATCTTCACATCCCAATGATATTCAATGTATCGATTTCAAATTTCAGCATAGCATTAGCAATATTTCTGTAAGTTTTGTGGAAGTTTATTGTTGATAAGCATGATATAAGCAAACATCACATCCGGGGAAAAATTGGATCTAAATCACACATTTGTTTATCATTATGAATATTGATGATATTTTTACGAAAATGCATCGAAGCATTGAAAGTAACAAGACTTTTCCAGCTTTTTATACAGAGATCAATCCCCCCGACTTTTGATGGGCCCCTAAATGTTTAAACTACTGAATTTCTGGAAAGTCTGAGCGCAAGCATGTTCTTTACATACTCAAAATTATCAAACATTTCATTCAGTATTCCTGTAAAAATTGGAAGAGGTGTAAAATATATATATTGGTATAATAGTAACTATATATATTGTATCTCAATAAATGGTAAATTATACAAAGCGAAAAATAAATAATAAATTGAAATAAGTAAATTTAAAATTATTTTATCTCCTTTAAGAACATTTTTATAACTAAGAAAAAAATATTTAAATTTTTAATTCGGGTGTTGAATTTTGTTTCTGTTAATCAATCAAGAAAGGTATGCATACTTTGAGAACCATTAAATGTGTAACGAGATGAAAAAGACCCTCGGCCTAGAAATTTATCTCTTATGTATTATAACTCACTATGATGACTTAGGAACTCATCGTAGTATCATTATTCAAGTCAAACAAACTAATTGTTAAAAAGTGTCATAAGTTGTGGTATCCATAGTGACATTATTGGTGAATTCTGTCTGCAGTTTAATATATTAATTTCGAATTTTTAATTATGCTATTCTCAACAACCTTTATTTGGCAGTTCTTTGAAGGCTCTCCAGAGCAAAATGAGTTGCACAAAGTGGGGTTTTCGAAACCCTTGAGATCCATGTGATAGTTCTCAAATACCAGGTTATTTGCTTAAAGTGAATGCCTTCTCGTTTCAGTTCACCTTCATCAAGATTTGATATTTCTTCATAAATCGATTTCATAGACCTTACGTAACTGCAGTAATACGACAATAAAATAAAATCATTATTGATATTCTAAATTACTTTGTGTTCGTAATTTCTCAGTAGTTACTTGCCAAGGTTTATTTAATTCATATATCCCCACAGTGAGTAGTACTGTCTGCAACAGCAGTGAAACTCTAATGGTAAAGTTGGGGAATTTTTTGTTCTGATAAAAGCCCCTTTATGCCATTCATAATTTTGTCAAAGTTATCTAAATTTGATAAAGTAGCATTTAAGAATTAATTTTAAAATAATTAAATGTAAGTTTTTTTTTTTAAAATTATGCTAATTTGTGATAAAATCCTTCGAATTTTAACGTTAAATGTTTTAAATCAGACCATCGAGAAAAATTATTATGTTACATATCTTAAGGGTTTTATGAAATATGCACGAAAACCATTAATATCTGTTAGTACTTCATTTATATATATATAATTAAATACTAATTAACAATCTGGTTATGTCATTTACAAATAAACAAATGAAATAACTTGTTTCCCTATATATAGGTAGAATTTATTTAAATAATAATATTTAATATCTTAAGAGGCAACAAGTTCCCTGCCCTCTGCTGGTGCTTTGGAAAACGAGAATGAATCTTGTTGTCTCAGCTGTTACCAGCTTGCTGATCAACTAAAGATAAACGGTTCGTGAAAATTGATTGTAAAATGAATTTGATTGCTCGCGGAGAGGAAACTGAACATATGAATGTTATTTTTAGTATTTTATATTAGTAATATTCTTCCATTGTACTACGACTTACGATTAATTCAATTTAAATGAGTAGCTATCACATCGGCAGTGTTTTTGCTCCAGAATGTACTGTATGTCACTACTATTTGAATCTGTGGCAACGACTCTCCCAGGCCCATAATTGGTCAGAGGGGGATTACTTTTCAGTCCAGTTGATTTGACTTGCCCAGGGGAATCGAGCTCACCCAAAGGGCTTAAGCTTTACAATCGATATACCGAGAGAAACTGCAGCCGAAAAGGGGGGACTTGTCCGTAAAAAGAAATGTATAAGTCCCAAACATTGGAATACAAGATGAGTTAGGACTCCGCAGAACCAGTAACATTATCTAAACCTGCGGTCGCCAAAGTGGTGGTCCACGAGAAAATTTCGCTGTTCCGCCGAAAAATGTGGAATATACTTACTCATCCCGCTAAGTTATGTTTTAAGATGCATAAAAACATATTTCGATTCACAACGATAATTTAATACTTAAAAATTCCTATTAGTGATCCGCGGGATTTAAATCACGAATTTACTGGTCCGTGAGGTCAAAAAGTTTGGCAACCGCTGATCTAAACCCTTATGAATCCGAAATTTATTGTTAAAAGAGCTCCAAACAGTCTAATGTATGAGAGATATTTATAAAGATACACGACAAAACAAAATTACATTCCGGACCGATCCACATTTACAATTAGTCGTCTCCGGTGACGTGGAGGTAGCGTGCCTGCTTCGTAAGCCTGAAGTTGTGAGTTCGACCCCGGTTGGAGTCGATAAATTTTCTGGATAGTATGCATGGATGTCATATGATCATGTGGCATGTAAAAGATCTCTTGAGCATCAATTTGGCTCTGGTACTATCAGCAAAATTAAATCTTGGCAATATATTTAGCATTAGAGGAGAGCTTTAATTAAAAAATTAATTCAAGCATCCAAATTTGGTAATGAGGCCGCCACTATATGGTACCTCCATGAAATGGCTCTGACGTTTAGAGACTTGCCCTGTCTGTAAAAGCTAGTTGCTAAAATGCAGCCTCATTGGGAAAAAAACATTTACAACTAAGGTTTTTGTAAACTCCAAACCTGTGGAGATGAAAAGGAAATAGATCAAGTATTTTGATGTAGAATTATAATAAATAAATAAGACGTATTCTAGCCTCCTGGCCATCATGAATTTCGTGGACCTCTATCTCAATCGGGTGGCATTAGTAACAACACGTATTTTTGTCTGAAAATAATGTTATGAGTTTGGATTCTGCTTTATGATTTTAACGGAAGAGTATATACTTATAATATTTCATATTTATGTTGCTTGAATTTTATTCATTTGAAATTGGTAATTTTTATTTTTTATTTTTTCAGTTTATTCAAAGTCTGTCAAAAAAACCCAACTAACCTCGTATTTTTTTTTTTTTTTTTACCTGCTGAAAATTATGGGGAGTTTCTGAATATACCACTGTAGAAAAAATGAGGCAACTTTGGTGCCTTGTAATTTTTTTCGGTCTGAAAAATAAATTTGTACTCCACCCTTAATTTAATTCATTTGCCGGAGAAAAAAAAACCGTTCGAAAGATTCTAGACAGGTTTATCGCTTTGTTTGAAAAAACGAGTGAAACTTGTAAATGTAGATTGTCATTTATATAATTCCTTACTCTGTAATTAAGTGCAATATAATGATTAAGTAAGAATGATTTATTGGATATTTCAGTCGAGAAGCGTTATTTGTGAGGATTTACATCGTCAGAATTATCCTAACGAAATAAAGATCTCACTTTAATTTTCTTTATACTTAGTACATATTAAAATAAATATAATTAATGAATGTTATTCATTAACTTCACTTTGTTTTTCTTTTTTAAACTGTTTTAAACGAGGCATGAGATGAAGAAAGAAGCAAATTATGTCAGAATTTCCTTTCTGTTTCCGACCGATAAGCGTGACTTCGGTTAACACTTATTCATGATTTTGAGAGGTAACGCAAGTAGCTTTTTCTACCATTTCAAAACTTTTGCGGTAGAGCGCGTTTTACAGGGATTCTCAACACTAATATCTTAGTTATGCATTTCAAAATCCCCCTTTCAAAAATACAATTTTTGAGAATTTTTTTTTCTTGAATACTCTCATCTGTTAATTTTTGAAATCGATATCAATGAAAAAAAAACTGAAACTACTATTTAAAAATATCCATTGATCAATCGAACGGATTAATAAATAGAAATCTTGTTATTATTTTGATTTAAAGGATATAAGGATAAACTTGATAACGTATTTGATGCTAAAAACTTATTTGACATATTTATAATCAGCGCCTTTAAAAAAAAGTATCAAAATTTGATTTAAAATCTTTGAAGGAATTTGATCAACCTTGCCATTTCAGGTATTTTTCAATAGTTAGAATAATACAGGGGTCGGCAATATTATAGCTGTGGCGTGCCAAACTAATCAATATGATTCTGCGTACCACACAGTAGAGCATTTTCGATTCCCGCGATAATGCATGCAGAGTTAAAGAACAAAGGTCAATAATATATATTTTATATTTTAAATAATTTTGCATCGTTTAGAGATATTTCTTAACATAAAAATAAACAGCTTTTAACATAACTACTTCTTCAAAAAATGTAAAAAAATTTAACCTGTACATACATTAAGTATTTTTAAACACATTTATCAAAATAAAAAAATAGGCAACATAAGATATTAAGTATTTCCCTTCATTATAGTTAAGTACAAAGATATAAATAAAGTTTTAATGTGCGAACCTAGGGCTTGCACCACTCTGCTTTCATACCTCAAAATCAGGAGTACAATTAGTGATTTTCAATTAAACACGATTCTAAGCATTCAGTTGTCAAACAATTTCTTTGCGGACTCGAAATATGTTTCATATGTGAAAATATTTTTTACTTAAATACGTAGAACCAAAAGTGGAAAGCAGAATACATGCTATTTCCTCTCTTCAAACAATAAGATCGATCCAGCAAGGACATTCAATAATTTACAAAATCGCTGCAAATATATGTTTAGAGTTGTCTTTCGGAATTTTTCGTAATTCCTTAAATGTACATAATTCTCTGAAGATTCCATTACAAATGTCTATTACAAATTTATCAATTTCTAACCATTCAAAAATTGTCAAATTTGTAGAGTATTGCAGAGTGCCACTAAGAATAGTAACGCGTGCTACAGATTGCTGACCACTGGTATAATACATAGCGTGAGATAAAAATAGTTAAAACTTATTCTTTATGACCATGCTTCAAATATAAGGATTATAAAACTGATATAAACACACACACACTAGTTTTTTAAAAATGTTCGATTTATTTTGAAAAGAAATCCCTTTGGCCTGGTCTACAGTGACCTCAGCATAGTTTTCTTTTTTCAACAACTTGTATTTTAAGACTTATACAGGAAATCCCACTTTATTTAAAGTTGGGTGTTGACATGTTTCCTATTCTCATACTCTAAAAAACGTTCGAATTAAACACAGGGTGCGGTTATCATGCCTATAGGCACTGTTCTTAAACAATAATTTGTTCTGACATTGTTTTTTAGGGGCGAGGCAATGCTAAAAAAAAAAGAATTTTATTGCTAATTTATAAGTAAATTTTATTTCCCTCCCAAAATAAAGCTATTGTTTTATTACTGTTTAGTGTGATCAATCTACGATAGGAAAACTGTGGTCTCGGAAAAAAATCACTTTGTGAAATTGGATTTTCCATGTTGAAGATAAATCCTGTTATATCGAAAGGTGCAGGAGAAAATAAAACTATTTTATTATTGGAAAAATATAACTACCATACAGAACAAAAAAGGTGAAAATTTGATGTTGCATATTTAAAACTTATTGTGTGTGTGTGTGACTTTACTTTTTACTTATTTAATGTTATTTTAAAGTGTCTATAATTAAGTAAAAAGTATCATGCATTTTTTATTAATGGGTTTCTGATATACAGTCGAGTGAGTGGATGAATATTAACGCCGCACTGTTCAGCTACACGAGTGCTTTTTGCGACTGACCACGTAATTTTGAACCATGGTCAATTGACGTGGACGACCCCTGAGCTGGCACCCCCACCCTATCCTAACTACCACACCAACGGGAGGATGTTTGTGCTCTCGACAGATTTAACGTGCATCATTGCCCTACACGGCGGGTCTTTAGTGGTACTGGGCCATTTTAGTGAACTCGTGACAAGGCCAGCCACGACCACTCGGCTACCGCGGCCATGATATACAGTCCAAACCCAATTGTACGAATTTTTCTTTTCCCCGATAAAAATGAAGGCAAAAACCTTTATTTAACAAATAATAAACCCCGAATTAATTAATTATTTCAAGTGCCGAAGAAAAATTTTATTTGTTTGGATTACAAAAATTGGGATTTCTTTTTAAATGGCATTTTTCTTTTTTTTTGAACAGAAAAATACTTTTCTTGTGATCAGCAAATTTCGTGAATCTCCTAATAGAACTGTTACATTTTTTAATGCTTTAAATTGTTTATAGAAACTGCGAAAACATACATCACGTGCCAACAATATGTAAATGACGCAGTATTTTCTTCTCTGCATAATAATGAAAGAAAAAAAATAATTTCGAGTCTGGAATCAAAAAGATAATCGAACATCTGTTAATCATTATTTTAAAAATTTTTATTAACTGGTGCATAATAATTCGCTAATAGTACTTTTAGCAGCTGAATAAAAAAGGTACAATAATCTAACTATGGATATTTTTTCTGTAGTTACCTTTTGGAAATTCCATTTTAAGTAAGAGCAAAAGATTTATATACACTTTTGGACCCCGATTTTACGACCAACCCCGAAATAACGTTAGGTTCCGATAAATTCGTTAAATCGGGGGTTCGGCTGTATATGTCCGATTCAGCATTTTATTTATATCGTAAGTGCAAATTTGCTTAGAAGCATCTCGGTAAGTAATTTTAGATTTTTATCAAATTTTCAGCGCATACTTTAAAAATGTATGCGAAATGTACAAGTAATGAGTAACACACACATTACTCATTTCCTCTTTTCTACTAGAAAAAATCCGTGTGAAAGTTTTGAAAAATCAATTAGAGCTTAGAAAAAATTTTAAACTAACTCACCAAATAAATATAGATTGTAAAAGTAACTTGATTATTTTTTTTTAATTTTAGATTTTTTTTAATGTAAATATAAGGAACTGTTGTGTCTTTGTAGAATATTTTGATTCTTAACGTAAAGATTAGTGTAGTAAAAGTTTGAAAAAAAGAACAAATGTAACTTATTTTTGTGTCATAAAAAAGAACTATTTAATGAATTTAAAGGGACAAATCCAAACTCACGAGTTAAACTAAACCATCTAAAGAGAGTAAAATTGAACCAACTGCTATATATCTCTCATCTCTTCTTTTCTTCGCGATAATTCCGTAAAAGAAAATGAGAAAAAAAAGTGCCTCCCATAAAAATAAGTTGTGAGCAACAGCCATTAAAAATTCGATCTTTTGAAAAACATTTTATTCTACAAATATTTTTCCTTTAAGGATCTTTAACTTTAGATTTTACTTATTTTTACTCAAAGAAAAGAAGAAGATCCGCGTTAAAATAATCCTGAACTACTAAAGGATACATTTTAATACCCCCTCTTTATTTCATTTTATCTTATCAATAATAAATGATAGTTTAAAAAACTAAAAAAAAACACGCTTTAAAAGAAAATCAAACTAAGAAACTGCTGACGCATCCTCCCCTTTTTCTCATAAAGAACACTTTTTTTGTTTGTTGCATTTGCATTAACAATGAGCGTTTTCGATTTAGGGTTGTAACTCAATCTTTTAGTCGCTAAATCTAGAAATGGAAAATCGTTAGTCCTGATGATCCTGATGCGGACGATGGAGCAAAATTAATGTATTGTCATCGCGGTCCTTGACAAGAGTGCAAAATTTCGAATTAATCTGAACTTTTAAAGTGGGTAAAAATCGAGTTCAAATATTCCGTTACACACAGGTGAAGCTAATAAAGGCGTGTTAAAAATGAAAGAGTTTTGTATGATTGCGTAGAAGATAATTAAGCTGTGTTATTTTTTTGCCTTTAAGAAACATGATAGTTAAATTTTTACAGATGATAAATAATATGAATAGAAAAAATCGTTAAATCGGCCATATTACAGTTATTTCAGTGCGACCTTATCAGGTTAGTCACGAGTGTTCATGGTCATGAACTCAAGTCTCGATGCATCTAAAGTCCCTCGGTTTAGATGGTCTCGGTTTGACTAGATTTAAAATCTTCTCGTTGGCGCGGTGTGGAAGTTTGGATAGGGGAGTGGCACTTTAGGTATAGTCCACATCCTTCTATTGTGATTGAAAATTTCTTGGCTGAAGTCAACATCTCTTGCGTTGCTTGAGTAAGTGTGATGTTAATAAAGCATAATTATGTTCAGATGGGTAGCTACAACCGTATCAATGATACAGGGTCCCAAAATATGTTAGCAAAAAATAGTGAAATTTTAAAAAGGCCCCCAAGACATTTTTGATGCAGGGCCCACTTAGGATTAGCTACGCCAGTGCTTATGTTGCAGCCAGTTAAATGCCATTTTCATTTAACTCAAAATAGTCTTCATTATTGTTAATTGTGATTACCAACTTTAAATGCTTTCATTAATACGAATAGAGTCGCGTCCATCCGGTATAGTGGTTAGCGACGCTGACTGCTGTGCTGTAGGGACTGGGTTCGAATCCCGGAGAAGACATGGATGGTTGTAAAGGTATAGTGCCTTCGCGGCATGGGGGGTACTCTAAATAGCCGTCGAGCCGCAAGTCCTTTCGTGAGGTTGGTGGAAGGGGAAGAGAGGTGGGAGGCCTCTGACCACCCCCAGAGTATTCTCCCTCTAAATTGGGGTGGAACCGAGATAAATCGTTCTGTCACCTGTATGGTGCTCAAAGCTACGGCTAACGACAAGCGTCACTTAGCCCTTTGGCATGATGAATTTCGTGGGCCTTGATCTGGCCTTTGCCGATAAGGGGGCATTAGTAACAACAACCACAATACGAATAGAAGCTGGGGTTTTTCAATTTTAAAAAAAGGTAAACAATTTAAATTGTTTGCAACGAAATGTCTATTTGATTAAAAACACCATTGATCGTTTAAATAATTATCTTCAAAATTAATTATCAAAAAGAAGTACATTTAAATATATTTTAAGACTATAGTTGCATTACATTAAGAAAAACTTAATAATTATGGGGAAAAAAGAATCTGTTAGGAAACTCAAAAAGGAAATACTTTCAGATGCTTTACCTCTCTCTTGGAAGGGGTATGACTTGGTGGGGGAACAACTCTCGGGAACTTATTTTTTTTTTTTATTTAATTAAGACTATAATTTTATGCCTTAGATTTTATTTCTTTTTCTTGCTTTGTTTTTCACAAGCATCCCATATTTATTTTTAAATTTATTTCATGTTCGGCGCAACGTTGACGAAATTGGTTCTTGAGCCAAAAAAAAATTTCACCAACTTGATTTTTAAGAATTAAAATGAAATAAACGTCAGGGTTACAAATTTCCTTTTTTGAAGTCGAACTGTTAATAAAGAATAATAACGTTCATACCCCATTATGACGGTAAGCATGCAGTGAGACCGCCTTGAAGCACAATCTACCTAAAAATTCCAGATTAAAAAATAATAATTCAAACAGTTGTGTAGGCACACTTCGTAATAGTTCCCAAACCTTGACTCATCATTCCTCTTTTTAAACTATTTCTATTCTAGGTTCCTGTAACATACGTTTCTTTCATTTTAAGTAGTGACTGGAATAAAACGATTACAAATTATAGTAAATTGATTAATAGAAAGCAATTGAAATTCTTTTCCCAGTACGGAAAAGACTAACTCTACCCAAATTACATAGATTAAAAAGAAACCTATCAACCAATCAACTCCAGAAGATTCCTCAATCATCGCATTATGAAAACCACTCAAGACGTAAACACCCTATTCTCAGCATCCCTTTTCATGGAAGAAGTCTTCATTCAAATTGAAGAGGTCAATCCCTTTGCATGACAATTGAGAGGCAAAGGTACGTGAACGGCGCTCGTCAATTGGCCCTACTGGTCACTCACCACACTCATCGGTCACAAACGTCTTTCTCCAATTAGGGATAAGTTCCAAGGTCACGCGGTGTGGACGAGGCCGAAGACATTAAATTAAAGGCAAACAGCCGGACATTGTCTTTTGTTTGCGATCGATTTTCTGAATGAGAGTCAACTCTCTCGTTAATGGATTACTCACAGCGACCGATGCACTGACTCAATGGGTTTTGATATAGATCTCGGAAATTCCTGCAGCGTTTTTTGGATGGCTTTCAAAAAGAAATAAAAAGCGGATATTCTGCTGATTCATTTGCGTAATTAAAAGGTCTTGACTTAGGGAAGAAGGGTTGTTTGCGTGCCATTTAGATGCTGGACGTGTCTGTCAGAAAACGACCGCTGATGAATGCTCGGGTCGTTGTATGTCTGGAGTGTGTAGTATTGAGAAATGTGTAGGCTGTGTTTTAAGATAAGGATTTAATCAAATAAGAAGCTTTTCGACATTTTAAATTAAATATCTTTCAAGGATTATCGTTTAAAAAGATTGTTATTTAGTCAGGCTTATCGATATACCCGCATATGTGTTGCCTGTTTTCATTTGTGTATAATTTATATTCTTACATCATTTTCCATTCTTATAATAACATTGCATTCCTACATGATATTTCATTCTATACAATATTCCATTTCTAATAAGTCTGAATCATAGCAAAGCAATAAAAGGTGTTAACCCTTTAACTGCCGATTGAAAGTTACGCGATTCGTTCCCCAGTGCTACCGTTTTTCACACAGGCGCGCGTATGTGGTGTATTGGGGAGAAAAGAAACTGCACGAATAAGCAAATTTTTCTCTGAAATAAGTAAATTCTTTGCAAACACTGACAAGGTTATTTTAGTAGATTTCAAAGCCTTCGAAATAGTTTTACTGATAGCCGCGCAAAGGAAAGAATCGTGTTTCGGAAAGGTGGATATATGCGTCCGGGACACATAACGCACCGGTTGAACGAGTAGGATACATACGCCGGTGGCACTTAAGGGATTAAGATATGATGGCAGAGAGGACGCAGTTCTTTTCTTTAAAAAATCTTTGAGAATGTCAGCTTCATCGACAAATATACAAAGTATGTTTTGTGGCCTAAGTAGCCAGAGTCACGAACTCATGGACAGAAATGTTGAATCGCAGATTCAAATCCTGATGCCACTGAAGACATTTCGTGTAGAAGATCTGATGCACGTTAAATCTGTCGTGGTCTTAAGTTCTCTCGTTGGCTAGTTGTAGAAGCTAGAAGAGCCAGTTCAAATGTCCTTGTCACTTAATCACGGTTTAAAATTATGAGGTCCGTCGGAAAAAATCTTCGTGTTGCTTTTGAGGAAGTGAATAAAAACGTCACACTATTCAGCTACTCGAGGGCTTTGGTCGACGGATCTCGTAATTTTGAACCATGGTCAAGTGACTCAGACAACACCTATGCTGGCACCCCCCTCCCTCTGCCTACTTTCCACACCACACCAACGGGAGGACGCTTGAGCTTCGACATATTTAACTTGCATCGGCCACCTCTGCACGGTGGGTTTTTAGCGGTACAAAGCTTGCACGCATGCCTAAGTCCGTTACCGTGACCATTTCCACGCGTTGCTTTATGGGGCCTCGTTAATAAATAGCAGCTAATTATATTTCTCGTGTAATAAAATGACAAACATAGACACTATTCAACACCTTGCTTTCAAAAATTCGGCTTTTAAGTCGTTTCATGAGTTATGGCCTCAATAAAGTGTGATCTGCAAATTCTTGCGTAATTTTTTGTTTCCACTTATACATCACGACTTAAGGTTTGTGTTGTTTATGTATTATACACTGCTGGACAATTGCTAAGGACGGATAACACTATCATCCATAGCAACCACAAAATGAAAGGAAGCAAAATGTGGAAAATTAGAATAAGTGCGGGATATTCGTAAGAAGAAGTATGAGTATGCAAATTTTTTCATCACGTGATAGCGTTCATAAGAGCTTTAAAGGTTTTGACGCGTGTGGACAGTTGTTGTTTCAAGTCAAAGTTTTACAGGAAAGATTTAATAGTCGAACTTAAAATTTTTGGCATGTCTTCCCGACATCACATAGATGATTTTATGCGTGGCCGAATTATTGGAAAGATCGAAGAAGGGCGAAAAATAACAGATGTTGCCAGGGAGTTCGACATCGCTCACAGCGTTGTTTCACGGCTGTGGAAGTCATTTAAAACTACTGGAATGTGTAGTAGACGGCACGGGGAGGTCGTGTTAGAAGTACGACGCCTGCAGAAGACAGATATATCGTCCTATCAGCAAAAGGAACAGGCGCACCACAGCTCAGCAGGTGGCAAATCAGTTTCTTGCTGCCTCAGGAAAGCAGATCTCCCGTTGCCAGATGTTTGAGGGGAGAAGGACTATACGCACGCAGACTTGTTGTGTGTGTCCCATTGACCAGACAGCACCGTACTGCCCGTTTGCAATGGTGTCGTGAGCATCACAATTGGACTGAACAAAACTGGGCATGCGTACTATTCTCAGATGAGAGTAGGTTCAGTCTGTCATCGGATTGTAGACGCCAACTGATCTGGCGCGAGTGGTACTGCTTATAGACCAGAAAATATCCAGGAAAAGGACCGATATCCGACATGCCGTATCATGGTGTGGGCCGGCTTCATGATCAATGGCCGCACGCGCCTGCATGTGGTTGCGAATGGGACTATGACGGGCCAACGATACATTGATGAAGTTCTACTTCCTCATGTTCGTTTTTTTCGTGGTGCTGTCGGTGATAAATTTGTTTTTATAGACGACAACGCAACATGTCATCGAACACTCGCTGTTCAGGATTGTCTAGACAGCGAGGGTATTCAACGTCTATTCTCCAGATCTAAACCCCATTGAAAATGTGTGGGATGCTTTGGGGAGGCAAGTTGCTGGTCGAAACTATCCTCCGACAAACAAGAACACCCTCATCCGTGCACTCACAGAGGAATGGGGTAAATTGCCTCAACAGCTGCTGGATAATGTTGTGCAAAGTATGGTACGACGTGTGGAATGTTGCATCACACTCCACGGTGGACATATCCCGTACTGATACCTTTCTTTAAGGTGCCTACTGACTTTTAGATGTATTGTTCCATTTCTCCGTACGCAGATCAAATGAACATTTTTTTTTCTTTCAGATGTTTCACAGCTTTTGTACTTTCCAGAACAATAAATATTCTTTATTCTAATGTCTGAACAGTGTGGCAACTATATTTTATCCTACTAGGCCTCATGTCTCGCTTAATGTTATGCTACATAGCAATTTGTGATCCGTCCTTAGCAATTGTCCAGCAGTGTATATATTTTCTCAATATATATAATTCAGAAATATACTTTGTGCTATTACATTTATATTAGGAAATTTACAGATAACTATTATATTTATATTGGAATTATACAGACCAATGAAATGAGAGATAAAATGGGTGATAATTGTATGGTTTTGGAGGATTCTCATTTGCGTGTGCGTGAGTGAATGTTATCGAAGCAGAAAGATCATCAAGCTGTGAAGATACAAATTCGGAAAAAAAATATATAGGAATAAAAGTATAAGTACGGCCAGAAGCTTAAAATTTTTCCTAAGATTAAAATTTTTATATCCACTTGAAGAACTAATACATCATTTAGAATGTGAAATGGGTCCTTATTTTAAGTGGTTTTTCACATTTCGATTTATGAGTTGTTATTATACAATTTCAAATAGCTGTTGTTAATGATTCTAACGATACTTTCCTTTTGTGTCAATTTCTTGTGTTTAGATATGTCAGTTGATTCTCTATATAACCCTGTAGAAAAAAAATTACTTACTTCCCCCCTCCCTCTACAAAAATGCAGCACTTTCAGCATCCTAAATAATTTTCCTTACAGTTAATCAAACTTGTTTTATGTTGAAGTGTATTTTCAGTTAAAGGAAAAAATTTTGATTGTTTTAAGATGAGTAACTACTTTCGGAACAATGATTTTGAAAAAGAGTATAAGTAAATAATTTTTTTAATATGTAGTGTCGGTTGACTTAGAATATGCATATGAAATTGTTTACAGTAGATTATTACAAAAAAAATTATGTAAATGAAACTTTTTGACAAGAAATGAAGAATGAGTGACACTTTCAAAACATTATCCTCTTATGAAAATTGCTTCTATTGTAATATTTTTTCCTATACATAGCGGTAGGAGTTCTATACTGGGATTGAAATAAAAACTTTGAAATATATAATTTAGAAGTGGGTTTATTCATATTTTATTGTATCAGAATGGAGAAATTTTAACAAAAAAAAAACGTTATTACTTCAATTTAATCGCACTTCTGAAAATAATGCGAATTTTTCAAAACTTTAATTCAACCCTGGTATAGGTGTCCTAGATATATGTAGGAAAAATATTATTATTGAAGCATTTTTCATGAAAAGATGTTTTGAAAGTGTCACACATTCATTCTTTAAATTTCATTAAATAATTTATTATTTATTAAATTCATTTAAATAATTTTTCTTGTAATAATATTTTTAAAACAATTTGATATGTATATTCTAATTCAACTGACACTAAATATTAAAAAATTGTTCATTCATACACTTTTTCAAAATCACGGCTGCGCGAACATAGTCAATCACCTTAATAAAATGACAATAATTACAATGAAAGTTGGAAAAGTGAAATTTCTTTGAACTTCTTAACTGGTAGGCCTGTATACCATACGGGCTACCGAAATCTGGTTACAATTGGTATAAAGAGATATTTTTCTTTCTATATCTTTGATTTACTCATATATTTTTAATTCTTATAGTGAGATTATTAGTGCTAGTGTTTTTAAGAGATGCGGTTTGTCCATGGTACTGAAATACTTCTCAACCGGGATTTTCTTTGTGGTGAAGGCAGAAATTTTTTATTGAAGGCAGGAATTTCGGTTCATGAAAATATTCGATAAAGAACAGGGATTAGCAAGTCAATGTGCTGTTAGTTGCTTGAGAAGAAATGAAAATGGAAGGATAATTTAAAAAAACCGATCTTATGTCTGCCCCCGTTGCAATGTAAGACTTAGTATTACACCATGCTTCAATTTGTGTACACAAAATCCTCAACCGTTTGAAAAAGAGGTATGAACATGAAATTATTTTTTTTTGTAAGTATGAGAGAAGTTCTTTTAAGATGTATGAAACATTTTTCATAGCATGTGATTATAAAATAAAAAATAGTGTGAAAACTTTAAAATTGAAAATAAAAATAAAATTCTTCCATTTTCGCATTCCTTTAAGTATTATGTTTAGTTATATGCAACAATAAAAAATACGCCTTTCTTGGAACATTTTGGGCAAAAACATTTACCGCTTAAGGGGGAGGGTAACTACTTTTAAAATAAACTTTATATACTTAAGATACATTTCCATAAATAAAAAATATATTTATTTACTTTTTTGAGCAATACACATTAATTGTTATTTAGAATATATCTAAAGAAAATGGATCTGTGAAAACTATTTGCATTTACACGAATTCTGCACAAAGAGATTATGAAAAATCCAAAACCTTTTAAAAACTCCAACTCCACAACTGTATAAACAATTTCTTCCCTCCAAACACAACCGGGTCTCTCTGTCCCTTTTAAAGAGATAAGTTTTTAAATGCATTTTCTCTCCCTCTTTCATCCCTGGCAGATTTTACGGTCGGGTCCTCGCCGCTTCGGGACACGAGGGCTTATCTAGCTGCCAGATGCAGGGACTCCCAGGACTCGAAACCCTTTTTACGTGAGTCCTCCACGAACCATTAATCCTTCTCCCGGGGCCCAGATGATCCAGCCCCGATAGGGACTCAATCCCACACACACGACTCTCCATCACGTTTCGCTAATCGATGTCAATATCGATTCGGCCCAACCCCTGAGTCCCGATTACGATTTTCTTTATATGCGTTATTAAGTGATGTCGGAGTTCGTTAATTTCGATGACCTTTAGTTAGGGTTGCACTGGTAAATTCGTGTTTTATTTTCATAAAGAAAATCTTATTAAGTTATATACTGATTAGGATTAAAGTTATAGTTACACCTGGAATCCCATAAAATGAATGTATGCTCACAATAATTAAGTATATCAGGGATAATATATAATTTTTTCCCTCCGCTTACGTGATAAAAATGGTTGCATAGATATCATATAAACCAGGGATTTTTCCCAACAAGGTCTATATCGACCTCCAGGGTATACGATGACCTGCAAGGGGTCCACTCAACGAAAAAAAATAGGAGGTCCATGAGGTGAAAATGGGGTTCTACGATAGTGGAAAGCTGTCTTCGGCTAATGTTAGGACCCAAATTCGGAATATTTTTTCAGATATAAAAGTACTCAAACATTAATATTATATATATATATATTCTGGCTTCACATTATTCTGTAGAGAATCACTTATTTTATTATACTACTCATTTTTTATCCCAATTGATACAATTTTTTTTTTTTTATAAAATGTGTTTCGCATTTTTTCTCCTATACCGTAATGCTGAATGAGCTCTCCATTTACTTGTTAAAAGGAAAAACTGATTATTTATGAAATATTTTTTGAAATTTTAAAAACACTATACTATAAACAAATGCATGAGTTACAATGTCGCAAATTTTTATAAAAATATTGAGGCATTTTTTCTGTGCGAAAATGGGCTCCGCGTTAAGTCCACACTGTCGTCCATATGGCGAAAACAGCCTTAAAGAAAATTTAATCAAATGGATACCAGATATTTATACTTAACAGATTTATTTCCTAAATTTAATGAGGTTAATTTGCAGTTAAAAGGTGACAGTATAAAAGTTTTATTAAGACAAGGACCATCCTTTCAGTGTTTCTTGGCAGAATTAAACTATATGAGTGTAATATTGGGCGGCGCGAATTTTCCCAGTTTCTCAATTGATCACAGATAATCTGCTTAGAAAATGACTTTCATCGTTTAAATGCCCTTTATTCATATTTTAAAACTAGATTTGGGAATGGTTTAACTATGGTAATACCACAGTAAGCAATGAATTATTATAGTCACAATATGAAAAAGAATATATTACCAAAGAAACTGATCGGAATAGGCACCATCGGATATCTTAAGGCTATCTTCGGCTAATGTTAAAGAATAGGGTCCGAATTCGGAATATTTTTTCAGATATAAAAGCACTTAAACATTAATATGATATTCTGGCTTCATTATCCTGTAGAGAATCGCTTATTTTCTCATACCACTCATTTTTATCCGAACTGACACATTTTTTCTTTTATAAAATGTGTTTCGCATTGTTTCTTCTATACCGGAAAGCCAAACGAGCTATCCCTTCACATGTTAAAAGGAAAACTGATTATTTATGAAATATTTTTTGAAATTTTAAAAACACTATATTATAAACAAACGCATGAGTTACAATGTCACTCATTTTTATAAAAATATTGATGCTTTTTTTCTGTCTGAAAAAAAGTATTTTCTGTCTTCATGCTCTCGTACATACGGCGAAAACAGCCTTAAAGTATAGTTTAAAAACGAATATCAGTAATTCTGGCATTAAAAAGATATACCTGTTATTTATCCCGAATTATGGAGTATTGTGAAAACGTTTTTATTTGTTTTTCTTAGTGAGAAGGAGTTTCCGCATGGTTGCCTACCTCCAAAATAAAAGAAAAAGACTGGACACTTCAAACTGAGGAGATTTAGGTTTAAATCTGACAAGATTAATACAAAATGTTGAAAACTTGTTATTGAAGCAACAGACTCATCCCTCCCGTTAAAAGCAATTGTTTACTGATCAGTTATTTTTTGTATTAATTAAATTTTAACTTATTAACATGTCTTTCTTAAGTCAAACATTATATACTTCACTATAATTAGAAATTTAAATCTTTTAAATTAAGTGACTCTATACCTGTTGTTAAAAAAGGACATTTAAGTTAGGAAATTTGCGAAAATTCTATATTATGTAAGCAGGTGTCTACCAAATCCCGAGAAAAAAATGGATAGGGGTCTATGAGACAAAAAGTTTGGAAACCCCTAACATAAACCCACTTGCTCTAAGACACAAGCCGTCTTATCTTCAGAAAAAGAAACCCTCAGTTAGTGAATGAGAATAAGACCAAATACATGCCTTGCGCTAAATCATCCTTTAACAATTCCCACTTTAAAATTGGAGATTATAATTTTGAAGCTGTTGACACAGTTTCTCTTATTTAGGTTCTGAAATTAACAACAGAGACGATTGTACTACTGAAATACAAAAGCGAATTACTATGCCTAGTAGAGCTCTTTATGGAATACGAAAATGTATGAAATTGAACGTAATCAAAAGAAAAACACAAAGGTCTTATTGTATAACAGATCAGTATTATTTTATGCGTGTGATACTTAGCCCATGTCTCGAACAGATGAGAACCTGATAAGGATCTACGAAAGGAAGATCTTAAAAATTATTTTTGGAGAAATTCAAGAAAATGGCACGTGGCGAAGATCAAATTTAGAACTCTATCCCTCATATAAAGAATCTGACATCGTTAGTTTCATCAAAGCACAACGAATTAAACGGGCAGGCCATGTTTTCAGAATGGACGAAGACCGCACCACTAAAAAAAAGTCTTCAATGCCCAACTAATTGGCACTAGGAGAAAAGGCAAGCCAAATCTAAGATGGATTGATGGCCTAGAAAAAGATATCCTAGTTTTGCAAACTAAAAATTGGAGAACACTAACAGGAAAAAGGCTTGCCTGGAAAAGGCTTCTTGTGAAGACCAAAGTCCACCTCCCCTGGACTGTCGAGCCACTGAGGTAAGAATATGACGCAGTGGCGTACACAAGGGGGGGCTCCCGGGTCCACCCCTCATAGCCTTTGATTTTTTGTTCCTATTTATTATAATCCTATGTATATAGTACGTAAAATTTAATTAAGTTGTTATTAATAATTAATTTTATTAATTAATGCTAATTATTTATTCAATAATTAATATTTTATTGCTTTTTGTTCTCGAAAATCGACAAAATCAAAATAATATGTTGGGTGACGTATTGGATCATGATACGAGAACGGTGGACTTTTGACCCTGGACCCTCCCCCCCCCCAACCTGAAAAATTCCTGTATGCGCCACTGATATAACGTCAAACCTATGAAGTCTCGAAATTTAAAAAAAATACAGATAAACTTTTATTTTAATTATAATGAAAAACACAGACATAGATAGCTTCATAACTTAGGTTGTTTTCGTTTATAAAGGCACATTTATGTGTGTCATGCTTTTCTCTTAGATGAACTATACATAATAGAGAGAGAAGTCTTATCTCTCAAATTATTTATCTTTTGTATAACAGTTGGAAGAAAATGCGCCTAAAGACACGAATTCCCTCTTTTTTCGATGGATTTCCTTTTAGAAAGGATCTAGTTCCCTTTTTAGAAAGATTTAAGGGATTTATACTCTTTATATATATATATATATATATATATATATATATATATATATATATATATATATAGTTTATTTCCCATTTCTAAAAGCTTCGACTTTCTTAAATTTTTTACGCAAAAAGGAAAATATCGATTTCGTAATGCAACCACGTATAACTGTCATACAGAAATATGTCTTTATTAAATAACAACAGCAAAAAAATTCTTTCTCGGTATTAAGGGGAAAAAAAGTCTAATTAAACAGCTACAAAATTTTTTATCGTGGGGACTATGTACAAATTCCCGCGTTTTTTCTTCAGTTTCTTTTATCGAAGCATTCGAATTCTAGATATCCTGTTCTTTTTTTTTTTTTAACACTTATTTTGAGGATGTAAACACTTGTTATGGCACTTAGATTTAACATAATTTATGGAAACAAACCTAAAAAATTTATCAATTATCACTTACATTTATTTAATATTATAAATACAGAAAATAAAGAGTTTATATTCATGCAAGATATTTTATTGAATTAACAATAATATTTTTAATTCACAGTGTGAACGAACTCGGAGATTATAAATCTTTATTAGTCTCAATGATACTCTGGTTATTTTTATTTGGATATGTTTTTAAGGTATCCGACTACGTTCGAAACAGGGATTTTGAAAAAAAAAAATTAAGAGAATTTTTTTTTTGATTTAAAGTAATTCGAATTAGAATGTGCATATGCAATTGTCTTTACAGTATTAGACTAGACTCAGTGGCGCAACAGCCCATGAGGACCAAAGCCTATTGTGCCCTTCTCAGTTTTCATCTTCTTGAGCACTGAGGTGCATGAGTAGATGTTCCGGTCAGGTGGTCAGTCTGATGTGAACCCCCAAGAGATAAGTTCCCAAACAAACTTGGTTCTTATTTATGTTATCTTGGTTCTCACTAAAGGGATGAAAGGCTGAGTCGACCTTTTAATTATATTAGTACTCCAAAAAATTTTAATGACATTTTTTGGCAAAAACTGAAGAAAAAAGGACACATTTTCAAAACATTCTCCTTTTATTCAAAAATACTTCTCTATCGATAATATTTTGCCTATATATACCTAAGACTTCTCTGCGGAGCCTGAAGTAAGATTTTTGAAAAATTTGCATTATTTTCAAAGTTATTATCAATTTAAATAATTGCCGATGTCTTTTTATTAAAATTTCTGTAATCTGAAGCATTAAAATAGAAATAAATCTACTTCTAAATTACACCTTTCTAAAATCCTAGTTCAGATGTGTAGAAAAATTCTTAGCTATATATAGGCAAAATATTATTAACAGTGGCGCACACAGGATTTTTCAAGGAGGGGGGTGGGAATCCAGGGTCTAAAGTCCATCATTCTCGTATCTCTCTCTCTCTCTCATGTTCCAATATAGCGCCCAATATATTCTTCTGATTTTGAACAAAAAACAGTCAAAAATTAATTATTGAATAAATAATTAAGCTTAATTACAATTCAATTATTAATAACATACTTCATTAAATCTTACACACTATATACATTAGATTATAATCAATCGGGGGGAAAAAATCAAGGACTATGGGGGGATTCCAGACTGAGGGACCCCCTCCCCTTGTGTGTGCCCCACTGATTATTAATATTGAAGCATTTTTGAATAAAAAGAGAATGTTTTAAAAATAAGTCAATATTTCTTCTTTTTTTGCAAATAATTGCCGAAATATTGCATTTAAATATTTTTTATTGCAATAATATTCTTAAAATAGTTGTATATGCATATTCTAATTCAAATGACACTAAATATCAAAAACAATTATTCATTTATACGGTGGTTTTTAAAATCTCGGTTCCGAAAGTAAATGGATACCTTAACTGAAAATTCTATCACAAACATATGTTGATTTTAAAAAAAAAATCTTGTGTTCTATTATTTAATGACAAATAAACAAATATAGACCTAAATAAAGTATTTTCATAAAATTTGTAATTTTAACTTCATTGGTTCTCAGTGAAAGACAGTGCATGAAATGAATTCAATCAATTTCAAGTGAATTATCGAACCAATTGGAAAGGAAGTTTTGCTAAATAAATCTGGCAATATTTTAATTTTTGAAAAACAAGGAAATACTATTATTACATGATGAATCTTTTAAAAAAACGCAATTTTAAATGAGTCATTACTACTTCGCGTTACTCCAAAACTTTTAATTGTAATTTCCCGTGTGGATTTCAAATAAATTACTAAAAGACGTCCAAATATTGTTATGAGTGCAGAAACATTGAGATGGAGGCTGTGAAATGAAGTGAAGTGATTGAAGTGAAATAAAACATTGAAATATTAGTGTATATATAACAATATACAAATTTAATGAATAAGCATGCGGATATTTTCTTATACTTATTCATAAATATTTTATGTACTCGTAACTCTTTGTTCTTTTTTAAGTAGAAAGACACACAGTACTCTGTCTTCATAATATGCAATAATAATAAAGTATTACTGAAAGGAAAAATGTAATAAAAAATACTCGTTTATCCAGATAAGTACCAAGTAATATTTTATTTTGATAGGTCTTTAAAAAACTTTTACGAATTTATTCGCAAAAACACTACGTGCGCGTGCGAATGCAAAATGCCTGTCTTCACTACTAAGACTAGAGATGCACCTTGAATCTATTTTGTGAGAAATATATTTTATTTTAAATATTAGAGACACATATTAGTTTGTGTTTGTAAAAAACATTTAATAAATCTCATGCATTTAAATTATAAATGTATCGATAAACTGTTTTTATTTGACCCTTTATGTTTTATTTTTAAAAAATCATCATGAAGTTGTCTTTATATATAATTTCAGTAAATTCAATACACATATCTGATTTTATTTATATTGAATGTTAATGTTATCTGTATAATTAAATTCACTACATAACGAAAGTTACAAATTTACTGGTGGACAGAACGCTTTAGGCTCTGTCTGTTACTAAGTCCGCAAATCGCACTCAATTATGCCTCATTATTTTGAACAACGGTCAAATGACGAAGTCGACATATGAGTTAGCACCTCACACTACATTCCATCGTAAGGGCTTTTAAACCCGGTAATATTAAAACATGCATCAGCCCTTCTGTACTGTGTACCGGTCTTTTGCAGAATTTAACTTCTATTAAAAGTGGCTGGATTAAAACTACGCTGGCCATATAAATGAATGAATAGACGTCAAGAAAGAAAGCAAAACTATTAAAAAACCTGAAACGATAATAATGACCGCGATCATTTCACCATATTTGTTGTATCACTATTTATTAACCAGTTAAAATGAGAAGATTTTTAATTCTGTTTTCAAAAAGTTTTGGTGTTAAGTGATAAGTTTTACGTTTTATAGAAACATATTTAATGTTATTTTTACTGTAGATGAACATAAAGTACAGTAATAACTCGACTTATACTACCTCGACTTAAGAAAGTTCGAAGTTTTCAAATCTCATCGATTTATCCTTTGTTTGAGAAGAAAATGTATTGGTAGTGTGATTGAAAATTTGCCTGATTTTGCCAGGCAAATAAATTAAGAATTGAGCTTATAGAAATGTCTGAACAAGAACAAGATATTGAAGAACTTGTATCTTTAGACCCAGTTTATTTAGAAGATCAAATGATAGTTGGGAATTTGATAGAAGGCTTCAGTTTAACTGAAAAAGGGTTACAAATTTTAGAAAATATAGACTCGAACGATGAGCATATTTTTCCAACAAAACAAGGAATAAAAAAATTATTAGCTTACTACGAGGAAATTTTGTGGTAGAAAAAAAATATTTGAGGCGGCAGAGACTTTGTTAGATTTTATAAAACATTCCACATCCAAATAACTTACGTTTGCGATTTTGTGTTCGCGTTATCTAAGATTTTACTAAACATTTTTTTTCTAAAATAATATTTTCTTTCGTCTCCGGCACCAACTAAAAATAGTTTATACGTAGTTACATGCGAAATTATACCCCGATTTACGTGAATTCGACTCTTACGCGGTTATCGCTCACTCCCACCTATCACGTAAGTTCGGGGTATTACTGTATTTTAATTCTGTGGATGGAAGATATGACAAACAAACAAAAAGATTGCATTGCAAGCAAATGAAAAATTACCAGTACAATACTATAAGTTGGCAAGTGTGTGAATAAGCAGTGGTCACTCTTGCATATAGTCAATAGTTTGTGTTTAATCAAAGTAACCAGGACTATTTTTTCTCTAAGTATCAACAGATTATTATAAAAATTATCTTAAAATATAGGGAACAGGGACATCGTATACTTTAAAAAAATCGATTTTTCAATTTTAGTTCTAAAAAATAGTGCTTATTTTTCTGAATCTAAAAATGTATAATACTTATATATTTGTTGATAAAATAGCCCTAAAATATGAAAAATAAAAATGTAAACAAATGACCACGCCCTTTTTGACACACCCTTTTGAACTTTAAATATGTAGTTTCCCCTGTGTTTGATCTATATAAACGTTCTGTATAGTGAACAGAATATCTTTTAGTATGTATTGTCTAATTTTTTAAAAAATAAATTTATACGTACAGAAAAATTAAGATTTTCATAATTTTAAGGTTTTATGATTATTTTAAAAAAATTATGCAATTAATTCGTTAAAAAACTGGTCCATTATGTTTGATATGTTGCTGTATATATATGTGTAAATTTTTTTGTATATTCAAAGAATATTTTTGTAAGAAATACATGAAAATATGTATTACAAGATCTCGAAAATTATGTTCATGTTAACTAAAACAAAGGGTAAAAAAACATATGAATTTAAAATTACTTTAGTAACTCTAGAAAATAATTAAGAATTATTATTAGTCATATAAAAATAGGCAAGCAAATACTAATCAAGTGTATAATATGTGAAAATATTGTTTTTTTTTTTTTAGTTTTTTCACTTTTTCTCAAAAGCATATTTTTTTGCATTTAGGTACATTTAAAAAAAACTGTTGCACTATAAGATTCCAGATTTTTTATACTTCTATACAAGATGCCTATGCATATAGTGAACCTATTTTTTTTTCTTTTAAGATAGTGCCTAATTTTTTAAAAATAATTTTATGCATAAAAAAAGCAGAAAAATAAAAAAATTTCAAATTTCAAAGTTTCATAACTTTTTTAAAGAAACTATACTAAAAAAAAACATTTTACTAAAAAAATGGGTTCATTGTATTTTATGTATTGTTTTATATATGTGTAAAAAATGTTTTGCATAAAAAAAGGATACTTTTTTAAAAAATGGTACCTAAACACAAGTATATATTACGAGTTCTCAAAAATTATGAATTACTTAAATTTAGTAAAAAAAAACTTTTGGAGTAAAAAGTTAGTTTTGTAGTTCTACAGAATAATTAAATTATCTTTATTAAGAACGTAAAAAAATCTAAGCTCTATTGGAAATTGCAAATGATATATGTCTCATAAACAAAGGGTCTTAATTTTGGCATTTTACTCTTTCGAGCATGTCCTGGTTCCCTTAAGGATGTTTTCGCCATATGAACGAGAGCTTGAACCACATGCTGTGTGACCATATTTTTATGCAGAAAAATCACTCAACTTTGTATCACTATTGTAATACAAAGTGATACTTTGTATCACTATTGTAAATTAAATTGTATAATTTACGTATCTATTTATAATATAACATTTTTCCAATTAAAAACTTACATTTTTCAAAATATTTTATAAATAATTAATTTTGTTACTTATGTTAAGGGATTCATTTAACATAACGGTATAGGAAAAATAAAATGAGAAACACGTTTAATACCAGAAAAAAAGGATCAACTCGGATAAAAATGAAGAGTACGATAAAACATGCTGTTTTAATTCTATAGGACAGAGAGAAGCCAAAATATAATATTAAAGTTCAAGTACTTCTATAACTATTCCAAATTCGAGTACTATTACTTAACACAATATGCGGAGACAACCTTAAATTACCTTTTCGCCACAAACCACAGAATAAATTTGAAAATTATCAAACATCTGATTAAAGTCTATTCTAAAAAAATATAAAAGAACTGAGCAAATATATGTATATTTGTTTCGTTTCACTGAAGAACACAATTTAAAAACTTGGAACGAAATTTAAGAAGTAAAAAGAAAGTGCCGTACGTGAAACAGTTTTTTTACTTTTTTAACAGATTCTACTTACAATCTTATTCAATCTCATATTGTAATTACAATGGTTTTTATGTAAATAAACAAAAATCACAAGATGCAATAGTTATGAATAAAATTTAGGCACTTTAGTTAAGTCCCCCCCCAATGGAGTTGCAGTTTAGCAATTTAGCCTTTGCAGATACGGTAAGTCCCCAAATGTGAGAGCCATTTCATGGTAGCACCATCTATTGGCGCCCTCGTTACCAAATTTGAACGCTTGAATTGATTTTTAATTTAAGCTTCTGATGCTAAATATTGCCGTGATTTAATTTTGTCGAGAGTACCAGAGCCAAATTGATACTCAAGAGATCTTTTAAGTGCCACATAATCATATGACATGCGTGCCTACGATTTCCGCATCCAGAAAATCTATCGACTCCAGCAGGGGTAGAGTGAAGGAATATTCACGTCGCACTGTTCAGCTACTCGAAGGCTTATGGCGACGGACCTCGTAATTTTGAACCATGGTCAAATGACGAGGACGACACATTCACCGACACATCCCTCTCCCAACTACTACACCACACCAACGAGAGGACGTTTAAGCTCTCGACAGATTTAACGTGCATCGCTCCCCTACACGGCGGGTCGTCAGTGGTATAAGGCTCGATCCCATGACACGCCGACCACGAGTCCATTATCTTGACCAGGGGTATCCAACCCAAATGACCTTGCGGGCCACTTCGGAAAAACATTATAATTTCGCGGGCCGCACATAAAAATACGTATCTTTACATAAGATTTAGAAGCAAAAAAACATTTATTGGAGGGAAAATTTAAAATAGAATGTATTATTTTTTTCATTATTTTTCATCTAAGAGACAAAGATAATATAATAATGTTTATATAAGATAATGATGCAATGATCAAATAATGTTTAAAATATTACAGTTGCCATTTTCTTGAAAATTACGGTGTTCCTTTTGAATTGATCTTTTCGTTACTTATTGTTGAAATTTGATTGTGCTGTCATTCGCAAACGATTCAGTACACATTGCCCTTTATCTTAACCATCCTGAATTTTTTTTTAAACTAAAAAACATCTCAGACTGCCTCTTGCTTTTTGGGCACTCCAAACAGAAAAGGAGGAGGAGAAATTAAAATCGTACACACAGGGAATCCTATATCATCCATAGTAAGGGATATGCCAAATGCAATTCGGAATTTATTAAAAAAGTAATTTATTATAGTAAAATCAAATTTGAATGTTTGATAAAATATAAACCTATTTTAATCTAAAGGACATTTCTATTAACAAAAAGGATTTATTTTAAAACAAGAACAGGTAACAGACAAATACATTATACATTTATATATATATATATATATATATATATATATATATATATATATATAAATTTCCCCTCAAAAGGAAAAAGGTAAAATACATTGCAGATTTATATATGCATATAAATTTCCCCTTAAATAAATTTCAAAACGAGAAAACTTTAAAAACCTGATATTTAAAAAAATTTTAATAAGAGTCGGCGGGCCGCGTGTTGAACACCCCTGCTCTAAGCCACCAGGAGCCAACACTTAAGCAAAGTGAATCCAGAAGGATCATGATATCAACATTCTGTACACACCAGGGACGTAGCTACTGCCGTATCAATGATACGGGGCCCCAGAGCTTTAGGGGCCCCAAGACACGTAAATAAAAAAACGAGTCTTACAGTAGTCGCATACTATATGTAACATATGACATGTTATCGTGGTAAATACGCAATATTAACTTTTTTCTTGAAAAAAATACGAATCGGGTATGATTGGAAATAATTTTCTATCGAATAATTATATCTTAAATGAAAATTGTATTTAATTATATATATAAAAAAGGAGTAAAAAAAATGCAATATTTTATCAAAAATAATTATTCTTGTTCAATTTGGGAAGAGCGGAGACAATAGACTTATGATAACTAAAATATGACACATATAAAGGGTGTGTTTTTTAGAGGTATAGAACTTTAAATTGCAATAAAACAACGATGTATTATTCGATTGACATGAATTCTTTTTTATTCGAAAGATAATCTTGTGGCATGACATTTTAAGTATGATTTCTGGCATATGACTGCCACGGCTGTCTCGGATGTAGTCCAATCTGGACGTCCAATTTTCGATGACTTTTCCCAACACGGCGGGAAAACACATAACACGGCGAATGTTGTCTTTCAAATGGTCAAGCGTTTGTGGTTTATCCGCATAGACCAATGACTTTACATAGCCTCACAGAAAACAGTCTAGCGGTGTTAAATCACAAGATCTTGGAGGCCAATTCACAGGTCCAAAACGTGAAATTAGGCGGTCACCAAACGTGTCTTTCAATAAATCGATTGTGGCACGAGCTGTGTGACATGTTGCGCCGTCTTGTTGGAACCACAGCTCCTGGACATCATGATTGTTCAATTCAGGAATGAAAAAGTTAGTAATCATGGCTCTATAACTATCACCATTGACTGTAACGTTGTGGCCTTCATCGTTTTTGAAGAAGGATTCCACCAGCCCATAAAGCGCACCCAACAGTCAGTTTTTCTGGATGTAACGGTGTTTCGACATACACTTGTGGATTAGCTTCACTCCAAATGCGGCAGTTTTGTTTGTTGACGTAGCCATTCAACCAGAAGTGCGCTTCATCGCTGAACAAAATTCGCCTTGCTTGATGATCGTTTTGATGAATTGCCAAACCAAACTGAGAATAAATCACTTGACAGCTGTTAAATCGTTCGCCATCTTGGAAAGTAATGCCAACTTAAACTTCTATACCTGGAAAAAAAACACTCTTTACTTGTGATTTCAAAGTATTTAAAAATCGTTGAAAAACAGCGTCAATAACAGTACCACTTTTAGCAGTCGAAACATTCTAATTTGTGTTCATTTCGAGCTTGAGTTCATCATTCATAAAAGCTATGAGCGGCTCAGCTTTTGGCAAACTGAAGTTAAAGTTAAAATCACCACTCAAAATCAGGGGAAGCGAGTGATAATTTTTTTAAAAGAGCAGAACCACCTTCTTTATATGGTAAAAGTACAAAATGCAGGAAATCTTTAATTTTTTTTTAACCATTTGATTCGAAGAAATGTATACGAACACCCATTTCACTGTTTGTCCATTTTCAAATAAGCATTCTGTCGCACTTATGTCCCCCAATATCATGACTAACGGATTTAGAGTCAAGTGCTTGATGACTACTAGAGTTGGACACCCATGAGAGGGTAGCGAAAAGACACAGCCACGCACTCTCATTGGTCAAATCAAGTAGCGCGCGCTTACGTCATATCCTGTTACACACATCCGTCCCTTTTCACGAAATCACTCCCAACAAATATCCAGCAACCGAGAGGAAAGATGAGACACATCAAAAATCGTAAAATGTTAACGGGCCACTTGGAAGGAACAGAGCCCACTCAAGTCTAGCTACGCCACTGCTGCACACGCACCCTCCACTGAATAAGATTCACTGAATATATGCCCCCTCAGAAAGTGACATCCCTACTAACTGAGCACCACCTGCTCACCTTTGACCCTCAAGAAACTTGGAAGAGGGAGATAGACCACACCCCAAAGGGAGACTCGATCTTGAGACTGGCCTTGAATCCTTGGGGTCGCGCGGGCCATATGGCAGACTTCCGGCGATGTCCTGACTGTAGCCCCTCGTTTTTTTTAAAAAAATGTATATAAACATAAAAAGGGTATCTGCTTCTGAGCTGCTTACAGTTTGCAGGGTGCTTCGATTTCTGTGTATTTCGTTTCTGTTGCTGAATTCTGAAGCGGAAAAAAGTGCATAGGCGGTCTTCCGGACCCCGTAATGAGGTTTTAATGATATCTGTTTGAAAAAGTTTGGCTCCGAGAGTTAGTACCTGGAATACGATGAATAATTTTTCATTGAAGGTAGAACCTGGAGAATCGGAACGGAAATGCCGTCGAAATTTCAATTCGTAAATATGTGTTTGGAAACGGATTGTTATTAAAGTAATGCTAGGCTTGTTCGGAAAATACTATATTCAAAACTGTTATGGGATTGCATTTTCAGTTCTTTGTTCGCAAAATTTCGGCAACTTTTTTTTAAGTATTTTTTACTTGTGTATAAATGTAATTTTCTTGGATCGGTTTATAATCAGAATAATAGATTCTTTCAAGAAGTAAGAACTGTTTCTACGTAAAAACAATTTTTTAAACTGCCTGACAATTGTGGTTATTTTCTTCAGTCAGTGGCGCACAGAGGAATTTTTCAAGTGGGGGGTCCAAGGTCGGAAGTCCACAATTCTCTTATGGTCCAACACGCCGCCCGACATGTTCTTTTAATTTTATCGATTTTCGGGAGCAAAAAACAGTAAAAAATTAATTATTGAATAAATAATTAGCATTAATTAATAACAAATACTTAATTAAATTTCATGTACTATATATATAGGATTGCAATCAATCGAAAAAAATCAAGGGCTTTGGTGGGGTTGGGGGACCATGGGACCCCTAAACTAGGTCCCCCCCAGCCCCTAGTGTGCGTTGTGTCTGTAGTGATTAAGATATCTCTTCTATTCTTTACATTTCCTACGTTAATAATTTCTATTTAAAAATAAAACTAGTTGCATAACAATATACTTCTCCGAAGATGTCAATTTTTTTTTGTGTGTGTAACACTTTAATACTTTAGTGACGCTGTCTTCTGTGCTATAGGGCCTGGGTTCGAATCTCGGAGAAGGCATGAGTGTTTGTAAATGCATAGTGCCTTAATGGGCATGGGGGGGGCTCTGTAAATATGTGTCGAACCGCAAGCCCTCTCGTGTGGTTGGTAAAAGGGAATGCTAAGTGGGAGGCCCCTGTCCACTTACAGGGTGTTTTCCCTCAAAAATGGGATGGAACTAAGCCAAAACACACTGTCACCTGCATGGTGCTCAAAGCTACGGCTAATGGCAGATTTAAAAACCAGCTCTTTGCCACGATGACTTATGTAGGCCTCGATCTAACACCGTCGCTTTCGTGGCAAAACCAAATACACTGCAAAAGCGACAGTGTTTTTAATGAATTCTAGTTTTCATTGTGACATATTTCTTTATGATTAAAAATCATTTAAAATAATAATTACATGAAGCTTTACATATTTTAAGCATATCGATATTATTTCTCATCAGCGCCATTTTTTAGCAAGTAAAATTCAGGCTTATGTAATTTTTTTTACGTTGTTTTTCAATATATTTTTCAAATTTCAGTTTTTAAATAATTATTTAAACTAAACTCAGTGGCGCAACAGCCCATGAAGAGCCAAGGCCTACTATCCTCACCTCAGTATACGTGACCATTGAGCGCTGAGGTGCATGAGCAGATGTCCCGATCAGGTGGTCATTCTGGCGCGAAATCCCCAGTGTTTAGTCCGCAAGCAAGTTTGGTATTCATTTATCGATCCACTGAAGGGACGAAAAGCCAAATCAACCTTGTCCAACCCCAGGATAGAACCCCGGACCTGTGGTGTGGAAGCACGATACGCTACCACCAGGCCATAGGGCCTAAATAATTATTTAACCAAATATAAAAATTAAAAAATTTATTAATTTTATTTATCGCTGTCAACTTTGGAATGAACAAAGTAAAATAAAAGCTATATTGAACATACATTTTATTTTTTAAAAAATAGATGATTGTTTAATTATTAAGTAATTATGCATTATATTGTTAAATATTTAAGTATTAATTACTTATGTTTTTGATTAAAATTATTGAATTAATAATGTAAAAAGGGTTATCAGTCTATGATACTTGAAACGGAAAAACAAAAATATACTGAAATGTAATGGTTTCGCGGGTAAAATCTAGTCCTAGAATTATTGAAAAAGTAGAGCCACCCCATTTTTGCAGCTGAGTATATGAATTCAATTAGAATTTAACATTGATCATAATTAACTATAGGTATCATTCTTTCATATTTCAGAATTATTTAACAAAATAAAAATATGTATTGCCAGAAAAACTAAGGAAATTTTTCTCGCGATAGAAAGAAATCTATACATGTGTTAAATACTAAAAAATAACCATAAATTTATATATATATAAACCACAGATTCACGGCGCCTGATATGGTATTTTTTGTTATTTTATTTAAATTCGTGATAGATGAGATTTGGATTAATCTGATATGGTTTCATCAATGTCAAACCATATCTAAACTAGCTAGTGACAGTGGATTTCCTACTTTTCCAACTCAAAAAATAATAGAAATGATATACAAAAACCAGAACAAAAACTTTTCTATACCATTTCCTTTAAAAACCAAATCAAAGTATGCAGCAATCTTCAGTATTCTAAATATTATTATAGGGGAATTGAACAATAACCAACAACTCTTTCACTAAACAACCATTACTCTTAGCAAAACAAGGATAAAAAATTTAATATTTTGTTAAACGAGACACATAACAATCAATACATCTCTGCATGTGGGGTACAAGACAGAATGACAAATGACAATAATAATCATCAAATAAAATTTTCTTTGCTTAAAATCTGTCAAGCTTCGTTGGTTTCCATTTTGAAGAGAGAGAGAGAGAGAAATAACCCATCTGTATTAAAAATCCAGTAAATTCGACTGTCAGAACCAATATTTGTCCACTTTTTCCCCGTCTAAGTGGCTCAACAAAAGAAAACGACCAACTGACAGACAGAATTCTTGCAATATCACCAATGATCCTGAAGTAAAGAAAAACATTGGTTTGTTGTGTTTATCTTCCTCTCCCCTCCCGTCCATTCCCTCTCTCTCATTGAAAACAAGGATGGAGAGAGAGAGAAAAAAGGAGCCCTTATGAAAAAGCAGAACTCGTGTGGTTGCCTAGCAACAGGAGGATGGCCATTCATCCACATCTCCTCTAGAATATTACCTTCCGGACAGTAAGGTTTTAAATGGAAAATGCACATGGGATTTAAATTCTCTCTCCACCCCCTGGAGCGCAGAAGGGAGGAAGGGTTTTGATAAAAGCCTTGTTTACCATCCATTGTCAGACAAATGGGGGAAACGGTCAAGTTTGGAATCCCTCAGGGTCTAGAAAGAGGGGATTTTCATCTGCAAAATTATGTTCAATTCTTCTTTTTTTTTTCCTGCTGTAAAATATGGATTTATGGAGTGTAACGTTGCTCACCAGAGATGATATTAAAAATATCAATCAATTCGTACGCTATCCTTGTGTGTGTGTCTCCAAACCTATTCTTTCAAGAAATATTGCTGTAGTTTTAAAGCCGTTTTATCCGCAAAACGCACTGGACTGAGCAAAATATGCCCCACGAGGATAAAAGTGTCCGCCGATAATTTTGATGAATCTTATTTTAAGAAATAAAATTCTAAATTATTTAACAGAACACAAAATATAAAATAAAATAGTAAATATCTGAATACAAAATAGGATCCAAAAGTTCGGGGACTTGGCGTAAAATTATTTAATTTGAGCATTTTGCAATACCATCCCCCAATCATCTTCAGAATAATAACCCTTGGCAGCAGCGCACACAGAAGTTTTCCAGGGGTTGAAAGTCCAACATTCTTGTATCATGCTCCTTTTGATTTTGTCGATTTGGGGGGGGACAAAAAACAGTAAAAAACTAATTATTGAATAAATAATTAGTATTAATTAATAAAATTAATCATTAAAAACCAATATTTAATTAAATTTTACGTATTATAAACTTAAAATTATAATCAATCGGGTAAAAAATCAAGGGCTTTGGTGGGTGGGGGGGTCCGAACCCCTAGGATACCCTCCTTGTGTGCGCCACTGCCCTTGGGTGAAAATATACTTTTGGTAGTCCTCATACAATCTTTGAAGCATTGATAGAAGTGGCATAAACAATGATCCTGTATCAGTGGCGCATACAAGGAAAGGGCTCGAGAGGTCAACGCCCCCCCCCGTAGACCAAAAGTTTTTTAATTTTCGCATTAGAAAATATACTTCTTTGCGCTTGCGTCTACGTGTGTGACGGGTTTTCTTCGCTATTTTCATTAATGTCCTCTTGGGGTTCTTTGGGGCCAGAATGGCAATTCTTTCCAACCAACTCCAGAAGAACGTGAGAATGCAAATTAGGAAGCTTATAAATGGTAGAAGTTCAGCGTTCGCGAGGTGGCTAAGTGAAGTTGCTATATGAGGTCTATGTTTACGTTTAAACGCAATCAAGTTAAAGTTAGAGGAAATTACTAGTTCAAGGATTAACCTACCCGTACCTGTGTATTCAAGATAAAGGTGGATACCATTCCACAAGGATTAAAGCCATGTCAGTACGACCAAGAGAGTAGCTGTTACCTAGAATTTAGTGGTAAGCGTCTTCAATTAAGATATAGGGAAACTACGTGTATTAAGGAGTTTAACAGTAATCTGCAACGTTAGATATGGTGGTCAATTATATACGCGATTATTTGGTAATACGAATTGTGTCTCCTCACTCCAGATCCGCTTTCTATAATTATTTTATCATTGAGTATAGTGATTAAGTTAAGATCTTAATAAAGAGATATTAAGATGAATGATATGTCTGGTTCTTCGTTATTTCCTACAGATACAGGTCGTGTAGAAAACGTAGAAATGGGGCACTCACGGGCTCATGCCTCACACGTGTCCCCATAAGAATGATCTGCTTACGCCACTGTTCTGTATATTTTATTTCAATAACGGAGAGAATAAATACAAATCACATACTATTAAGTCAAAAGAATAAGTGAGATGTTTCTATTAGTTTCTATTTTAATGAGAATAAGTGAGATCGTTTGGGACTGGTATATAACTAAGATGTCATGTCGAAAGTATCATTGTCTACTTAGCAGCATCCGAGACCTTTGCGTCGAATGCACTAATTGATGTAAAACGTTTAGGTAACGCTCCACTGTTCTTGTCCTTAAGAGTAAATATTACAATTTTCCTTAGTGCTTGAAGATGCACAGCGATAATCATCTGTAATGTGTTTTTGGCTCTCTTAAAATGCTGATGCCATTCATTTTCCTTTTAATCTTAAAACATCGTAGAAAAACCGTACATTTTTCTTGGTGTTTCTTAAGCATCTGCAGATGTTTTACCAAAACGCTGAAAAAATTCAAAACTATAACGTTGCTTTTCGAATTCCAGGTTTCTTACGTCGCTGAATCAATATGACAAATTTCAGAACAAAATATCTGCGCTCGCTGTTCCATCAGGTAAAGTGGGTGAAACCATCTTGAGCACTAAGCGGAGGATAGTGAAGTATATTTCAAATGATATAATACAACCTGCATACTTTTGTTGTCACGGCGACCACATACCCCGAATTTTTGGACCTACTTCGTGTGTGTGTGTGTCTGCATATAAGGACGCTTGACAACTGAGCTAAAAAAGAATTTTCTCTTGGACCAGTTATGCGCTTGTACTACTGCCATTGATATTTCCGACTTGGGGGAAGAAATAGACGCTACGCTTAGGAAGGAAAGTCTTTTGCTATTGAAGGGTTTTCTAAACTATATTTTAAGGTTAATTTTTCTGACACTACTGCAATTCACATACATCCCCTGTTGTATTGCTTAGCACTGGAGTGGTCAAATAGCGACCCTCAAAGAGTTTTTTTGTTGTTGTTGTTGTTATTCCTGTTGTTGCCTAGTCAGTCAAAAAATCAAATATGAAAGAAAATGTTTTCTGTATTTGGGGTCGAAATCAATTTGTGAGCAAAATTTTCCTTTCATGAAGATCAACAGGAAGATCAGCAGTGGCTCACACAAGGGGGTGTCCTAGGAGTCCGGACACCCCCCATATCCCTTGATTTTTTTTCGAATAGTTTTAATCCTATGCAGTAACGCACACAGGAATTTTTCAAGGGGGGGGGTATGGGGTCGAAAGTTCACCATTCTTGTATCATGCTCCTTTTGATTTTGTCGATTTTGGGGAACAAAACACAGTAAAAAACTAATTATTGAATAAATAATTAGCATTAATTAATAAAATTAATCATTAATAACAAATACTTTATTAAATTTTACGTACTATATACTTAGAATTATAATCAATCGGAAAAAAAATCAAGGGCTTTGGGGGGGCGGACCCCCAGGACCCCCCTTGTTTGCGCCACTGATCCTATGTATATATTACGTAACATTTAATTAAGTACTTGTTATTGATAATTAATTGTATTAATGTTAATTATTTATTAACATTTTTTCCCGGAAATCGACAAAATCAAAAGAATATGTTGGGCGGTGTATTGGAGCATACCAAACGGTGGATTTTCGAACCTGGACCCTCCCCTTGAAAATTTTTTGGGTGCGCTACTGGTGAATATAGATGCAAGTTGGCTGACATTTACTAACAGACTGATGGAAATTTCAACAAGTAATCTTGCTCCTGATTTTAAAAAAAAATGTAAATAAGTGTGTCGTAAGCTTAAGTTTTGTCTTAAACTGAATCTAAAATTAAAGATGCTTGCAACTATAGATATGAAAGCACAATAAGTAAATTGAATAAAACTGCCACCATTTTATTTCTTTTAATACCGTAAAATCCGGCGTATAACGCTCATTTTTAACACAAAAAATAAGATCGAAATTTAAAGGTGTGTGTTATACACTGGGTACAAAAAAGATAGCTTTAAATATAAAGAGTATTGAAAAAATTATATATATATATATCGAAATGCTGTTCACTTAAAAAAAATTGACATGCCTTATAAACTAAAAGAGTTGTAGTTTTAGAAGTATACTATTTTTTTTAAGTCTGGGATAATACCTAGAATAAATTGCTTCAAAACATAAGAACATTGTATACTAACATTTCAGATTTCTTCGTAAAAAAGGGGACGCACGTTATACGGTGAATATACCTTCAAATAAAAAATGCAGCCTGAAAGTATAGGTGTGCGTTATACGCCGGATTTTACGGTAATTTATTTTTAAATGGTACAATTTATACCTTTTCTGAGACGTAATGTTTACTAATGAATGCAATTATTTTTAAAAAGTGTGCTCCTCTATAGTATTCTCCACTTCCACAAAATGTGGCACTCTATATAGCCAAAAAAAATTGCCCCCTGGCCTAGGATGCAAATGTCTAGATCAGAGGTTGAAAACATTTTTACTATTAGAGACCGCATGTAAATTAAGTAGTATAACAAAGGAAACCGCATAGTTTGATGCACCTATAGATGTGACCTTTATGAAATTATTATAGTTTTTTTTATAGATTTAACAATCTTGTGCTTTATATAGAAATATTACAAACAAAAATTAAATCCTTAATTAAGTTATTATTTGACATAAAAAGTTACAATGTAAAATATTTTTGTATTCACATATACTTGTTATAACATTCTCTCATCATTGATTATTATTTTTCTATACATTTATTAAATTCAAAGATGTTGTTGTAACTCTTTCTATATTTCACTGTTGGTATTTTTATTTATGTAAGCATATTTATATATAAATACAGTAGAACGTCATTTATCCGAATGAATTGGGACCGGACACCATTTCGGATACGCGATTGTTCGGATAACCGAAAACCGAATGCGATCCATGCAGTATTTAAAACCGGACATTATACGAATATTGAAAATCATCACATGCGGGAAACGTGGCTGAAGAAAAAGCAAAGTAGGTGTAAAATGTCGCAATTTTACATTATTGCGGATAATAATCACTTATTTTTCGCTGTACCAATGTACTTCATTTTTTCGCTGCAAGGTCTCTGATTTTTTTGAACAGCAATAGTTGAGTAGGACAGCACTCTGATTGTTGTTCGTACCACTCCATAGCTGTCTCTAACGCAGAAAATGCATCAGCATTTGATGAACCCTAGATACTTTCGTTGTTGTTGTTGTTGTCCTCATCTTCATCCGTTTCATCGTCGACAGGGTCGAATTATTCTTGCACGGAAATCTCTTTCTCCCTTCGCGAGACGGTTCAATATTTCAAGTTTTTTTCTCTATGTTCAAGACGTTGCGCTTCGGTTTTGAATTCGAAGCTATAGCAGTTCACAACTCAACAAAAGAGCATGTATACACCCCTCTACTTGAAAACAAACTGACCTAATATTCCGCGCAGATGTTTACCAAATCACACAACTGAAATTCCCCGAATATCCCTGACCTTGGTTTTCCCGTCACTTTTGGCCACACGCGAAACAACTGTTAAGCATTGCACTGTTCGATAAGGTATTCATATACATTACATGTAGTTGACAAAAAAAACTGGTCCGGACATTTGACGCTCCGGATAATAAACGTTCGGATAAACGACGCTCTACTGTATTTGGATCAAACTTCATTACGTGAAGCCTCAATTGTTCCTCTACATGAGCATGTGTGGTAGAGTTGCTATGTTACACTAGGTAGTGTTTTAACATTTGAAATGTACAATTTGTGGGAACCCCCCTGGGTTACACCCTGGACACCGAGATTGAATTGAGGCAAAGAATTACCAGACGGCATTTTTAGAATAACAAATTATATTTATTAACTTGAATCAATTATCAACCTTCTAAATACAAAGATGAATCAATATGTCTACGTCAATGGGATTGAACTTTACTATTAAATTAAATCACGAAATATGATACTAATCAACTATTAAACTCAATATCGAACGGGTTTACCGGAATAAGAGGACCGAGAGATATACACAATTTGAATTACTAGCAATCATTAACTTTCCACTAACTCTATTATATATTTACTCTTATGATCCGATAATTGAAATTTAAACATCTCCTGACTTTTACTGCTTCACTCCTTTCCAGTCGGCTCAAACTTTCCAAATGTAGATCGCTGCCTGGTAATCAGCCAGAAACTAATCACACAATCACTTGAATCTTCTTAGAACTCCGTCAATGTATCTCTGGGCTCAATAGCTTTCTCCCTGCTAACTTAAAACACTCTCCTTAAATACTTTGATTCATTTGAATATCCCGGTTTCTCCTTTTAGAGCTGGTTGGAAATATACGCGAATTTACAATCCCCAAAGACGCCCAAGAGTATTAGTGATGAAGTGCCGTACAGATTCGTCACAAATTTGTTATTCCCACAAGCAGTCATTGAAACATACATACATTCACACTGTTTTTTATTTAATTCCACTGATTTGAAAACTGTTGTAATCTATATAATTAAATATTAATTAATAGAAGTGTTAGCGCGGGTTCCTCACCTCTGGTTTAGATAAGTGAGTATTTTCCAATATCTTAAAAACCTTATTTCTGCATGTAATTTTTATATCATTCTCAGCTAACATAATATGAAGAACTCGCTTCAAAATAACTATAATCGCAATGACAACAAACTGGGTCTAGACGATTTTCTTTTAAGGTTAACTACAAAAAGAATGATTAACAGATGAATGATTGCTGAAGACAATGCCCTTATAACTTTATGTTTCTTTTCTTTTCTAATGACCTATTCACTTTCAAATGACTCGAAAAGTGTTTTTAAGATTACTGGACCAATGATTTAATACCTCTCAGAGACTCTAATAACAGATGAGTCATCAGAAATTAAAGAAAATTACTTCGTGCAAGTTACAATCGAACTTGAAAGTCTACCAAGATAAATGATTCATGGTAGGACTGATAACGAAAAGCCAAATCGTGAAGTAAACTTTCGATCCGTTTTAGTATAATCGTATATTATATAATTTCCCTCATCATGTAAGAAAACAATGAAAACCACAGTTTTTTTGCGACCACCTGGCTGGAATTTGCTTTGTGGAAAGACATAATGGCATTCAACAATTGTGACCAATTTTCTTACTTAGTTTTTTAGAGATAAGTATGTGAAAGTTTTATTCAGAAACTATTAAAGGAGAAAATTTTTATTGATATTTTAGAAAAAAAACTAAATAAGACCCATTTTTTTCTCGTTTAGAAATGTGTTTTAGCTATTTTTTTACTTTCAAGAAATATATGATGGTTAATATAGCATAAGAAAACAACTATTACATCTTTTCTGCTTTCTAAGCCAGCTGCCTCCAATCTTCTTTTGATCGAAAATCCCGTAAAAATAATAAAAATAATTCTAAATAAATTTGTCCCACGTATAAAATTTGGAGTTGGGATAAAAAATTTAATTATGTATTATTTTTAAACAATATGCATACCGTAAAATCCGGCGTATAACGCACACCCCCATTTTTTCGAAGGAACCTGAAATAAACGTGTGCAATGCTATTATGTTATGAAGCCATTTATTCGAGTTATTTCTCTCTCTAGACTAAAAATTTCTCGCTCTTCCACGCGGACTGGTCCGGGGTTCAAACCCCAAGCGTTCAGTTCTTCAATTGTTTTGGGTATGAAAAACACATACCACCATTTTTTAGGTTGGTTATGTATGTGCTTATGGCAGCAGCGCATACAAAAATTTTTCAAAGGGAGGGGTCCAGGGTCGAGAAAGTCCACCATTTTGGTATCATGCTCTAATACGCCACCCAATATATTCTTTTGAATTTGTTGATTTTCGGGAACAAAAACAATACAAAATTAATTATTGAATAAATAATTAGCATTGACTAATAAAATTAATTATTAATAACAAATACATAATTAAATTTTACGTAATATATACATAGGATTATAATCAACCGAAAAAAATAAATTGCTATAGGGGGTGTCCGGACCCCTAGGACCCCCTTCTTGTGTGTGCCACTGGCTTATGGGGTTATGTATAAAAGTAAGCATTTGGAGTGCGCTTGCGTCGGTGACTGCACAAATGCTTCAGAATGTATGCCGTAAAATGGAGTACCGCCTAGATGTTGTCAGTATGACCAAGGGTAGTCACATAGAACATGTATGACGTATGTAAACAAAATTTTGAAGTTCCGTCTACATTTTGTGAAAAACTTATGGATAAATTCTTTTTCATTAAATAGTTTTAGCCGTTTGTAATTGTTATATTCATTTTGACTTTACCCACTCCTGATCATTATTCCAAAGTTTTATTTGATTGAAATCTTGTGCATATCACAAAATCTACGAAGAGAGAGAATATATCTAAAATCCAGTGAATCATGCTTCCCTGTATAAACTTCCACGAAGACTAACATGCTTTTAAAATAATAACAGGGACCCAATTTAGATTACATTGACCCAACCCGGTTGGATCCCACGAAGAACTCGACTGGGCCGGTCTATTACGCCGATAACACAGATCACCGAGCTCTACTTTTCAAATCGATTCTCATTTTGACCTCCCTCCTGAACATTGAAAGACCCCTGACAGAAAGGAGAAGAAATCCCCTTTTGTAAATCCCAGGAAAAAAAGGGCTTTCCCGTGCGACAATGGGGACGCTTCAAGGTGGGTTCGCACAAGCCAGGTGCACGGGGAAAACTTTTTTTCGGTGCACTTGTGGCGGCTTTTGAGCCCCTCTTTTCAATGAACGATTTAACCTGCCATTTCCATGAGCATCAACTTGTATCCCAATCGTATTGGTGCAGTGGACCTGATACGAATCCTTCTGTACCCTTCTGGGACCATTGGGGGATGCTTGGTTAAGGGCACTACAAAAGCACTGTGTCGGTCCGATTGGTGAATTGGTTCAGTGGAAATGTAAATCGGTACAAAAAAGGTTCTTTTTTTAATTCTATTTTTCTGAAATATAATGTATAGAAGTACATTAATAGGAACTGAAAGAACGGAAAAAGTGGGAAATGTTATCTGAAATCTTATACAGTAATACCCCGAACTTAAGCGATAGGTGGGACTGAGTGATAACCGCTGAAGTCGAATTCGATTAAGTCTAGGTATGATTTCGCATATAAATACATATACTGAGCGAAGTGGCGCTACAGCCCATAGACAAGGCCTACTGTGTATATCTCAGTGTACGTGACCTCAGGCGCTGGGGTGCGTGTGCAGATGTTTCGGTCAAGTGGTCAGTGTGATGCGAAACCATCAGTGTTTAGTTCCAAAGCAAGCTTGATACTTATTTATCGACCCACTGAAGGCTGAGTTGATCTTGCCCAGGCCGGGATTTGAACCCCGGACCTGTGACGTGGAAGCGCGATACACTACAACTCAGCCACTATAAATACATATAAATTTGTTTATTTGGAGCCAGAGACGATAGAACATAATCATTTAGAAAAATAAATGTTTAATAAAATCTTAGATATATAACACACATATCAAATCGTAAGCCGAAGTTATTCTGATGCAGAAAGCTTCATAAAATCTTACAAAGTAGTCTGACGGCTCAAAGTTGTTTTTTTCTCCCTCAAAATTTCTTTGTAGTATAGTAATAATCATTTTATTCCTTGTTTTGTTGAAATAATATATATATATATATATATATATATATATATACGCTCATCATTCGAGTCTATATTTTAAAAATTTGTAACTCTTTTTTTCAATTAAACTGAGGTTTTATATCAAATTCCCAACCGTCATTCGATCTTCTGATTGAACTGGATCTAAGGACTCAGACTTCTTCAATGTCTTGCTCTTGCATTTCTATGTACTCCTCTATTGTCAGATCCTGTTTGTCAGAATCCAGCAGTTCTTAAACGTCATCACTATTCACTTCTAAATTTATTGGCCAGGCAAAATCGGCAAATTTTTTTATTGCCGATTTTTATAATTGGTAAAATTGGCGAAATTGTTAATCTCTCAAACAAAAGAAAAATCGACGAGATTTGAAAATCGCGTAACTCCGGATTCGCGTAAGTCGGGGTATTACTGTATTATAAATATCTAAAAGGCTTTTAAAGGCATCTTCATCTAATATTGAAAAATAGTAACAAAATTGAAAAAGATAGTAATAACAAATTTTTAGATACAAAAAAAGCTTCAATATTAATCTTAGCTCATGTGATTACAATTCATTCGTACTTTTAAAATAACTTATCTTTAGATTTTTTAAGTATTCAATAAGTGTTTGATTTTTCACCTAAGTGCAAAATGGATTTTTAGTAAATGTTAAAATGTAGAAATATGAAACAGTGCGTATTCAGAAAATGATGAATTCAAGTGAATAATAGCTAGTATTGTAAAAAAATTAATTATCTTTGTATTTTAGTTGTGATAAAATTCATCAAATAAAGTAAAATTAGATTTGCAGGGCATATTTGCAGTTTGGACTTAACTAGCTCAACATACAAGATCTTCAAACATAAACTTACGGGTAGCAAGTACAACAGGACGACCAATACTTCGATAGCTGCACTTCATTAACACTACTTCAAGACCATAAGGGGAAGTGGCGATAAGGATTGATTGATTGATTGATTGAATATTAACGTCGCACTGTTCAGCTACACGATGGCTTTTGGCGACGGACCACGTAATTTTGAACCATGGTCAAGTGACGTGGACGACACCTGAGCTGGCACCCCCCTCTCCTAACTACCACACCACACCAACGGGAGGACGTTTCAGCTCTCGACAGATTTAACGTGCATCGCTGCCCTACGCGGCGGGTCTTTAGTGGTACAGGATTCGAACCCGTGACAAAGCAAGCCACGGTTCGATACCTATACCACTCGGCTACCGCGGCCACGTGGCGATAAGGAGAACTGCTTGGAAAAATGTTCAGGAGAAGGCCAAAGCCCATCCGGGGCTGTTAAGCCAACGATGATGATGTATTCTAGAAATCACATTAATATTAAATCCTTTCTTATTATAAAAAAAAAAAAAAAAAAAAAAAAAGATTTCCTACTTAAGTTTCACTTTGTAACATAAATCTATGAAGGTACATGAAATGTTTTATAAATGATTTTTTATTTTATTTAATCTATTTTTACTTAAATAATTTAACTTTATATTATTCTGAAGTTTTCAATCAGTGAAGAGCTGTTGATTTAAGCTTCTGAATTTATTTTAATTGAAAATAAGAAATTATATTTTCTTTTCTTTGAATTGGTACTTAGTACAGAATGATAATATTCTTAATCTATATATTTATTTTTATATTAATTATACAATACATCTTATTTTATAAAATAGATCTTTTTAATTACAGATTGGATTGCGATTGTGCTTGTGTGCCATATAGAACTGCAATTAACTGTAATTTAACGCGTGATTCAAGCTGTAGTCTTCCACTTCTGTTGCCAGGATTCATATTTTAAATGTCTTGTTTAGAATTTATTTTCAATTCGCGAATTATTATTATTTTAATATTTGTTTGTGTTCTCAGAATTTAGTTCTAATGATTAAACTCAAAAAATTCAAAATGGCTTGGTGTAGAAAAAATTAACGTTTGGAAAGGTATTATTAAATATGATTTAAAATGACTATTATAACGATTAAAAACATTAAGAGAGATTTAACAAATACACAAATGTAATTTTCTCCTCTTCGCCGTTTGGAACTCATTCTGCCACCTGCGAGATTGTTCGCATACTCTCTAACGAACTCGATTAATAAATTCGATTCATATCTAAAATAAATCGAATTATCCATCAATTTTTTTATTTTCCGTATAATTACTTTATCTAAATATGGAAGCATACAAACTACTTGATTTAATCAATTTATCATCTATGCAGTTGCTGGCATTTAGTAGTAATTATTCCCTTTCAAAAAGTCATTTATTTTTCAAACAAATAAATCTTTTAAAGTATCTTGGAATACTATAGCCTTTGGTCCCGTTGACGTCAATTTTACTTATTTTAGCAATTAATCGTTCATCTCGACTTTCTAGCATTCACTATTCAGTATTTGTCGTGAGATGAAAAAGAACGAATGAAAGACTACATTTCTGGAACATTTTGCAGCTGCTTTTGTTCGGGCAGATGAATACGTTACTGTGCGGATTCATGCTTATTTTTTCACCTCGGCCTTCGAAAATGAAGGCTGCATAATCTCAAGTGACGCACAATAATTAAAAGCCTCACACCACAACTATACTTCATCTTTTTAATAATGCAGGTTCGCGGAAAATAGTTCCTAACTAAATAAAATAAATGTAATATGGAATAATTATTTCGAAGGAAAATCACAGGAACACACTGTATGTCAAGTTTCTTGAGTAACGGCTTTGTTTTCGACTAATTTAGGATATTATTTTCTTGAATTTGTTTAATAATAGTGATGTAAATGTCATTTATGATGTAATGTGAAAAAGTAAATCAAATCTTATTATTAATTAATGATTTATATCCCATTATGTGTGTGTGATTCAAAATTCTTTACAAACCTGTAATTTTCTTTAGTTAAGATGTCATTTCATCAGGTACGAGACAAGGAGAATTCTCCTTGTGGTCTTAGTATTTTCAAGTGGTGTACAATTTTTTAAGTTAATAGTATTGAAGTTGTGTGTAAGGAGCACATTATCGAAGAATTTAACTGCTAGTTTTTTTAGTGTAATTTTTAAAAGTAAGAGTTTTAAAGGACTTTTCAGCATACAATGACTTCATATCATTACAAAATGTAATTTTTGTTACGTTTTTAAAACTCGTGCTAAAATTCATAAATTAAAAATTTTCTATTTAAAAATCCTCGAGATTGTATTCATATCGTTTACTAGTGTTTATAGTCTGCTGAATTTTTGAATTTTTTTGAATTATTATTAATTTTAGAATTTTTCTACAAGGAAATACAAAATGATTAATCTTTTCGTGACTAAGGGAAAAACTTTCCCCCATTTTGAAATTACTGACTGTCGTGTTTAAGTAAAACCTTATTAGCATTTTTTTTTCGTACAGAATGTCAAAATAAAACGTACACAGAACGCATTAGCGTAAAAGGGAATGTTTGGAAAACGATAGGAACTGTCAAATCAGCTGACGCTAATGATAAAACATTCGTGGATTGTACTCTATTATTTAAGTTTATTGTGACGCATGATAATATATTACTGTGTTTTCTCAAAAGTTTTTTTTATGTTATTCTGTAAGTATAATTTTGTGCAATAATAAAAAACATTTGAACAAATGGAAACGAATGCCTAATAATGACAAATAATCTATGGAAATATTTTAATTTTTTTCCCCATAAAATTCCAAAAAGGTACATTGCTATGTATTTTTGATTTTTGTTTTTTCTGTCTTAACAAATTAAAATAAACAGTTACACACTAATATTTACTTTTAACAATCTTATGATCCACAGAAAGGGTAAACACACAATTCGTGATGCATGCGTAATAAAATCCTCGAGTATAGTTTAAAAAAATATTTGTGTTAAATAACTATCACAACGTGTCGATTTATTATTAATAACCATAGATGTCTGTATTGATCGAGTTATGCTTATTTTTTGTTCGATTTCTCTAAGCGTGAACTTGGATGCCATTTATTAAGAATCAGAGAGTATATCAAAACCATGAGCAATAAAGGTCATGTGTCTTAGACTGCATTTCACCATTGTTCCGCTAGCAAAAAAATCTTGGAAGCAGTTTCAGTTTTCCTGCGGTCGCCGCATGAAATGCTCGTTGATACAAAAATACATTTATTTCTCAATCTCAACAAATAAGAACGTACTTGAAGTGCAGAGGCCAAAATCCTTCTGTTTTGGATTATTTCCAGAAAAAACAAATAACTCAAAACAAGTTCTTTGACTTGGAAAGCGCGTTTTATATATTTTTCTCCCTTTTTTTCACCCCTCCCTTACCTTTTTGTGATTTTAACCAGTCAATGGGTATTTCCCACCCTGAGCAATGGAAGGAATATAATTAAAAAATTCACAATAAATAGAACAGTAAATTGGAAAAATTCCGAAACAAGAAAAACGATTTGGATTTATTATTTTATAAAATTGGATTTATTATTTTTCAATTAAATCGTTTGGGGAAAAAACAGAAAACTCGATGGAATATTAAATATAAAAGTAACCAAATAATATATCAAAATAATGTAAAAAATGCTTGCAATGTCAAAATTTTCTTAATTTTTTGAAAATTTGAAACGATTTAAAATAGTCTTAAAATTTACAGGATTAAATTGAAATGTAAAACATAGTACAGTACATGGAACATAGAATAAAAATAAGAGTTTTAAATGTAAACTAATTTAAACTAATATTATTATTTAGAATTTTTTCACGAACATGTCATTTGGGATCTAATTACGATTTGCATTACTTTTAGATTTTAAGTTTATTTATTTAACTGTAATAATTATAAACATTTTAAACTCTTGAGAAATGAAATGACTATATTTAAACAACTCTGTTTAAATACTGATTTTTCTACATTAAAATTGTATTACATTCCCAAAATCCTGAGGAACTATTTTATAAACGTCTGTAACTATAATATCAGGTGCATGAGAATCCAATTGATATTTGACAAGGATCTGTAAAAATACAAGACGCTATATAGTTTTAATTTTATAAAACTTGATACTTTTTCAAAAACTGTAGAGGATGTTTTTACAATAAACTAAATTCAACACGTTCACATGATGCATTCAATCACGTGTTCATTGAATTTCAAACAAACTGCCATTAAACTTGTACGTATTGTTTTACTTGTAAAAGTTAGAGGAAATTTTAGTTTAATAAATAACCAAGCGTGTGCCCATGTAGTAAGATTGACTATACGTCTACTTTAAAATCAAGTGGAATTTGTTTTCTTATCTATTGTTGTTGATAAATATGTACTTATTACAAAAAAGTTTCCACGAAAAGAAAAATTTGGAAACCATGAAACGCATGAACTGATTGGCTGGTTATACGTGATTCCATTTATCGTGTGATTATGACGTCACATGAATTTCTGATGTGATTGGCTGGAAATGCATGAGTGTAGTTATCAAGGGACAATGACGTCACGTGAATTTAGCCCATTCACTTTGCTCTACACGGTGAAAATACTTTCAACTCTTGATAAACACAATATGACACTAAATTTAATCTTAATATATTAATAGTAACAAAACACGAGACACTCTCATATTATAAACAAATAAAATAATACAAATAAATTTAAAAAATTAACATTGTCTATTTGTAGAAGAATAAATTCACCTGGTCAGATTACAGAGATTATATATCAAAGGTAACTCAACACACATTGTATAGCACTTCCTTTAGTAAAATAACCATACAGAGATGGTCAACGTATAAAAAAATATTTAATTAAATATAATACGGCATGTATTTCCATTAAAAACTACGACAATTTATTGATCTTGGGAAGATTATCTGATTAATTTGTAAATTCTATTGTTTTCTTCTTTATAATGCATTTCCTTTTATATGTATTGTCTAAAAATCCTCTTTTTCATTAAATTGAAAAAAAGTGAGTTTGGAATGATTGTTTTGGCAAAATTCGGTTTTGATTTATAATGAGATCAATAACTTTTTCTCCATTATATGAGGGAAATTTTAAAAAAATTATCCAATGAAGATCGTTTAAGTCTTGCAAGATCTTTTTTTTAATATAATTCTAAAAGAAATTCAAACAAAATTATTTTTAATTTAGATGCCAATGTTTATAAATCTCCCCAATTCTAGATGATTGTTTTGTTGACGTTATGTAGCTAGCTTATTGACAACTTTTTGTTACTCACCCAATTTTTTTTTGAATAAAAGACATCAACAGATAAAAATAAAATATGAATGCTAATAAGAAATAATGTTTGTACCTTTGAATGAATTTCATCTCATTGGTGCTTCCATTAAGTAGTTTTTAAAATATTAATTAATTGGAGGTCAAAAAGTACAGTGAAAGAAAGAAAAGTTATGACATGAAAAACTCGTTAAGATTTGAAATATATACTTCTATTAAATGTATATGTTTTGTATTTAAAAATACATATTTTAATTCAAAAGTATGACTTTTCCTGTCACATTCAGATAGGAGATGTAAAACTTCAGCAGAAAACTTTTTTGATTACTATTTTAATTCTTATTAGAATTGTATTTTTGTTTATGCGGATATATTTTTGTTTATTATGGGTACATTTAATGTTAAATGAACCCACATACTTTAATATGAATATTTTTCAGCAAAAAGAAAGAAAGAAAAAAAAAACGAAACTAGCATTTTTTTTAATTTGCAGCACATTAAATAAAAATACAAATCTCCGCAGTATCACTCACACTTATTCAAACTAACTATTATCAAAAAATAATTTAGATCTGTTAATCATGTATTAGAAAAAAATAAATTTTCATCATCCATAAAAAAGACGATGCTGTCATTATTTAATTCTCATTTTAATCTCATCAGAATTTTGATTAAATCAGGTATTAATATAATTTTAAATAAGCATATTCTGAAGCTCAATTAACATGTTAACTATGTAACATTAAAAAAAAGGGGGTGAGGGGTTGGATTGCGAATCGACCGATATTTTAAAGGTAAAAACCGTTTCAAAATTCGAGGGTCATATAGGCATCAATAATAAAAAAACCTTTTTGGGCTACGTCCAAATTTTGTAGATAAGCCAACAGATCCTAGACTTGATTCATTCCAAACATTTTTTTTCCTTGTTTGAAATTCAATTTGGAAAATACATGGCATCTCTTACTATGAAATATTCAATTTTCGTTTTGAAAAAAAAGTACAATCCAATTTAATTCCTTCTTGAACTAACCAACTGGATATTGTAGTGGCCAAAATCACCCATTTCGTTTTTTTATTCGGAACGTTTCTTCGACAGTGTTTTCCTTCAAGAAAAAAAAGAGGATGGAGAGATGAGGTATTGTGAAATGAACGTTGAAGGCAAATCTCTAATGCCAACTGCAACTGTGCCAAATAGTTGCGTAAAAAGGGGATGTTTACCCTAAATGCACTGTTTAACCTACTGCCATCAACCTAAGTGCTACTGCTCTTGCGTCTGAGGGTAAAGATACTTCATAGTTTTCTTTTTTTGCAGACTGAGTTTTGACTGTGAAGGAATGACAGAGCCAAAATTAAAGCATCGAAAAAAATAATGTTGATGGAAGCTGGAAAAGCATATTCCTTGGGTAAAAAAGGAGTAAATTGGTTTGTCTCTGTTTGGAAATTGGCTTACGACGGTCATGGAATTTAGTCGAAACGTTATCCATTTAAAGATTATTTTAATAAAGCATTTGTAATTCTCAAGATTTTTATGTGGGTAATCAAAAAGAGAATTCTTTATGGTTATACGTAAAACTATTAATTAAAGAGTTGAATATTTTGTTTTTGACCAGTCATCTGTGATTGACGAGTATACTCGTCTTGGAAAAGTTGCAGGATTTTGTGTAATGACGAGTATAGTCATGGGTAAAAAGTTATGACGGGGTTTTATCGCGCCTTCTCACTAATCCTCTTGGGGAATCTTTGGGGCCATAATGGCATTATTTCAATTCAATTCTCTCAAGAAACCACGATATGAAGATTAGTGAATAGATATATAAGGGAGCCTTAGCATTCGTGAGTTAGTTGAATAGAAGTCTGATAGAAGTGGGATAGAAGCCGGATAGTAGAATAGAAGTCGGATAGCAAGAGAATAGAAGAATAATAGTAGAATAGAATACAAGAAAGAGATAGAAAGCCGAGGTGCTGTTCGCCGTGAGATATTGGTAAGAGATTAATTATAGAACGGACTTTAGCTTATTAAGGAATCTACAGTATATAAAGATTCTGAGGTTAATTTCTCATAAAGATAGTGAGTAGGATTTCACGCGCTATTTACTTAGAATTGATAATTACGGAGTATCACTCCTGATCATATTCCTCTAGTAAGACTTGTGTGAAGTTGATCAATATATATTTAGACAAATAAATTAGATTTATTATGGAGAATTTGAGTGATCAATCATTTATTCCTACAAATCTAGGTCGCGTAGATGAGGAGATGATCCCCCCGGGCCGCGGCGTATCCCAAAGTGGTGACAATCGGCTATTTAAATAGAAATTTTTGAGAAAAATAAAACATTCTCAAATTTCGAGATGTTTAGAATATTTCGAGGCCAGACCGGAGAAAAACAAATAAATAAAAAATATGTAAAATTTAAGATGAACTCGTATGCATCGGCTGTAACAGCGTATAAGTTCGCATAACGAATTTATTTAAGAGCTATGATAAGTTTTTTTTAGATGTTAGCCTAAAAGGGAATAAATCAAAAGTCAGAAAGTAGATTTGTAATAAGTTTACATCAGGTACGGTCAAGCATGGAAGTACTGTGTGATGACGACCAGGAGCTGAGCGCCTAGATAGCTATTGGCCTGAGGTTACCTAAATATCGAGTGGTGTAAATGCCAATTGCTTGATGTTAGAATCATTGCTGACAACAGAATAATGGCCCTACCAAAAGAATAGTTATTTTATTGGGGTGTGAAAGGCGAGGATGCTTTCTGGTAAGAGGACTGTAATTAATCCTACTGCACCCTATTCCAGAACGTCCTTAGTGCGCAATGTTTGTTAAGGTCTATCAGTTCGGGAATTTCGACAGACATTAAAATTCATAGATATCCATAAAAACTTACGGTCGGTTGCATTTTTCTAGTAATATGTATGTAATATATGTTTGTGTTAACCAAATAAATTGGTATTAGTAATAAAGTTGTCAATTTCGTAAAGTAAACCCATTGTAACGTCACGTCTCGAAAAACAACAACAACATCTGGTGTCGGTTTCTTTGTAGATTCGACGCCCACACGTGCAATTTCCGATCCAGCGCAACCCCTGATTGACCCCCGAGGAATCTAGCGACCCGACCGGAAGATGAGAGAGGAGAGATGCTTTGAACTTGCACGGGAGCGGTAACCAACGAAACCTCCTCTCACAAAATAGTGGACTCTAACAATCTAATTAATTTTAATAACTTTAATGTATCATTTTGTAAATAATTTTCAATAGTTGTGACGTAATAAATTCCATATTTTAATTCACCAAGAATACGCTACCGTTATTCTTTCAAACGTTACAGCTTAGAGTTTTGGTGGCAGCGCTTTGGGATAAAAAGTTAGCATTCAGGACCCGTGAGAGGAGGAAAATTTTGGATTTTTACGGACGGACCGCAACGCAGGGAGAAAAAGATCTTCGGAAGCCGTGCTGCAAGTAAATTCAGCTTCGGAGAAAGAGAGCGTCCTGCTCATAAAAGATCAAACTGATCTATAGTGTTAACGGCTAGTGTCCGAAGGGAAAGCGATTTTCGGAAGCCGTGCTGCAAGTAAATTCAGCTTCGGAGAAAGGGAGCGTCCTGCTCAAAGATCAAACTGATCTATAGTGTTAACGGCGAGAGTGTCCGAAGGAAAGCGATTTTCGGAAGCCGTGCTGCAAGTAAATTCAGCTTCGGAGAAAGGGAGCGTCCTGCTCATAGAAGATCAAACTGATCTACATCTACAGTGTTAACGGCGAGAGTGTCCGAAGGAAAAGCGATTTTCGGAAGCCGTACCACTAGTGCACATAATTTGCTTCTGACAGCAAGCTGAGTACTTCAAATGGGTGAGTACTGTTATATTTTGAGTTGCAAACTGCATATTGTATTAGGAATTTTGGTTAAAGTGTTCTTTAGAAATTTTGAAATACTTAGTGTTTTTCTTGCATGGGAACAGTGTTATTTTGTTTCTAGAGAATTGTAATTGTATTTCAAGCATTGTGTGCAATTTTAGCTTAAGATTTATTGTGTTTTAAGTCTCTTGAATGATTTTGATTATTTTTAGTGTTAAGTTTTTCTTTGTGTATTTCTGTGTATGCATGGGACCAGTGTTATTGTATTAATAGAGAATAGTAACAATAGTGCAAAATTTAGCGTGACATTTATTTGATATTGATTAAAAAATGGCTTTCCTTGGTAAAGGGAAAAAGCAAGACATGTTGCAACTTGCTGAGGAATTAGGAATAAATGCCACTTTAAATATGACTGTCCCTAGCATAAAAATTGCAATCACTAACAGTGAAGGTTATGAAGAGGAATTTGTTAAAAATCTGTATGAGACTATCATTGCAAACGGAAAAAGATTGGAAGAGTTAGAAAGGGCTGAAAAAAATGAGATTAGAGGAGTTAGAAAGGGCTGAAAAATGAGATTAGAGGAGTTAGAAAGGGCTGAAAAAATGAGATTGGAGGAGTTAGTAAAGGAGCAGGCATTAAAAGAGAAAGAATTACAGCTGAAATTTGATTTAGAAAGGTTTAAAATAGAATCCGGATTTAGGGTAAACGATGAATCAAACGATTCTACAAATGCATGTTCTGTAACCTCTAATTTAAACTTAAAAAATTGATCCCAGATTTCGATCCTAAGCAGTCAGATATTAGTTTATATCTAGTGATCTTTGAACGCCAGGCTAAAAGGGCGTCAATAGAAAAAAGAAAGAGTGGGTGGGGCAATTATTGGGTTTGTTACCCCCTAGAGATCGTGCAATTTATTGCTCGCGAACCGGAGGAACAAGCCGAAAATTACGATTATGTAAAGAAATTATTACTTAAAAGATTCAAGTTAAGTCCGGAGGTCTTTCGGCAAAAATTTGTCCAACACCAGAAAAAATCCGATAGCACCTGGAAGGATTTCACTTTTGAAATTACGAATTATCTAGATGAGTGGCTGATTGGCTTAGAAATAAATACCTTTCAAGATCTTAAAGATCTAATGGTGGTAGATCAATTAAAAAAACGCGCCAATGCTAGTATGAAAGATCATTTTTTAGATCATTGGGCAACCCTTAAATCAGCTACTCAAATAGCAGAACTCTTTGATAATTATGAGGACGTCCGAAAGGTAAATTCGAAACCCATGGATAGGTGGGGCAGAAATGATAAAATTTTGACATACTCAGGGATCAAGGAAAAAGAAAATAGATTTGGGAAAACTTCCCCCAGATTAGGAGCTTCTGTTCCGGAGAGTACTAGAGAGAGAACTTTTGAAAAACGCGTGATACAAAGATGTTATCATTGCAATATGCCTGGACATATAAAAAAAGCCGGTTGCCCTAAATTAATAAAAAACAAAAACGACGGAAACTCTCAATAATATTGAAGGAAATGAAAACCCGGATTTTCTTAATTCATATACAACAAAGGGCTCTGTGAATGGTCACGAGATAGACATTCTTAGAGATACGGGAGCGACAATAGATTTAGTATGTGCAAAATACATAAATCCTTCTTCTTTCTCTCTGGTGAAAATGTTTGGGTAAAACAACCGTTAAGCCCAGAATTAGTTTGTTTACCTTTGGCGGTCGTGGAAATTTCCGGAAATTTTGGAACGGTGCAGACTAAGGCAGCGGTTTGTGGAAATCACTTAAATCAACACGGTCGATATTTGCTTGGAAATAAAACGGCCGAGCTAATAAAAGAAATTTAGGCTATAATTTCCTGCCAGTCGAAATATTGAATGCTGTCCAAACAAGGTCTCAAGTCAAAGCGGCTAGAGAAGAAAGGGGGAATAGATAGTGGTGATGCTAAAAAAGGGGAAGATGAGGTTATAATTGTTTCTTCGGATGCAGAGGACGAAATTTTAATACCTGCACTCAGGAATATGTTCCGGAATTAGCGCTGCTAAGGGTTACGCGAGAAAATTTAATCAATGCTCAAAAAATAGCGAGGAGATTAAACCCTTATACGAACAGGCAGCCAGTCAAGTGCAGGTTACCAATCAGGTTTATTCGCTAGAGAAGGAATTATTGGTCAAAAATCGTGAAGATAAGTTAGGTAACGTGGTGAAGTCAATTCTTTTAGCGTTACGAACTGTATCGCACGAAAGTACAGGGTATACACCGTCCGAGTTGGTGTATGGGAAAAATTTGCGAACCCCAGAGACGTTAGTAATGGAACATTGGATGGAACCGGAAGAAGAGGGTGATCTCGTCACTGAATATATGTTTAAGTTAATAAATAGATTAAAAGATGTCAAGAAGTAGCTATAAATAAAATGGAGGAAATGCAAGTTAAGCGGAAAACTTGGTATGACAAAAACGCAGTAAAACGTGAATTTAAGGATGGAGATTTAGTCCTAGTGTTAGCTACATCCAGAGCAAATAAATTAGCAGTGCAGTGGATAGGTCCTGGGACAATTTTAAATAAAATTTCGGAAACGAACTATTTAGTCGAAATCCCCGGCAGACGCGAAACATCTCAAATCTATCATATAAATATGCTAAAACCATATTACAAAGGCCAGAACACGTTAACGTAATTATTAATGATGAAACAAAAAACTCTCTCGCAGACCAGGAGTTAGAAATCCCATACTTAGAAAACAATTCTCTCATTTATGATTTCGAGGACGTAATCCAGGCTAGCGAGTTGAACAAACACCTTCGACAAACAAATGGATCGACTGCGCGAATTATTAAATAAATACTCTAAATGTTTTCAAACAATCCCGGTTTAACTAATCTGGTTGAACACGAAATCCAGTTAGTTAGCGATCAACCAGTTAGGACGAAGCCCTATCGAATGTCGCACCGACAAAATGAAATCTTAAAAAACGAAATTAACCGAATGTTAAAATTAGGAATCATTGAGGTAGGAGAATCGGATTACATGTCTCCTATGATTTTAGTTGAGATAGCTGGGAAAGAACCTCGTCCATGTATAGATTACAGGAAATTAAACGGGATCATTAGAACGGAATATTTTCCTCTTCCGAATATCGAAGAACGCGTAGAAAAAGTATCGGCGGCTAAATTTATTACCGTCTTTGACTTATCTAAAGGATATTGGCAAATACCTTTGAGTAAAACAGCACAGCGATACGCAGCCTTCTGTACTAGCTTTGGTACATACCGACCCCTAAGGATGAGTTTCGGATTAAAGAATGCTCCATATTTCTTTAGTAAACTCATAGCTGAATTACTTAACGGACTAGAGGATTTCGTTGTCCCGTATCTAGACGATATCGCAATTTTTCTCAGATACTTGGGAGTCGCATATTAAACATATGGAAACGGTTCTGCAGAGAATAAAAGAGAGCTAAGTTAACGATAAAACCTTCAAAGTGTAAGTTTGCGCAACAAAATGTCAAATTTTTGGGTCACATTGTGGGTCAGGGTTTTCGCACTCCTTCCGAGATCAAAGTTCAGGCTGTTCTAGAGTTCCCTACCCCTCGCACGAAAACCCAAATACGTGCTTTCTTAGGTATAGCGGGTTATTACCAAAAATATATAAATCTGTTCTCGGTAATTGCTGCTCCGTTGACGGATGCGTTGAAGGGAAGAGCAAAGAAGGAGAAATTAAGTGGACGACCGAGTGTGAAAACGCATTTCGAGAACTAAAGGGAAACTAATTGATAAGCCCGTCTTGTACGCGCCAAATTTTGAACGAGAATTCATTGTTCAAACGGACGCTTCGAACGCAGGTATGGGAGCAGTTTTAACCCAATTAACTGAACAAGGTGAGGAGCATCCAATCCTTTACCTGAGTAAGAAATTTTCAGAGGTAGAGAAGCGTTATTGTACGACGGAGAAGGAATGTGCTAGTATTGTTTTCGCAATTAAAAGGTTACATTATTACTTAGATGGAAATTCATTTTTAGTTATGACCGATCACAACCCGTTGGTGTGGTTGAATAGAAATGTTAGTTCTAACCCTAGATTGATGCGATGGGCTTTGGCTTTGCAACCATATAATTTTAGAATTGTACATCGGTCGGGTAAAAGTCACAAAAAATGCAGATAGTCTCAGCAGATCGGTGATAGATAATTAGGGATTGTTAATAATGTTCTCTTGCTCATGAATAATAATTGTTGCTTATGTTTTTTAGTTAAAGGTTAATAATTGTATTAAATTTTATTTATTTACTAGTACTGTATATCATATCGAATGGCGATGCGTGTCAAAAAGATAAAGCCATGAAAAGCAAATGTATTAATATGCTTAATTTTGTGTACAGGGTTTTAAAATATACATGAGTATTTAGGTTACGCAAGAGACATATTGTGAAAAATATTTTGTGTGTAAGGTTGTACACTTCGCATATCATATCAACATGTCGTTAGTATAATTTTATTTAAGTATTGTGGCGAAGAATATTTTATGTGCAAGGTCTTACACTAGCATTTGATACACCATGTTAGTATAATTGATACTAGGCATTGTGATAGGAGTGTTTGTATTTTTATTTAATGTATAGTATGTTTTTCTTACATTGCTATTTCGTAATATGGATTTGTGTAAGTTCCCTAGCAAGAACACTCACTCACTAGAAATAAGTAATTCCAAATTTAGTTCAGCGTTTTCTTTAGTAATTAAAATTGCAGCTCAGAAATATAGTGGTGCTTGATGAAGGGATGTGTCGGTAATCTGTCAGTTGTCTCTCGTCATCCCATTAAACTTTTCTCAACGGAAAAGTTCCATAAGAGAGGGCGAGAGCTGTAACGTCACGTCTCGAAAAACAACAACAACATCTGGTGTCGGTTTCTTTGTAGATTCGACGCCCACACGTGCAATTTCCGATCCAGCGCAACCCCTGTTTGACCCCCCGAGGAATCTAGCGACCCGACCGGAAGATGAGAGAGGAGAGATGCTTTGAACTTGCACGGGAGCGGTAACCAACGAAACCTCCTCTCACAAAATAGTGGACTCTAACAATCTAATTAATTTTAATAACTTTAATGTATCATTTTGTAAATAATTTTCAATAGTTGTGACGTAATAAATTCCATATTTTAATTCACCAAGAATACGCTACCGTTATTCTTTCAAACGTTACACCATCTTTTTCAATTCATGCTATTATTTCACACCCTCTATATATTTATTTATTTATCTTGGCGGATTTTTCAATCGTTAATAAAATACATTTTAAAGCGCTCAATTGAGCTGAAACTTTATATATGTGATTATTTTGCATGACACTTCGTAACTTTAATGATAATTAATAAAAATTAATTACGACTTTAATGTTGTGATTCTGTCCTATGTATATACATATTTATATTAATTGTAACTATTTAATAAAAAGAAGCTAAGATAAAATTTTTCTTTGTTGATCTAAGTAGGAATTGACTTAATTTTTTTTTATATTACTTGTTTATCCAATATTTTAACAGCGCAACTTACTCTGTGATTCACTAGTACACTCGTCATCGCTCGATTTCCGTGAGACGCATCATTGCGCGCTCTCAAACTGGAGCGTCACAGTTAACTGGTTAAAAAAAGTGAGAGAAATTCAATCTTAATCCTTTGATATTAACTTTAATTTTGTGAGCTATTTTAGTTTCAATAAGTCGTGCCATAAGTTTTGATACAGAAAATTGATACTTAAATGCAGTAAACGATTTTAAATTGGGTTGATTGGGAACATCGACAATACTTTTCAGATAATTGCTGTTTTTCACGCATTTTGTTTTATATCAGTCAGAACTTAAACATATTAAACAGAAGCATGTAGCAGATATTTCTCCATATCAAAAAAAGAAGAGCCGGTGGGTGATTTTTAAGCTCTTTTTTTAACCTTTGTACATCAAAAGGTTATTAATTTATCGAAAAATAAGATATTTTCTTAGACAGCATTGCATATCGTAGTATATGTGGTCGTCCTTGTTCAGTGAGAAGAATAACTCTTGTCAAAAGAGTCAGAGTGAAAACTTGTTAAAATCCTTGTAGAAAAATACTTTTCTTGCTAAACGGATGAAGGTGCCAAAAAGAACTATGTGTCACAAGAAATTCTAAGACCTTAGACCAAGATGTTATCGAAAAATAGCTGGTCATTTTTTTACAAAGGAATTAAAGAGCTAGAGATCCTTTCAAGTAAAAACAATGTTGCAAGGACGCTCATAATGGCCACAGATGAATTTAGTTGATCAACCAGAAAATTTTTGACATTGAAGAATCTTTCAACACAGGAATAACAATGTATATGCAGAGATTATCCAAGAAGCTTAAGGTATCCGGTTTTTTTTTAAAAAAAAAGGAGATATGAAATTTGTTTGTGGTTTTTAAACTTAATTAGTACATTTTAAGAAAAAAAGGCTGAAATTAAGAGAAAAATAAATTATTACTACTAAAATGGAGAAAAATGCGTAAAAATCGACAGATAATTACGTAAACGGGCCCGCTCTGTACAAATAGTAAATGAACAAATTCTCAATTTTTCAATTTTGATGTATTACTTTGCTATTCCTTTTTGAAATGGCCTTCAGGAAAAGGGATATTTTAATTTCTAAAAAACTAGATCACTTTATCTAAATTATTATATGAAATTGTTTAAAAAGCAGTAAATATATTCACATAAGGGACTGTAAATTTTGCAATAAAACAGTGATTGATAAATCGGAAGGTTAAAACACTTTTACTGTTATTTAGAACATACGCACAAAATTTCAGCAAATTATTTCGGAACCGCGATTTTATAAAAGCGCATAAATGGATAATTTTCATGATATTTAGTGTCACTTAGATATTAGAATACATATATAAAATTGTTTTAAGGACATTTTGACAAAAAATTATTTAAATACAATACTTCGGCAAAAAATTAACTTGGAATAACCTTACTTCAAAATGCTTTCCTTTCATGAAAAATGCTTCTAAAATAATAATATTTTGCGCATATAAAGTAAAGACTTCTGCAGAGAGTCAGAACTTTTTTTTTTTGAAAAATTCACATTGTTTTCTGAGTATCGGCGTTTTTTTTTTTAAAATTTCTCCCCTCTGTTGTCGTAAAACATGAATAAACCCATTTCTAAGTTATATATTTCAAAAATTCTAGTTGAGCCTCTGTACAGAGGTGTGAGCTACATACAGGCAAAATATTAGTGTAACAGAAGCATTTTTCACAAAAGAAGAATATCTTGAAAATGGGTCATTCTATGTTCATTTTTTGTCAAAATATTGTACTTAAATAATTTTTTCCTCTAATACTATTCTTAAAGTAGTTTTATATACATTTTCTAATCTAAGTGACACTAAATATAAATATTATCCATTTATACGCTTTTGCAAAATCACGTTTCCGAACGTAGTCGGATACCTTAAGGTATCCGACTACGTTCGGAACCGTGATTTTAAAAAAGCACATAAATGGATAATTTTCATAATATTCAGTGTCACTTAGATTAGAATACATGTATAAAATTGTTTTAAGGACATTTTGACAAAAAAAAATTATTTAAATATAATATTTTGGCAAAAAATTAACTTAGAATCTTTTTTCCAAATGTTCTCCTTTTGTGAAAAATGGTTCTATTATAATAATAATATTTTGCCTGTATATAAGCTCAGACCTCTCTACAGAGGCTCAAGTAGAATTTTTGAAAAATTCACATTATTTTCAGAGTTGCCACCAATTGAAATAATTATTGGCGTTTTTATCTTAAAATTGCTCCCTTCTGTTGTCGTAAAATATGAATAAACCCACTTCTAAGTTACATATTTCAAAAATTCAAGTTGAGCCTCTGTAGATAGGTCTGAGCTATATACAGGTAAAATATAATTATAATAGAAGCATTTTTCACAAAAGGATAACATTTTGAAAAAAAATTATTCTAAGCTAATTTTTTTGCCAAAATATTGTATTTAAATAATTTTTTTCCGTCAAAATGTCCTTGAAACAATTTTATACATGTATTCTAATCTAAATAACACTAAATATCATGAAAATTATCCATTTATGCGCTTTTGCAAAATCACGGTTCCGAACGTAGTCGGATACCTTAAAAACCTTTTGAGCAATCGCTGTCCCCGTTTGAGCTTTTCGAAAAAAACACATTTTAAAGTTTGACATCTTATGTAAAGTTATGGTATCTGCTTTTACTAAAACACTTGTAGTTTTTGTTTTAGTGAATGGAAAATAAAAAACTTGGTGTTTCTATAACGCTAATAAGAGGGTCTATAAAATAAAATCATAAAAAAATATTTGTCAATTTTTTTTAAAAAATCATGATTTTAGGGTAGTTTGATACCTTAACAGAAGAAAAAAGCTTGCAGAGAGCTCATCATGTGGCTTTCGCAATGATTTGGTGGTGTGTTAACTGTAAAGGCGTCTCAGAGATTCATTTTTGTAAAAAAGAAATGAAACCTGCGGCAAAAGTTTACCAAAACGCTATCATAGAACCAATAGTGGAGTTCCTGAACGTAATTAAATTGAACTCTGCTTCTGCTAATAAGGCGAAGACGACCCAGTCATAATTAAAAGAAAATGTGTTGGATTGGCTTTCTTGCTGACAAAATTTAAATCCAATCGACTATAAATTGCGGTCAGTATTGGAGGTAAAGGTGTTCTAAAAACGTATCCGAAATAGAATAGTCTTAAACGTTCTTGAAGGAATGCAGCCTCGGAAATTCCTATTAAGTATTAAGTCGCTCGGTAGATGATTGGCCAAATAGATTTAAAGTTCGTCTGATGTCAAAAGGAGATCGTTTTTAATTAAAAATTGCAATATGTTAAATTTAAAGGTACAGTAAAACTAAGAAGAGTTAGTTTTAATATTGATCACAAGGCGTTTAGTTCTAACTCCTTTATATTTGTATAGAGTGTTTTTTTCCAGGTATAGAAGTTTAAGTTGGCATTACTTTCCAAGATGACGACCGATTTAACAGCTGTCAAGTGATTTATTCTCAGTTTGGTTTGGCAATTCATCAAAACGATCATCAAGCATGGCGTAGATTCGTCGAATGGGCCCAAAACGAGATGGCCGTTGTTCCCGATTTTCATAAGCGAATTTTGTTTAGCGATGAAGCGCACTTCTGGTTGAATGGCTACGTCAACAAACAAAACTGCCGCATTTGGAGTGAAGCTAATCCACAAGTGTATGTCTAAACACCGTTACATCCAGAAAAACTGACTGTTTGGTGCGCTTCATGGGCTGGTGGAATCCTTCTTCAAACACGATGAAGGCCACAACGTTACAGTCAATGGTGATCGGTATAGAGCCATGATTACTAACTTTTTCATTCCTGAATTGAACAATCATGATGTCCAGGAGCTGTGGTTCCAACAAGACGGCGCAACATGTCACACAGTTCGTACCACAATCGATTTATTGAAAGACACGTTGGGTGACCGCCTAATTTCACGTTTTGGACCTGTGAATTGGCCTACAAGATCTTGTGATTTAACACCGCTAGACTATTTTCTGTGGGGCTATGTAAAGTCATTGGTCTATGCGGATAAGCCACAAACGCTTGACCATTTGGAAGACAACATTCGCCGTGTTATTGCCGATATACGGCCACAAATGTTGGAAAAAGTCATCGAAAATTGGACGTCCAGATTGGACTACATCCGAGCCAGCCGTGGCAGTCCTATGCCAGAAATCATATTTAAAATGTAATGCCACAAGATTATCTTTCGAATAAAAAAAATTCATGTCAATCGAATAATACATCGTTGTTTTGTTGCAATTTAAAGTTCTATACCTCTAAAAAAACACCCTTTATTAATTATAGTGTATATTACGACTTGATAAAACGACATTAAAAGTGGCACGGCATTTTTTTCTTTAAGGTAAAAAAAATTGAGAATAAATTTTTCATAGATGGAAATTTATTCTTTCCTCTGTCATATACTTCCTAATAGAGAAATTTAAAAATATTTTAACAATCTTTTGTTGAAGAAGTGACATAAATTGATCGTTTTCAAAATCGTAATATGGAGGATAAGAGTAGAAGATAGAAGAGTAGTACAAATAAGTTCTTATTAAGACAATATATATAATGATTATTTATCCTAAACATTACTTGCAACTCTAAAAAGTTATTTGCAATAGAACAATAATACTGTAGCATATTATTTTCCAGTTTGGAAAACAATTGCTATCCAGGATATCGTAATATATCCTTATATTAAAATAGGAGTTAATTCTATTATCCGCACATGTCTTGATTAGGAATGACGTCCACACCTTCCTCTACATTAACAGCACAAAGCCATATTATTTTACATAACAAACCGAATTATCCTCAGATGGAACCATTTTCGACTTCTCGAAACCTTAAAACAAAACGCAAAACTTTTCCATTCCTCTTTCCTCCCAGCAACCCAATTCGTGGAATTTCTGAAAATAATGATGACTGCTTATTCCACCTCAAAACGTGCCTTTCAGCAGACAGGTGTCGACGTCATTCATTAAGAAGTTCGCGTCCTTCATTAACCCCTTCCTCCCTCTTTCAGAGCTGCTTCAACCACGATATTAATGACAATCCACCTCTCGTCTACCTTTAATTAAGAACATTAATCGAGAAGAATTAACATATTGATTGACTTTTCAGAAGCCGTATTGGGGATCACAGTGACTGTTGTTGTGTTCCTGACGAAGGATCAGAGGGGTTAGCTGTCAAGGAGGTGAATTTGCCTATTTTATTTAATTATGGGAATCATTGCTGTGCTTTAAGGGATGTTTATTTGTGTGGTGTTATTAGATCTCTCTCTTATAATTAGAACCAGTGGGACGGTTAAGAACAGGATAATCCCCATTGCCCTATAGTAGTCTTTTAGAGTTTTGGTATATTTTAAAATGGAGTAGGTTGAATTTTCTAATTCTTGAAAATTTGCCCGTGAACACCTGTTCATTATCTCTTGAGCAGATTTTCTTGATTGCTTGTATGGCATTGAGGTTTGAATTGCTGCTTGAGTTTCCAGTAATACCTCGATTTACGCGAACCCGGAGTTACGCGATTTTCAAATCTCGTCGATTCAGCTTTTGTTTGAACGCTACGCAGCTCGATTACTCATTCCTCGCTTCCTGTTTAGCTGAAAAATGAGGAAATTGGTAATGTGATTAAAGAAGTTTTTGATTTTACCAGGCAAATAAATTGAGAAATGGATATTGTTGGCGTTTAAGAGCTGCTGGATTTCCACAATCAGGAATTGACAATGGATGAGCTCATAGAAATGCATGAGCAAGAGCATGACATTGAAGAGCTTGAATCTTTAGACCCAGTTTAATCTGAAGATCGAATAACGGTTGGGAATTTGACTGAAGGTCTCAGTTTAGTTGAAAAAGGAATACAAATTTTAGAAAATATATCCAAAGAAGAGCTTATTTTTTCAACAAAAATGAATTAAACAAATTAGTTTGCTGTGAGGAAATTTTGCGGAAGAAACAAAAAAACTTTGAGCCGGCAGACTACTTTGTTAGATTTTAAGAAACATACACATCAAAATAACTTCTTTTTGCGATTTTGTATTTGTATTATCTAAGATTTTATTTTACACATTTTTTTTATAAATTATTATTTTTTTTGTCTTCAGCTCAAACTAACAATAATTTATATGTATTTATATGCGAAATTATACCCCGACTTACGCGGATTATCACTCAATCCCACCTATCGTGTAAGTTCGTGGTACTGCTGCATATTCTTGCATTGAGTGGCAACTTTAAGCCTATCCCCCCCTCCCCACAGCGATGGAATTCTTATCCTATAAAAATTTCACACTTTAAGACTTCATTATTTACCAATATTATGCTTGGTTTGATGGTCCAATTTTGGATGCACTCTTACATTTTTTTAAAAAATCTTTTGTTCTCTCATTATCTAGAGTTGTTGAATGTTTCGTAAAATTGGGTATGCACCTGTTTCATGCCATTTTTAATACAGTTTGATTTTTTAATTTATTGTATTTTTTTAATTTCGCTCAGTACTAAAGAGGGGGGAAGCTAAGCCACTAGAAACTATTTTAACATCGCTAAAAACAATTCTCAACAATCATCAATTTGAATATTTTTTACTATGGAGTAGCATAGCCCTTCATTTTTTTCGATTGGTTATAATCCTATGCATTTAATAGGTAAGATTTAAGTAAATATTTGTTGTTAATAATTAATTTTATTAATTAATGCTAATTATTCATTAAATAATTACTTTTTCACTGTTTTTTATTCCCGAAAATCGATAAAATCAAAAAATATTTTGGGCGGCGTATTGGAGCATGATACCAAAATTATGGACTTTCAACCCTGGACCTCCCCCTTGAAAAAAATTTGTGTGCGCTACTACTAATACGTAATCCTTCACTTTAATTTCCTCCTGAATAGCTTTTTAATTTTTAATGGTCCAGGACTTCATCACTCGCGCGTAAATAATTAGTTCTTGCCTACCTGACGGGATGTAATCGTATCATGGAAAATCAACAATTTGTATTTTTAAAAGCAAGATTACATCAGAAATTATTGAGCAATAGCTTTCCACCAATCATAGCCTTCGTAAGAGGAAGTCACGTGGATTTGCCGATTCATATAAATATCCTTAACTGCGTCAGACGCTATGTGTTAATCGTATAAATGTTTGAATGAAGAATAAACCAGACTTCTTTCAATAAAGCACTGCTTCCCCAATAACATCTCAATTCTAAAATATGATTGTAAAATAATTCCTTACACTCGCCAAACTACACTGGTGTGCAAAAATTAAGGACGAAGTCGAAAAATTAGTATATCAGCTGAACGAAGAGGCAGAGCGGACAGAAAGACCAATCAGGAGATTAAGTAAGTTGATGTACGGTAGCACATGCGCAGATATGCAGGTAGACGTAATGGGGAGTGTCTGAGTAGTATAAAGCATGTTGTCGGTGTAAGATCAGTATTTCTGGCAAAGAGATTGCACGCCGTATAGCAGTTAAAATCACACCGAGTTGCTGCCTCAGCGAGAAATGGCGAATAATCAATCTGTTAGACGACATCTGGATGCTTTTACCCGAGGTCGAATCATTGGGAAGTTGGAGGAAGGCCGCAGTGTGACAAGTGTGGCTGCAGAGTTCGGAATTGTTCACAGCATCGTTTCACGACTTTGGAGACAATTTCAAACTACAGGAACAGCTATTCGGGGGTTCAGTAGTGGTCGTCCACGAGGAACCACACCCGCAGATGACCGGTACATTGTCTTACAGGCCAGAAGAAACAGGCGGCAGACAGCAGGAGAAATCGCTAGACACACGACACAGACGACTGGACGACTGATATCGCGTTTTACCGTGGCCATGGTGGTCTGTTTGCACGACGCCCTGTACGGTGTGTGCCTTTAACGCCTGCCCATCGGAGAAGGCGTTCTCTGTGGTGCCGGGAACACCGGAATTGGAGAGATAATGAATGGGGACGAGTACTCTTTACAGATGAGAGCAGATTCAGTTTGAGTAGCGATTCTCATCGCATACTCATCTGGAGAGAGGGAAGCCGCAATCATCCCTCGAACATCATTGCAAGGGACAGGTATGGAGGTCGCGGTGTTCTCGTTTGGGGAGGCATCATGCTTGGTAGTCGTACAGACCTTCACATCTTCGACGCAGGTTCAGTCAACGGGACCCGTTATTGTAACGAGATTCTTCTTCCATATGTGCGTCTTTTTAGAGGCGCTATGGGTCTGCAGTTCCTTTTCATGGACGACAATGCACCATGTCATCGCACAGTAGCTGCCGAACAGCTCTTACAGAGTGAGGATATTGAACGTATGGATTGGCCGGCACGATCTCGGATCTCAATCCCATCGAGCATGTATGGGTTTTCTAGGCAGACGCTTGGCAGCTCGTACCTTACCACCAGTAACGATTCGGGAGCTTCGATTGGCGCTGCAAGACGAATGGACAGCAATGCCTCAACAACTCATTGACACCCTCATTCTCAGCATGAGCAGACGCTGTGAAACCTGCCTAGCAGTCAGGGGAGATCATATCCCCTACTAAAGACCGGATGTTTCTTGCTGGACACCCATCACAGGGATGTTTCGGCCTTCAGTCGCATTGCGCTCCATGCTACTTTTTCAATCAAGCTTCTTTTTATCCCTCTGATTTCTCTTTTGGTAAGTGTTGCTTACATTACACATGTCCTTACGTATTGGGGATCTTACGGTATTAAATGTGTTGATTTGGAAAGCTTTTGTACAAAGTTATATTGAAAAAACCGTCTCGTCCTTAATTTTTGCACACCAGTGTATGATGTATATATATATAGCGTTTGGCCGGTGTTGGTTGTTTCTGAATAAAAGGAGAACTTCTGATTTCATTTTACTATTCTTTATTTTCACATGGAACAACAAAGGCGTTAGGACTTCACGTTGAGCATACGAACACACAAAGACAAAGGATAAACGAGCTGCAGCGATATGTACATTTTCACGTGGACGAGGCGGAGACAAAAAAGCAAACAGTGACGATTACATGGTGAAGGGAAGCAGACAAAGAGAGAGATCCTCCATCCCATATCCGGTAATGTAGATGTTGAACGACAGTGGTCATTTCATGCTAGCATGTAGCAGTCAGCTGATTGGTCGAGCCAATCGTTAGGGAAATTTTCTGGGTCAAGAGAGAGATCACAAAAGATTTTCGCTTTTTATACCCGGCAGTGAAGACCGCGTGACTGTTTTTTAACAAGAGTTCTCATTGGTTAAAATGGGCGGGAAAAAGATTTCTGAGGTAATAATACTAGTTGATTACGATTAAGGAAAATGCGTTAGTTTTGAACTTAAGAACTAACAGCTTATTTAAATATTATTAAAAAGTGTTAAATAAAAGGAGTTTATTGTATATAATGAATCTCGACACCCCTTTATACGTCAGTTGGGTAAACTTCTTGCAAGGGTAAAACTCAACCCACCTTCCGCATAACTACTTTGACTTCGACTTCAGCTAACTAACTCAAACCACGTGGATGAACGGACTCTTTCTCATCGATCGACGCTTAAAATAGGACTCCTCTCTTGTCATGGCTTTGGGTCAGTGGCGGACACAAGGGGGGGGTCTTGGAAGTCCGGACCCCTCTCCAAAGCCCTTGATTTTTTTCCGATTGATTATAATTCTAAGTATATAGCACGTAAAATTTCATTCAGTATTTGTTATTAATGATTAATTTTATTAATTAATGCTAATTATTTATTCAATAATTAGTTTTTTTACTGTGTTCTGTTCCCGAAAACCGACAAAATCAAAAGGAGCATGATACAAGAATGGCGAACTTCCGACCCCGGACCCCCTTGAAAAATTCCTGTGTGCGCTACTGCTTGGGGTACATTACGAAATGTGGAATGCCTGAAATAAACTATCATACAATAAACGGCTGCACTTTTTTCTCTTATCAATCACAACACGTCAACTTAGAAGTACTCAAACTCATGTTATATATATACATCGATTTTCACAAAACCCATTCTTAGCAGTGAGAGAGTGATATCTTTAACTATGAATTGCAACTTCTGTGTTTTCTTTTATAATTATATTAATAAATAAACATTCTGATGCTCAAAACTGAACCTGCTAACGGGAAAATACTAAATTTAAGATGATATAAAATTATTAATAAAAATTAGGTTAAATGAATTTGATTCCAAAATGTCAAACTACACAAATGACGAAGTTTTCACTTTTTATTTAAATTAAAATAGAAGTGTTGAGTATAACAACATTAGATAATGTGCAATAATTATACATTTTTTATTATTCGAGTAATACAACAAACCCAGAATAATTAAAATCGCTTGACAATTTATGGGAAAATTAATATTATTCATTATCAATCAAACGATATTATTAAACGAAAAATAGGCAATAATTCGCAATAACTCCAAAACACTCTTGTTATTCTTTTCAATACAATAATTACGAAGCAACAGAAAAACGTATGGAAAACCCATCATTTATTTCTTAAGAAAAGCATTCATATGCGAAAATTCAATCCCTTCAAACTAAACATTAAAAAGCAAAAAATTTTATTACAATAACACACCTTTAAATCATTAAATGCAAAATCCTTTAAAGACCAAAATATGATTATAAATTTCGAGACTCCTAATCAAATAACAAACACACTAAACCTTTAATTTTTAAAAATAATTTGACAAATTTTCTTCAACATCAAACCAAAAGAGCAGCCATTTCGTTTATCACGAGACATCCTATTTTTATTCGAAGCAACCAAGAAAAAGAACATTTTAGCTTACATTATCTAGCGAGTCCATCTCCATAAAAGCCAGTTATTTCTCGATTTATCATTCGTTTCAAACGGTGACCGTCAATTACGAATAATTTATCATCTTATTCTTAAACATCGAAAAATGCGTGAGGCCCAAGACGAACATTTTTATTTGATATTACAAAACGATTCGAATATCGCGAATGCAAATAGAGTTTTTTTATTGTTTGATTGGGCGTGGATAATAATCGTTTGACGTCCAAAATTTTTGTTACTTTAAATTTTCAAATATATTAAATTTAAAGGGGTACTTTATTTACTGATTCTATGGAATTCATTGTTTTTTATCATGAATTTTAGCGCAATTTTATTTTATCCTATATATTATTCTTCGTGCATTCATTTACTTAAGATTCTATAAATATATTAGGAATTGAAATTAATTACACACTATAATGACCAAAATTAAAACCCTTTACCTACCGACAGTACTTTTAAGTACCACTCACTTCAAAATTACATAGAATAATCATTTTTACGAATACTCTGACGATACTTAGCAGAAGTATTCCTTTAAATCCACTCTTCCAAGATACATGGCAGCATTGGTTCTATGATGAGTATTTTAGCGGGGAAGGCGAATAGTTTTATAGCAGAAATTGCGTTTTCAGCGGATTGTGAAGATTGTCATTTTTGTTCCGAAAAAATAGTTAATGTCAAAAGTAAGAGTCTTATTTTTTTAATGTTAATGAAGACCTTAGAAAACGATTTGGCTATTTATTTTAAGTGAGCAGTGTGTATAATTAATTTTGCAGTTGAATATCTTTAACTAATTAATTAGCTCGAACTAATTAAATTTCCAAAAGTTGAGTATTTTGTTTGTGTATAACCCTTAATTTTCAATGTAATGATTCAAAAAAAAGAATATTGCATGAAAAAACTACAGTAAATCATAATGCGGTAAATAGATGTTATACTGTTTATGAGGGGATCAAAAAATATTTGTGACAACAAAGCCCATTTTTCCAATAGCGGGACTTTCAACTTCTAGGGGACCCTGGGAAAGGAGCTACTCTGAGAAATGGCTTTTCTTAGACCATCTCAAACCTATTCAATAGAATTATGATTGGGAGACCACAAGGGCCTATCCATACGACAAATATCCGCTCCTCGATGAAATTCATCAACAATGTGAGTTTTGTGTAGCCACGCATTAACGTTCATAAAAATGTAATCCGGGTCCATAGCACCTAGAAAAACCTCACATAGGCTTTCAAGATCTCCTTCTTATAACTCTGAGTTGACAGTAGCCGCGTCAAAAACATACAACGGTGAACGATTGCCCAAAATTATGCCATCACATACAAAGTTCTTTGGCACCAAATCTGTCGATTTTTGTTACGTAGAAGGGAAAAAAGTGAGCTCCATTTTCTTTTCAGGTGAAGACTCGACGAGAATCATTTTGTCTGGTACATTTCGACACATCACTGAAAAGAACACACCCCCATTTTTGTGGCGCCCACGACTGTTGTTTTCAGCTTTACAATATATATTCGGTCTTTCCTGCTGGATACAGTCAAAGGGATGCACCAGACTGAACGCCGGGCGTTTCGGCCAGTCTTGCAAGACGGTTGCAGACTGTTTGTCTGAAAATTCGAAATTCTTCTAGACCAAGAAGCAGGGTCATGAGCAAGCTGAGGAGCCGTTGTCCGTGTGTATCATCGTGTGCTTAGTGCCAAGTAGCAATCATGTGCAGAAATCAATTTTCTGTGACGACCTTAACTGACCTACAGTTTGGTAGTACCACATGTTTGGAATTGATTCCATAATCGAGAAACCACTTTCGGGCCACTTGTAACCATCGAGCCACCTCCACTTAAGACTGGCCAGCTTCAAGCCTGCCAACAGCTCTCCATCTCAAAGGATCATCAAAATGATTATGAGAAGTCATTCTCATTGCAAATAGACTAATTTGTTTACTATAATGCAATATACACAAAACTGGAGTCAAATTTCTCATATGCTTGAACGGTCTCAATCCAGTAGTTCTGTAAAAACTATCGCTAAACAGACTCTTTTTCCAAAACTGAAGGTTTATGTTGTGCTATCCGTCTTCAAAATATATAAAATACAAATTCTATCAGTTTTACGGGAGTTATTTTAAAATTATGAGGAAAAACATGTTTGTGCCCATAATTTTGGGCATGAGTATATTTGTTTTAGTTTTTGAATATTAGATTCTTCTCTAAAGCCCTCTAACACAGCCAGTATCAACCATTAGAACTTCGTGTGCCACTAAATGTCTAATCTTATATTTGTGGCAGGACTACTAATGCGATTGGCCACTATAGAGTGGACCACTAATATGATTGATCACAATATGACGTAATGCTGTCAAATATATAAAAATACAAAGAATTAAATGGGTTAGCCACGTTTTTTGAATGAACAAAGTTCTTTGTTCATTCTAAAAACGTGGAACAGAAAATATTTTTTTGGCCAAACCGATTGGAACAAGAACTAGGGGTCAACCCGACCTCAGGTGACGCCTAGAAAGGGATTTCGCTCCCTAATAGTGATTAGTTGGAAAACCAAGCCCAAAAAAAGAGACCTGAAGAAAAATTGTTGAGAAGGTCAATGCTTGAGAGAGAAGCCCCGTTCTTCAATGGGTCTGTCGCTCAATTGAAGAAGAGACTTCGTGACAAACCATTAATGTGATTGACCACTTACAGCAAACCATTTATACGACTGATCACTATTTGATGGACCACTATAACTATGTTGACCCTTATTTACGTCTCTATTCACATTTCCACTGAAAACGAACGTCACATGAAACAAGAGCACAAGCCGGCAACACAATACAATATTAACAAAATAAAGTGTAATGCCGCCAATTTTCCATGTTTGCCAACTTTCATTTTCAAATGCCGCTATATACACCGGTAAAAGTAGCCAAAAAGGAGTTTATATTCCCCAGATATTTTGTTACTCATCATTTTTTAAACCGAAATTTCGTAAAAATAGTACTAATACCTCAACTTTTTTGTGGACCATCACGGTCTAGCATTTGGCGACAGCTGCTCTAACAGACTTACCGTCAAGTAATAGTCCTGGGATGTTCATTTACCGACTTTTATAGGAATAAATTACGAAATGAAGCGAATTGCTCATTCAAACTTTTTTCAAAGAAATAAAAGAAAGATTACAAGAAAAAATATTAAGTAGAGAGACTGGTTTGAGCTTTGAATATGTGTGGGAGATACTGCAATTTAGTGATTAAATCGAGGTGGATAGTAATATAGTTGTTGACAGCTTCACTTATTTCGGCTCAGAAATTAACAATAGAAACGATTGTACTACTGAAATCCAAAAGAGAATTACAATGGCTAATAGATGTTTTAATGGAATTCGAAAATATATAAAATCAAATTTAATCAAAAGAAAACAAAGGTTCTATTACATGAAAGTCTTTTAAGATCAGTGTTAACTTATGCATGTGAAACTTGATCATATGTCTCGAACAGATGAGAATATTATAAGTATCTACGAAAGGTAGATTTTAAGATCCATTTTTGGAGGAATTCAGAAAAATGGAACCTGGCGAAGAAGATCAAATTTAGAGCTCTATCACTCATATAAGGAATTTGACATTGTCAACTTCATCAAAATACAGTGAATGAAATGGGCAGGTCACGTTACCAGAATGAATGAAGACCGCACCACTAAAAAAGTCTTCAATGCTCAACCAATCGGCACACGAAGAAAGAGATGGCCAAATCTCAGATGAATTGATGGCCTAGAAAATGATCGTCTAGTTTTGAGAACTAGGCATTGGAGAACACTGGCAGGAAGAAGGCTGACCTAGAAAAGGCTTCTTGAGAAGGCCAAGGCCCACCCTGGGCTGTCGTGCCACTGAGGAAGGAAGAAAGGATAGTAAATGGGCCAAGTTTGGAAGTTAGACCTGGAAAATTTGAAAAATTGAAACTTTTATATTACTTCTCCCGTTTATATCAGGTTTATTTGTGCTTCCTTTAAGTAGAAGTGACAAATAGCATACATGGACCTCTCTCATGGGGGTTACATTCTAAGAAACATGTAGATGAAAGCACTGAGGAGTAATCTCTATGGCAAAATTAAAAATCTGTTGGTGTACGAAGGTCTTCCCCTCCTCCACCTTTTGTGTATGCTACTAGACGTGGCTTAATTTTGTTCTACTTTTCAACGGGAGAGTTCTGTAAAATAATAAATTGTGCGAAGGAGAAAAAACTGTCTGGTTCTAACTGTTTGTCATTATAGTTTCTAATTTTGATTTTTCATTTGAAAGACCCCGTTAGACTCTACAATCTTTACAATACAAAATCTCTAAATACTTCTAATTTTGGTGATTATGAATTGAATTTTTCTCTCTATTTTAGATCATTGAAAATTATTTTTAATACTTCCTATTTCTACGAATTATCTATATTAATATCATTTCTATATGCTACTTATTTTATTTCTGAATGTCCTATATACTTAACTGAAGCACATTTCATACTTTCTCAAAACTTTCAGAAAAATCATCTGTGTGCATTTATTGCCACCATTCGAACTGTAATAAACACACGTAGAATAAACAACGCTATCAACAAGCCTTCTACTGAACAATGATTTATTTGTTCAACGACGGAAGATAATTAAAAATTCGTCAGTAACAAGATACAGCTGATAGAACAATGTTATTCTTAGCAACTAAAGATAACTGACAACTGTTTATTCATTATTGGAGATTAAAAAGTAGCGACTTACTAAACCGTATCAAATGTTCAGTACAAACAAACATCCATCTTTGTAAGACCTTGATCCGTCCACCTGCTGCCTAAATGCATAATCTTGCCTCCTAATTCACCTTATTAGAATAACAGAATTGGCAACAGACTGGGGAAACTCTCGATTCGCGTAGCAACAAGAGAATCAGTTGTAAAGAAAGGGGAAAAGAATATATTCAGAAAAGGAACAGACTGATGGAATACAGGGTTTTCTGTCTGTCCTAATACTTTTCTCTTCAAGGTCCGCGACCTATTTTCCGGGAATCGTTTTTCTCCGTTGTCCGGAATTGTTAATTGTCCGTTCCCGAATACAATACGACCGCCTTCTTTTTTCTATAATGAGATATTTTTACGTTCGAAAACGCTGGAAATACCAAGGCTGGCGATTTTGGCGAGAACAAACCTGACATTATGTTTTTCTGGCTCTGGTTTAAGAGCCGTGAAAGTACATACTGTGGAGAAAATTGGCAAGTAAGGTACGCTGTGTGTGAAAGCTGTGATTTGCAATATCTAACTCCGCTCTCCTTTATTGACTTTTTCTATTGTTTAGTTGCAAAGTAGTTTTTTTATTTATAACTGAGATATAAATTTGAGGTGTTTTTCAATTTACGTATTGGTTGGTGTAATGACGAATGAATGATAGAGTGTTTGGTCCTTGATATGCATTTAAGTTTTAGAAAAAACATTCTGATTGAAAATAATCATATCCTGAAGTGGTATTAACTTATTTTTAAAAAGCTTTTCTGTACTCATATGGTATTAGTATTGTTCACAAGAAATGTATTTTTTTTTTATTCTACTGAATTACTTTAGTGCAACAATCGATTTGGATTACAGTACCTGGAAAAAGCACTGCAGAATTGTTTTCTTTTTTTATACATTAATAATAAGCATTTAAAATTAAATTAAGGAATGTTTTGAAATCTCTGCGTATACCCTGTATTACTATCTCGTTCTTTTTTAAAAAACAAAAATTGCTATACAAATGTCGTAATCGAATTTAGAACATTTTTCAGAGAGAACTAGGAACACAATTTTATTTTGGAATGAACAGTTTTGTTTGTTACGATTTTTTTTTAAAAATTTTGATTTGCATTGTTCAGTAGTACAAAGCATACATTTTCCTCTAAGTACATCTTAATTTCTTTTAAGTATGTGTCATACATTATTCCACGAATGAATTATCAAAGACCTATTCTTACAGTTGTTTTTTTTCTGAAATTGTAGATTCGGGAAACTTTATTTAAGATGTGGTGATGTTCATTAAAGAAAAAAAGTTGCTTCCCTATTTTCAAACACCTGACCATAACCCTTTCAAAACATCTGCTTCAACTCAGAAAACGACAAAAAAATTTAACGAAACTTATTTCAATAATATTCAAATGTTTTTCATTCAATGAATTAGGTATGACTAGAAAAAAAATATTTTTCAAAAAATCATGGCGTATACACATACTTTTCCTATGGGGGAGGAGGCTATGTCCTAAAAACACACATAGATCAAAGCAGTGGAGGACAATCTCTATGGTAAAAAATTAAAAATATGTCGATATCTGAAGCGGAAGGGGGTGAACTCCTCTCCTTGGGTAAGCCACTGAAAGATGCGTTATAATTTACCATTCGAGGCTATTTTTAAAAAATATTTTTACCAATCTGTTTATAGCTTACATTAAAAATTGAAGCATTTTATAGAGCCCTCCAGAAGTATTGTTATACGTTTCTGACCAACCAAGGAAAAAAAATTTATTAGCTAATTAAAATGAATAAATTGAAAACCTTAAGAAATAAGCAGTTACATGTTATTTTATCATTTTTTTGTTAAAAGAAATATAAAGGTATTTGATAATTTTTCTGAGAATTTGAATCTTTATTTTTCTGCCATGATCTATATCAGTGATCCTCAACCCCCGGTCAGTGGATCAAATAGTACCGGGCAACTCAAGAACATTAAATTGTTTCCATTTTATTTACTGTGATGTATTTCACTCGGGTTTGTGAGATTTTCCTTAGAAATCACTTTATATTCCATGTTAAACCATTTTATATCAATTTTTGTGGTGTACTTGTACTTTATTCTGAAGGCATGTTTAAATACAATTAAATTAAATTATTAAATCAAAACAATATTCACTAATACCTCGACTTACGCTGCCCCAACTTGCGCGAATTCAGAGCTACGTGATTTTCAAATCTCGTCGGTTCGTCTTTTTTTTAATCACCGAAACTCAGGTGGAATCAATGCCAGAGTCTGATAAAATTAGTAATTTGATTGAAGAAGTTGTGAAACTTGCTAGGCAAATAAATTTAGAAGCAGATAATGATGACTTTCAAGAACTGCTGAATACCCACAATCAGGAGCTGACAATGGATTAGCTCATAGAAATGCATGAGCAGGAGCAAGACATAGAACATGAGTCTTTAGACCCAGTTCAATTAGAAGATCGAACGACGATTGGAAATGTGACAGAATGCTTCAATTTAATTGAAAAAAGGTTTACAAATTTTATAAAATACAGACTCCAACAAAGAATGTATTTTTTTAACAAAACAAGGAATAAAAAAAAGTTATAGGCATGCTACGAGGAAATTTAGTATGAGGAGAAAAAAATCTTTGACTCAGCATACTACCATTTAGATTTTAGGAAATCTTCTAGATCAAAATAACTTCAGTTTGCGATTTTGCATGTGTATGTGTGTTATCTAATATTTAGTAAAACATTTTTTTCTCGAAATTATTTTCTTTCATCTCTGGCCTAACAAAAAGTAATTTATGTATAATTATGTGCGAAATTATACCCCGATTTAAGCGAATTCAACTTACGCGGTTATCCCTCAGTCCCACCTACCACTTAAGTTCGGGGTATTACTGAAAAATATGAACAATCAACGTTCTCCCCCTCAACGGGTCGTGGTAAAATTATAAAACATTGACCGGTCAGTGGCGATAGAAAGGTTTCGGAGCACAGATATATAATGAAAAATAAAGTGTTCTTAGTACATCTATTTTGTGAATCTAAAAAATTTTTTTATTGTTTTTATTTTATTTTAAAACAGAAAAAAACATTGAATTTTTCATATCTTATCCAGTTTAAGTTAACAACATTGGTGCAGTACACAATTTTTTTAAATTTTATCTTAATTATCAACTAAAAAACATTGAAAAAAAGTTTTAAATATACGTTTTCATATCTTAAAACCAGTGGTTAAGTTATTCAACAACATTGAGTGCCCAGTACACAAAGACCCGCCGTTTTTAAATTTTAAATCTTCGAATTAAACGTCAACCCGTTGGTGTGGTGTGGTAAAAAAACGTCAATTACTGGTTCAAAAAAAAAGTTTTAAATGTACGTTTTCACTTATCACGGTCTCTCAAAAACTTCTGTTTAAATTTATTAAGAATTGATTTCTCATATATTCGCTTTTGCATGTGTTGTACATTTATAGTTAATTATAGACTTCATTTAAGAAACAGACATTGATGTTGAAAATCACATTAAGATTTTCGCTCTCTCTCTCTTTTTTTGAGTTTCTCAATACATGTTTGTTTTCTAGAAAGTACTGTTCTGTCTTAGCAGTTCTTCGAAAATTCCACTTTTGATTTTGAAACCCTTTCACACTTATGTCTATTAAAATGTGACACATTGAGAAATACTGTGTTTTCCGCAAAGTTAAGCTAGATTACGAAAGAGTATATACGACATAACTCATTTCTTTGCTCTTTGTGGGAATTTTCGTTACATTACCCCCCTCTTTTATGTTTTGTTCCTTTAGAACGTGAAGAAAAATATCTTTTTCCAAAAAAAATTAGTCAGCCTTTATTAGAGCTCCACCCTTGTGCACAATCAACTTTCGGAAAAGTGTTTTGTTTTTACCCAATTTTTAATTCTTAACAATAAAGAGGCGATTTTTTTTTTAATTTTGTGATTGAAGCAATTCTTTCAAAAAAAAATAATAAGCAATCGCAGTAAAATTGTATGAATTCATGCGTGGTTTTGCTGCTTTTATGGTCTCTTAATTTACCTTAGAATTTAACTTGATATTAAGATACATGTAGATGTAGGTCATATGACTCAATAAATATCTCTCTCTCACTGAGAAATTTAGAACACGATGAGTTTTTGATTAAAGTTTAATTCATACATAATATGATTTTCAAAATTTGTTCGTAGCTCTGAGTAATTTCAATTTTTTTTGTCTCTTCCCTCTATTAACTACCACGCCATACTGGGTGAAGACTTCGATGTTCAATTTCATTGATGCGCTACCCATTTTATTTCTCACGGCCCTTATTGGTCAGATTGTTAAAGTCATATGCAAAAGCAACACAAAGGCTATTGGTGATGGGCTTCTTAAATTTTAATCAAGGTCCAAGTGATGAAGACGATGTCGAAACTGAAGCCTCACTGGTCCAAACTTCAATATCATGTGATTGTGAGAACTTTTAAGTATCTACAGATTTAACAAGCACTGCAACGTAGCTTTTTAGATGACCACCTATCTGCTATCACTCCTTTTTCCCCCTCCGGCATCCCAGGTAAAAAGACGCACTAAAAGGCTTCTTTTCCAAAGTAGACAAGAGATAGGCTGCACCTGTTTTCAGTTGCATTGGTCCATTGATTTGTTTCATTTAACATGTGGCCCTACTACATATGTGTGGGAAAAAATGGTCCATTATTATGCGGAAAAAGTGGCGATGAATTGTGTATTCTAAGTCGAAATGACATGTCGATTTATGAGCCATCCATATGACTTTCGGCGTGTAGCTCCAGAAGGAGAATGAGTCAGACTGGGCCTTGTCCTGGAAGAACGAATGTTGTTTGGGACAGAGTCTGAGGGTGCCATGTACAAGTTCATGTTCTTTCCAATTAGGAATGGAAGGGAATTTGAAGGGGCATGAGAGAGTCCTGCCTGGAAAATTTAAAAAAGGGGAATTGAAAAGTGAAGGAGGACCAGAGAGGAAGGAGCGAAAAGGGAAAAGTGAACATTTGTTTGTCCATTTTGGCAGATCTTGAACGTTACGAGATTTGCCAAAAAGAGTCTATCCGATGGCGATGCGACAAAGTATCCGATAGCTATATGTGTAAAATCAGTGACCTATCTCGCAATCTAGAAGTTTTTTTAAGCGCCGAGTCTCTACGTTACAGCATCAAATCCTCTACACGAAAGATCTTTAGTGGCTCCAACTCGGCAAAATAAATGTCAATCATTAACTTACAACCATGACGAGGGACGTCTTATGGCAAGGTTCAATTGTGCCCAGGCCTCACCCTCCGTGAGGGCCTAGTTTCGTTCTCGACTCGATATTAATAAGATCATGATCCGGATAATTTTAATGGTCAAATATTATTCCGATGTAATGGTCAAATATTATTCCCACACGTATTCTCTGAAAAACAGAGAGTTTAAAACTGCATGTAAACCGGAAAAAATGGTAAGACTATATTATTATGTGATGTCCGTTATCCATGTCCAGGCCTGAGCCTAATACCTCAAACAATCATTCAACCCATTTAGTCCAAATGGGGCTATCAGTCGAGCTAGTTTGTGCCTAATTTTTTGAAAGTGTGAGTGGTGCACATTTTTTTGTTTCATATTACCATTTGAACGAAGATTTGACAGTGCACGCTATATGCTGTCTACTTTTAAAGATCTCAGGTAAGCCCTACTTTTGCAAAGGAGACCAGGGCCTCAAAAAAAATCTTAAAATTTCTCTGGGTCCAGGGCGTCAAAGAGTCTTAAGACGTCCCTGATCATAACCCCTGGGACACGTCGAACCACACAAGTCTTAGTTGAATCAGGTTTCATGGATTTGGTGTACGAGAAATACCTCATTAGACTGACTTAAAATACAGAGTCTTAAAAAGCAAAAGTTCAAGCACGAAAATTTCGTTAAAGAAAAAGGACAGAAATAATTTTCCCAATATAAAAACTTTAAAAAAAATTTTAGGAAAAAATTATGAAGTCTAAAAATATGAATTGATTATGTGTGTGAAGTATCGTTGGCTGGTGTTTTTGAGTGTTTGTATATAATGTCTCAGGAAAAACACACATCTTCAAAATTAACTTTCAATTTGTTTATTTACACGCACATAACGTAGGTGGACAGTTCACAGTTGTATTTCACAGATATTTGGTAAGAACACGAAAACAGACACATATAACAGAAGCGACAAGCAGCAACGACATTTCACATGACGAACACAAAGACAAAGAGAGATCACAAGAGATTTTCGCTTTGTATACCCGGCAGTGAAGACCGCGTGACTATCTTGTAATAAGAACTCTGATTGGATAAAATGGGCGGGAAAGGGACTTATGATACTAGTTGATTACGATTAAGATTAGGTCGTTAGTTTTGAACCAAAGAATTAAAGTTTGTCTAAATATTATTATAAGAGTTAATTAAAAGGATGCTAGAGGGAATTATATATATATATATATATATATATATATAATATTCCAATAAATTATTTTAACTTACATTTATATATATATATATATATTATATATATATATTTAGCAGGCATTTTTAAAAAATATTTCCATTCAGTTAAACTTCCCTTCAAAAAACTTGACAAAATACTGCTTTCATTTCTTGATGAAGAAATAACGATTCAATTAAAATAATGAAACAAAAAAAATCGAATATGAGATTAAATTCTATATCTCACTTTTCAATACGGAAAATTTAATTAATCTTAAGTGTAATTTTAAAAAATTCATCATAAATTAATATTAAGTTGATTCGGACTTAATATTTATTGTGATTACTACAGCTTAAATATAAGACGCCGTTAAAAAAAATGCTGCCTCTTAATAATAATAATGAAATATATATGCAAAATACAATTAGAATTGTATAATTAGTTCAGCAACCGAACATGGTTAACGAGCATTATGGATTTCTTTACATATAAAAAAACTTAAAGTAAATAAAAACTATGCTTTACTTATTTCAAAGGGAAATAAGAATCTTCTTAAAACTCTTGTTAGTTAATTATTGAAGATTTAAGTACAGTTCACAAGTTTTTTTAAAGTTTAATAATTAGTCTCTAAGATTATTACCACAAACAACTTTTTTTTACCCTGCGCGTTTTTTTTTTCTCTTGCTTTATACTGTTAAGATGATTTCGTAAAGGGCAAAAAAAAAGTTTCCCTGATTAACTTCTAAGAAAACTCGTTAAATTAAATCTATGCTTATCTAGCTTGATCCCTTAAAATAATGATTAATTTTCTTTATTTTACGAAGTAATCTATATCTCTGTAAATAATGAGAAATACGAGAAAAATTTCGTAATCAAGTAAATGACAAGAGAATCTTTTGTGCCAGAAAAGTTCAATATTTCTCAAGATTGTTGTGTGAATCATATTTAAATATGGAAAATAACTTTTTTTCGCAGAAAATTTTGCTTATATATGTATAGCAATAATAATTTTTCAAGCCCGTTCTAATTTCTAGGAAGCAATAAATACTTTCGGGCAAATATTGTAATATTACGGTAATAAATAAAATATTTTTATTAAAATTCATTTTTAATTATGTAATTTATAAACAATATTTATTTTTTAATATAAATGAGCATTAATATAACGTATGCGCACAATTTTCTATTAATTAAATATGTAACACATCTAAGTTATATTAAAACTGGAAAACAGTTGCCAAAAGTAGAGATGCCTGGAGAAAACTTCTGGAGAACCCCAGAGCCCCAACTCAGGGCTGTCGAGCCATTGAAGAAGAAGTTGTATTAAAGCAGGATATATATTATTAATTATATCTATAAAAAGAATTTCATAATGAAATAGTTGTACACTCAGAAATATGAAATACCGAGGTTTTTTGGATCTGCTACCGCGAGGGAAAACTGTGAACTACTAAAAAACAAGTAATATAAAAAAAAAGTTTTAAGTCAATTTCTACTTAGATCAACAAAAGAAAAATTTCATTTTAGTTACTTTTTATTAAATAGTAACAATTAATATAAATCTGTATATACAAATGATTGAATCACAACATTAAGTGGTAATTAATTTTTATTAATTATCATTTAAGTATCGTATTGTCATCCAAAACAATCGTGTATATAAAATTTCAGTTCAACTGAATGCTTTAAAGCGTGAGAAAAAACCTTTTCGACACACAAGTCGCCAAAATGGTCGCGAAGTCGCCAAAAAATGATGCGAACGTGGCTGTATTTGCCATTCTTTGAATAATTAGTTTTAATCAATTAATTTTTATTAGTTATAATTAAATTGCTGTATTGTCATCCAAAATAATCATGTATATAAAATTTCAGCTCAATTGAGCGCTTTAAAATGTATTTAAATAACGATTGAAAATTCCACCAAGATAAATAAATAAATAACTATATAGAGAGTGTGTGCTAATAGTAGGAATTGAATGACTTCAATGATGCATTACAGAGAGAATTGGCTGCTGGTTGTAGTCGAATTACTCGCTACAAAACAAAGAGTATTTTGCGATTTTCACAAGTTTTCACAGGCAAGCTTTCAAACATTTTACCTTACTAGTAGAAATGTGAATTGAACATTGATATCAAGAATAATGTACTCTAAAAAGAATTGTAGTTTGTTATACTGTGGCAATGTTTTAGCTGACGATGTTATGTCCTTCAGTTTAAAGGTTCTTTTCGAAGATGGCGTATCGGGTATTATGGAATACTAGGTATTTCATGCTATAGAAAGCTAAAACTTCTGTAATAACATACACCCCATATAAATAAATAAAAGTTAGAGGATAAACTGAAAATAGTACCCCCTCCAAAAAAAAGAGGAAACTAGAATCTTCAAAACAAAAAAAAAAAGAAACCGAACATTGAAAGACCCACTGTTAAGAAATTAAAAACTTAGATCGACCTCTCTTCTAGACCTAAGTCCACTATAGAGATGATCCCAGTATTAGCAGCGATGAATTGATCCATTCTAATGTGTCATCTATTATGGACTACGTGCCATCAACTAAAGATCCAGAAAACAAAGAAGTTGAATGCATCTTCCGTAATGGAAAATTCGCCGAAGATCAACGTGTGAATACTTGGATTGAATGCTTCAGCTGTATTCTCTGGGCTTACTTTGACTGTAACGGAGCAAAAAACGATTAAAATTTGTGACTTTTGTAAATAGACTCGAAACAGAAATGAGTTGCACATAATCTTGAAAATATGGTTTTCATAGCTAAAAATAATTACATTTTATTAAGTCTAATTAGCTTTCCAATGGTTTAAGCCAGCCCTTCCAAACATTTTCATCGCCGCAGAACGCGGTCAACGTTTGATAATTTTACCACATCCCACTGAGAGTGGAACGTTGATTGTTTATATTTCTGATTGCTTTAATTTAATAATTTTAATTTAAGTTTGTCCAGAATAAAATATGGTTACACTAAAAAACGAATATAAAGGGATTTAACATGGAATATAAAGTGATTTCCATGTAAAGTGACACAAATCCGAGAGAAATACACCACAGAAAATAAAATGGAAATAATTAAGTGGGTGACCCGGAACAGTTTGATTCACGAACTGGTACCGATCCGCGGCCCGGGGGTTCGGGACCACACAGTGTCGTAACGTATACCCCGCATTGCGGGGGGCCCAAAGCTTGACTGACACAAAGTACGTATTTGGGCTTGGGGCCTAAAACCTGAGTTTGCGGGGGGTCCTAATATTTTCCGTTACGCCACTGAGACCCCTGGTTTAAGTCACCTGTTCCATATTATCTGGCTATTCCAAAATAATCGCCATTTTTAACTTTAAACAAATTCTTTAAAAACAAAACAAACAGTCCTTTTTTGACAAGAGATAATTCATTACAAATAGTTATAGTACATACTTATGAAGATTTGGGTAGATTTCTTATCAAAAAACAGTTACGTTATAATTGCAAAATGTAATTGTTATTGCATAATACCCTGCTGTCATCTATAAGGCACAATAATAATTGCCCAGATTTATTTTATCACACAAACAGTAAAGTAGTCAACTGAGAATAACAATATAACTAAATGATTGAAAACATCCTACCCTATGGAATCAATTATAGTTTTCCAATCCTATTTTTTCAAAATCCAACTAGTAGCATACTAATTTGAATGACTTAAAGGGGCAAGGCAACCATTTCATCAATACATATTAGCAATGGCCCTTCCAGTGTTATTCTTCTAACATAAACCAAACGCCCACAGATATCTTCTCACAGTTCGGGTTACAAGAATTGGAAGACCTATAAGAACAAATATATTAATACCTGACCCTGATTCATCCTACGCCACAGCCCTTAGCGAAGACTTTTTTTTTTAGTTTCTGACTTGTCTAATGTGTTTAACTCGTCAAACCATGTTCTTGAGGTAACGGGAGGACTTCTCTAATTCCGCCCTTTTTAATTATGATTCCATAGGGAAAGGTAAGTTTGTTCTACAAGAAATGGCGCCGTGAGAACTTAGGCAGGTCTTTTTTTTTCTTTCTTGCACAGCCTTGGAAGAGTAGGAACAAGCATCGAAATTGGTTGCTGCAAGTGACTCAGTACAGATCTCATTGTGTATAACCCGGATCAAAAAGTAATTTAAATGGAGAAAAATTCAGATATCAATCTGATTTGTAAGGAGATAATTTTTGAGAAGTGTGAGTAATGTATTTACAGCTACCCACATTTGAGGTCCCATTCTTTAGTAAGATTTCTTTCAAGCGTTGTGTGCCAATAATCTGAAGACTTTGGATTATATTTTAACCTGAATAAACACAAATGATGTGATTAATCGGCTTGTAAAATTATTCTCAAATGAACAAATGTACTTTTACATATATGCACAAAATATTTTCCTAATAAATTTTTATACGATTAAAATATTTAGTCATACTCTTTTTTCACAAGGTTTTATCTTTCTTTAAAGTTTTTTTTCTTCAACAATTTAACATAACAATATAAACAAGTGAATATTTTTAATGAAACTTATAACTTTTACCTATATTCAGAATTATATTGGATAAATTTATATTTATATTCTAATTTATCGGTTTAAAATCAACAGATAGTTTCTATAAACAAATGCAAATATTGATATTGATAGATAAGTTGTGACGTCATTAAATAGATTTTGTGATAAAAAAAAATACACATTAGGTAGATTTGACACGGATAAGGCTTGCATACGTGAATGAAAACTGAGCATTGCATACAAAGACAATAATTTTGACGATTTCTATACATAACGGTATTTTTAGTATCACATTCAAATAAGCTTAAATTTACACACACAGGCATAACGTTTATTGCTATAAAATTATGTTGAATAATATGTTCAGAAATTTTGGTTTTTAATTACCTCACAGACAGAAAATTAAATCAAGTAATATAAAAAAAAATTCTACTTAGGTGAACAAAGAAGAATTTTATTTTAGTTACTTTTTATTAAATAGTTACAATTAATAAAAATATGCACATACATATGACAGAATCACAATATTAAGTGACAAAATAGAAAGCGATTTTCCTCGCAATTTTTCATTTTATTTTTAAACAGGGTGTTGCACTATTTTTTTGTTTGTTACTATTTATTCATTAATTAAATTTAATTATTCCAATAAAATAGTATGTCAAAAAGAAACCACATTCTCAGAAATTACGCCACCTCAGGTGGGATTCAAACCCGCAACCTTTGGATTAGAAGTCCAATGCGCTACCCATTGCGCTACTGGGAGACAACGAAAGATTTCCCTTTTTATATATGGTGATGGACTATTACTTTTGTTTTTTTAAAATTTATTAATTAAAATATTGATGAATTAATATTTGAAAAACAGTATTAATATCAAGTGTCACCACTAAAAGTTTTAAAAAATGTATTTGAACTTGAGTGAAGGAATAAAAATTATTTTATTAACGGTTGAAAATTTGAATAAAACATATACATATATACAGTGGGCCACAAAAGTGTTCGTACACTTGCAATTTCTTATAAAATTTAATTTTTTCGACTAATAAAAATTAATATAATGTAATTGTAATTTTTTTGATATCTGCAACTTGTTCTTAATAGAATGATATAATTAATTTTCTAAAAATATTATGACTATTTTTTTAAAAAATTAATTATCAAAAAGCTTCTAAAAAATTACGCCACAAAAGTCTTCGACACTTAACAAAAATCTCAATGTTTAGCTTTAAATATTGTATTTCTTAATTTAGTACTTAGTAGGATATCTTTTAGTGTCCACAACAACTTGGTATAGATTTAATCAGTTTTTTGTAATTTCTGAATCGATTTTCCTCCATTCTTCTGTGATTATTGTTTTCACTTCGCATTTTGCGTTTATTTGTCACGTTTTCTTTTTTTACATCAGAATCTCACCAAATATGTTCTACTGGGCTAAATAAAGGGATTGAGGAGGTGTTTTCATAATTTGGGAACAGTTATAGAGACCAGTGGCGTACAATGAGAGCAGTGCACTTGGCGTCATTACCCTGTTAAAAAATTAAGTAGACTCCAAAATCCAAATTTCGGGCAGATAAGTTAAAATTTCTCTTTGAAATAATTAAATAGGCTCATGATTTACAATATCAACAAAAAATACCAAATTACCTAATTCTAAGGCCAATTTACACCCCCACGCAAGAACACTTCTACTTCCATGTTTTATTGATCCAACTAGATTCTTGGAATTAAGTTTCAGAAAATTCAAAATTGACAGCACATTGATTGGGATGGCAGAAAATTCAACATTTTTGGTTCAGATGAGCCTATAATAGCTTGTAAATGAAAAAATAATGAGTTTAATCCCATGAATTTATGTGGAACAAGAACTTCACTTCCATGCTTCAGCATGGAAGTGAAGGTGTTCTGGCATGGGGGTTTAAATTGGCCTCAGAATTAGGCAGTTTGATATTTTTTCATGGTGTTATGAATCATGAGCTCTATTTAATTATTTTAAAGAGAAATTTTAAATTATCCACCCGAAATTTGGATGTTGGAGACTACTTCATTTTTTTTACAGGGTAATGACGCCAAGTTCACTGCTCTCATTGTACGCCACTGGTGTCTCTATACGCCAAGTGCACTGCTCTCATTGTACGCCACTGGTGTCTCTATAACTGTCCCCAAATTATGAAAACACCTCCTCTCTCAATCACTTTATTTAGCCCAGTAGAACATATTTGGTGATATTTTGATGTAAAAAAAGAAAACATGACAAATAAACACAAAATGCGAAGTAAAAACAATAATCATAGAAGAATGGAGGAAAATCGATTCAGAAATTACAAAAAACTGATTGAATCTATACCAAGACGCTTAAAAGTTGTTGTAGACACTAAAAGATATCCTACTAAGTACTAAATTAAGAAAGAAATACAATATTTAAAGCTAAGTTGAGATTTTTGTTAAGTGTACGAAGACTTTTGTGGCGTAATTTTTAGTAGCTTTTTAATTATTAATTTTTTAAAAAAAATAGTCATAATATTTTTAGAAAATTAATTATATCATTCCATTAAGAATAACGTGAAGATAGAAAAAAATTACAATTACAATATATTAATTTTTATTAGTCGAAAACATTACATTTTATAAGAAATTGCAAGTGTACGAACACTTTTGTAGCCCACTGTATGTATGTTGCCAGAGAGGGAATTAATAGTAGGAATTGCAAAATCTAAAAATTAACTGATAAAATGTTTCCAAGAACCACAAAAATGTTGATAAAACATAAAGCCCTTAACAAAGCTTTAAATCTCAATTCAGTTATTGAAAGAGTTTTTATAAAGGCTTTAAAAATATCATGACACTCCGAACCGCTGTTGAAGAAGAGAAAGTAAACATCTATGTACTCTTTTTATTTCCCACTTTATTGGTTTGTTAGTTCGTCTCCAAACAAAGTTAGAAGTTTTTAATGGGCTAAAAAGCTTCTGAAGTGTTTCATATCTTCCCTGAAAAAAAATTAACAAAAATAAACCCTAAAAATCTTGGTTGTTCTGATGGAGACAAAATGAAGCTCTGTTTTGAACAACTTTTTGTCACTTTTGTTAAAAGTATTTTAGAGGTATACAGGCTTTTGCTTTAGATTTACCTTTGTAAACATGAAATGCTCAAACAAAAAACATTGTTCCACACAAAAGATCATTGTATAGTTTTGCCAGTTATTTCAAAAGTTTAATTGCAAAATAAATATTTTATATATTTATATATTTAATTGCAAATATATATATATATATATATATATAATCTGTTTTATTCTATCTAATCTAATATATACTATAAATGTGAAAGTTTGTGAAAATCTTTGTGGGTCTTTCACGCAAAAACAACTGAATGGATTTTAATGAAACTTTACAGTAATATAGCTTATACATCAGAATAACACATAGGCTATAATTTATAAAAATTTGTAAAAAGTGTCCAAAATATAACGATATTTGTCAAGTAAGAAGGAAAAAATTCTGCCATCTGCAAGCAAAAAAGCCCACGTCAGCATCTAATATATATTATAAATGTGAAAGTTTGTGAAAATCTTTGTTAGTCTTTCACGCAAAAACTACTGAATGGATTTTAATGAAACTTTACAGTAATATAGCTTATACATCAGAATAGCACATAGGCTATAATTTATAGCATAGACTATAATTTATAAAGATTTGGGAAAAGTGTCAAAAAATATAACGATATTTGTAGTAAGTAGGAAAAAATTCTGTCTTCTGCTAGCAATTCTGGCATGCGCTGCAAAAAAAAAACTACGTCTGCATATATCTATCTTTTGTTTGTGAAAAACCTTTTTTGTTTTGGCTACGCAAGGTGCTCGCTTCTAATTAATTCCTCTGATATAATGCCTATTTTTTTATTACAGAATCAAACTAAGTTTTGAAGGGAGAGGTTGTTATAAATCTCTTTATTTTAATGTTTTTTTTATCATCTTATTATGCACATTTGGTAGTAAGCAATTGATCTTTTTTCCAAATAAATGCTTTTATCAGTTCTGATACTTAAAGTAAATAAGCTTTCTTTTTCACACTGCATCATTTGGACAAATTTTCAAAATTTATTTGTGGTTAGTAGTTAATTATAACGCTATAATTTTAATTGAATAGGCAGATATAATTATTTTTACACTTAAAAACGCAATAACTATTGTTCTGTATTTCTTGGAGTGTGAGAGTGAGTGAATATTAATGTTGCACTGTTCAGCTACACGAGGGCTTTTGGCAACGGATCACGTAATTTTGAACCATAGTCAAGTAACGTGGACGACATCTGAGCTGGCACCCATTTCTCCTAACTACCACACCACATCAACTTAGAAGGAATATTCTACCAATAATTAGCAGGAATATTTTTTGAAATCCACTCTTCCAAGATATATGGCAGCACGGGTTCCATGATGAGTATTTTAGCGGAAAAAATAGTTTGTCAAAATTAAAGTGTCTTATGTTTTTGTATGTTAATGAAGACCTTAGAAAATGATTTGACTACTTATTTTAAGTTAACGGTATATATGATTAATTTTACAGTGGAATATCTTTATTTAATTTATTAGCTCTAACGGATTAAATTTCCCAAAGTGGAGTATTTTGTTTATGTATATCCCTTAATTTGTACATCTAGCGATCCAAAAAAAATATTGTATGAAAAAAACTGCAGTAAATCATAATGCGGTTAGATAAAGTATTAACGTGCATCGCACCCCTACACGGCGGGTCTTACAAAGCTCTAATAAAGCTCGAGCTACGAAAGTAGCTAGGCATTTACCAACTTGACTCTATCGTTAACATTTCGCTATGTTTTCCATTGAATCGCCATTATAATTTAAGAAACAGCGTTTCTTACGAATATTATAATTTTAAAATAAAATAAATACAACAGAAAGAGTAATATTAATGTATTACACTTTCAGATATAAATTATTTACACTACTTTAAGCGTTCATTACGCAAAACTTTTAAGAATGTGTTACTTTTGCTGAGCAGAGATCAGCTTAGGGAGGTATTTTGAAAAATCGACCCTCAAGAGTGTTACGAGGAATTATAAATTTAAAAAATCCTTTTTATCGGCTATTAGATCTACATAGTTAAAATTTAACAAAGGTGTTTTTTTGTTTAGCTGAGATATGCAAAAAGCATTTTTTGTTTAATTTTCAATTCGCATAAAATTAACTCATTAAAAACTTCTTTTTCCTTCAATCTGTGTTGTTTAATTTTTCAGTTCACCCGTGCGAAGAACGGGTATACCAGCTAGTAGTAAACTAAATGTCAAAAAAATTGTTTTTAATGGAATAATCTTTCATGCAATTATTAGCACAAAGATTTTTTTAATGCTGTATTTATTTTTAATTTTATACTCATAGCCTTTAAACAATTTATTATTACAATTACTAGTAGATTATTAATATAGTTCTAAATATATTACATAAAAATGTGTTATTTTACAATGTTTATGATAATTTTTAAAAAATCGGAATAATATATGACATTTAATATTAATGTGAAAAAAGTGTTTGATTTTCAACAAATTAAGAATTTTTATTTTATTGAATGACAATCAATAAAAAAACATTAAGTATTAATATAATTATTCCATTTTCTATTTATCATTTGTTTTTTATCTTTCTCGTTTGGTATTATTCCACACTTTTTCTTTTATTTGCTTAATATTATTCTATAAATGGTTTTTCATCTATCATCATTATCCAAATGAATAATTATCGTCTGAGCAAGACATTCAGATCCCGTTACCATACAAGAAGACAACATTTCGAACTTCGCACCTAAAAAAGCTATCCGACAGTTAAAAATCGCTATAAATGGCTTAAAAAAGGGATGATAAAATTATTTTTTCAGTACTTGATTTAAAATAAAATTTTGTTATACATAACTCGCATTCATTATTGCAAAGATTCAGTCAATTAACCAATACAATCAAAATTCTAGATTAGTATAGTGATTGCTACAATTCTCGAAACCTTAGCTTACTACATAGGCAACATACTTCACATTCTCAAGAAGTCTTTCTTGGATTGAATTTATTCATAGTAAGCAAAAAAAGAAAACATGCTTGATTAATAGATGGATGCTTATTTCTAAATTGCTTTTAGTAACAACATTTATTTTTTTGGAATAAACAAATGATTGTTTTCAACGTTTCGATTGCTAAAAAAAACAAGTAGTGCTACGCAGAATTTCTTTTTTATTTCTCTAACACAACTTCTTTATTCTTAGTTAAAAATGAGCTTTTTTTCTAACTTAGAAACATTTTTTTAGCAATGTTTTCAAATAATACATTAAAGAATGACGAAATATAACAGAAAGAGAATTTTTTTATAATGAAATATTATGATGTCTTTAATGTCAATCAACCATATTCAATCGGAATACATTTTCAGTTTAAAAATAATCCAATTTTGTATAATTATAGCATACATATCCATTCATCATGCAACATCTTTCAAATTCAGAAGCATTAAATAAAGATTCATTTATTTTACTCCAACATATAAAATTAATGATTCATTAAACTAAACTCAGTGGCGTAACAGCCTATGAGGGTCATTGCATACTGTGCCCATCTCAGCATTCGTGACATTGTGCGCTGAGTTGCATGAGCAGATATTCCTGTCATGTCGTCAATCTGACACGAAACCCAAAAAGTTCAGTCCCCAAGCAAGCTTGATATTCTTTTATCGATCCACTGAAGGGATGAAAGACTGAGTTGACCCCGGACCTGTGGTATGGAAGCGCGATTCGCTACCACTCGGCTTAAAATATCAATTAGACACTCAAAAATTTGAGTTTATAAATGGAATGTGTTTCATTCTAAGAAAAACAGAATGAATCACGTAAAAAATAGCGAAATATTAAAATATGTTTATATAGTATAGTGATGTTTGAACATTTTATTATTGTTCGAACATTTTTTTATATTGTGCGGGCAAATTCAAATATGAACATCATGAAGAACATATTAATGAAGTAATTCTGAAGTTGAATCCCGTTGTTTTACATTAGACAAAGAAAGCTTGAAATGATTGTGAATAGAAGACAAGATAGTAAATATTAAACAATTAAATATGAATCCAAATAATCATTTTACGCTTGGTTTAAAGATTAAATTTCAAAGTTCTAGAATGATTACTTTCTGTTGCATTCGTATAATAATTTTGATCATGCTGTTCATTTGCAGAGAATAGCTTTAGCCCCAGTAAAAAAATGTTTTTTTTTAAATAAAAACATTAATCGAATAAAACATCAACTGTTCAGAAAAAGAATAATATACTTTTAAAAAACGTTAAGTTCATTATTCATGAATGGCCGTATAATAATTTTGATCATGCTGTTCATTTGCAGAGAATAGCTTTAGCCCAGTAAAAATGTTTTTTTTTAAAATAAAAACATTAATCGAATAAAAATCAAACAGAAAAAAGAATAATATACTTTTAAAATTAAGTTCATTATTCATGAAGGCCGGCTTGAGCTGTAATATAAACATACAATCTCCTTATGTTTTGAGAATGTGGATAAAACTAAATTATTTAGTTTTTTGGAAGGAAATTTTTGAGAGAGAAAACTTGAAATTAACAACGGTGTGAACGAACTCGAAGATTTCAAATAAATTACATAATTATATTACGATACTTTTTCAAAGGCAGATCATTTCATATAAAACAGAAAAATTATTCCCCGCTTATTTTCTTAAAAAATATTTAAAAGAAGAAATGAAAATTTGACAAAAATACAATCGTATTTAACTTGTTTTAAATTTGAATTTAAAATTATCAGATAAGTTTTATTCGTGTACACTTATTTCAGCGATATTGCACATAACAAAATTGATATTTCAAGACTATTTCCAAATTAGCCTGCATGTATTAAAGCTATACACTTTTATTTATTCTTTTATAATCGCTTTATTTGTATAAACAAATAACCTATAAGAATATAATCATCTCATTTGCAATTAATAACAAAGCCATCCAATAAAAATGACATCATAGCGAAATTAAGTTTGTAATGTATTGAGTTCTTATGGCATAAATTATTTTTAATAATACATAATTACAATTAAGAAACTATTTCCTTTAAACAGAGCCCACATTTTGCAAAAACACAAAAATAAAATTTCAAAAAATTTAAAGTAATAATAAATTATAGTTTAAAAAAACTAAAAAACTCGCTTTTGTAGATAATCGAAGTAAAAAGTAAAAAATAAATCTTAATATACATAAGAATAAAATGATTAACCAGAAAATTAATGTCATTGTGGTAAAAGCGTGTGTGTGGGGGGGTCCTTTATCCTACATTTTTACACCAACTCTTTATTTCCGAAGAGAACTAGTAAGAAATTATAACTGATATCGAGCACCCCCACGCTTTTAACACAATGACATTAACTTTTCTCGTAAATCATTTTATTCTTAAACGTGTTTTTTAGCTTTTTTTTAACTATTATTAATTTTTCAATTTTTCAGTTCGATCTACGATAAAAACGTGTTTTTTTTAGTTTTTTAACTATCATTTATTCAATGATGAATTAATTTTTTTTGTTTGTTGTATTTGTACTAACCATGAATGCGTATTCGCTTTAGGATTGCAACTTAATCTAGTCACCAAATCTGGAAAGGGGAAATCTTTAATCATCATGATCCTGATCAGGATATTGGAACAAAACTATTAAATTATTACATTGTCATCAGTCTTTGACAAGTGTGCAAAATTTCGAATTAATCTAACCTTTTAAAGTGGGTAAAAATCGAGTTCAAAAATTCCGTTACATACAGGTGAAGCTTATAAAAGCGTGTTAAAAAATATATACATTAATATACATATTAATATAAAATTTTGAAACATAAAACGAATGTAATTTATCACTATATATCACTACTTTTTCCCTCGATGGTTATGAAATATAAAAAAAAATTTTCATTAAATTTCATAACCGCATAGTCATTACCTTCTACCTATTAATAACACATTCCATTCGTTAGTAATTAAACGGAACACTTACGAAATATTCAATTTCTGATTTTACACAAAGTTATTTCCTAATCATTACTTAATATTAAAATTTTGATTACTTCATACAGGGGAGAGAACGTTTTGATTATATATATACCAAGATAATTTATTTCCCATTCAATTTTTTTAGAATACAGGATTTGTGCAGAGGCTGATTTTTTTTTTTGGCTTAGTCATGGGTGTTCTTTATACAAGCGAAACCCTCCCATCTTTGGCAAATTAACTTGATGTATTTTGATTTACGATTATTTTTCGTCATTTTGTGAGTCATTAAGCTCTGTATGAGGTCACGGCTCACAAAAAAATGAGGCCCACACAATGAGGGTACAAGAAAATTTACTTTTTTCATAACATGAGAATATCCTTTTTATATATATATATTACATAATAATCCATTGTTGATGAGTTTTAGAACAGAATGGATATATTTCGCCTGAGTGGTTGAAATGAACCTTGAACTGGTGAACTTTACATTCTGATAGTAATGATACAGTGTGAAAAACAGGCGAAGCGTGAAACTCTGCTGAGAAATATATTTCTAGTCATAAAACCAATCAATAATTAATCGATATTATTAAAAAATCATTAATTAGAATAGTTTGAGTGTTAAAATTAGAAATTATAAAATTTATCACAAAAAAATTCTAGAATTTATCTTTAGTCCTTAGCTATATTTACCTTTATAATAATAATTCTATTATTTTATCTATATTTTATCTTTATAACAGTCCAACGCCATATATAGAAAGAAAAATGGAAAATAGCTTTCTATTTTGCCTTTAATATTGTGATTCTGTCATATCTATATGCATATTTATATTAATTGTAATTATTTAATAAAAAGTAACTAAAATAAAATTTTTGTTGTTCTAAGTAGGAATTGATTTAAAAAAAATTATTTATAATACTTGTTTAAAGGAAAGTTTCTGTAAAAAGAACAAAAGTTGGCAACAGCCAAGCGTAAGAATTGTTGCTAGAAACAAGTGATTACATTTATCACGTGACTTTGGAGTCACATGAATGAACTGATTGGCTGGAAACACGTGATTGTAGTAATGTTACTGTGACGTCACTTGAATTCCACCCGTTGCTTTAACTTAAAGAAATTTAAGAATCCAGAAATGGTGTTATATAAACCAATTTAGAGCTACTAAATTTTCTTCCTTGATTTTTTTGTAAATGTCAGAATTGTTTCCTCAACCATATAGCATACAATAAACAATAACAGAAATGGAATGGAATGCAATTTTTTAAAAAAAAACTCACCCCTTCCTTTTATTGTTTGAACTACAAGACTTGACACTTGAATTTACTCCCGAGACAGCTGACAAGTTACAAGTTAACAAAGAGACTATTTCTTCATCCTCCAGGAAGATAAATCATTTTAACTGGATCGCAAGGAAGAGTTAGTATATCTCAACTAACCTTTTAAGCTTGAATGAATGGACTTTGTGTTAGATAACTTCTGGTTAAATACATTTTGAACAATACTAAGCTTTGATTTCTGAAATCATTGTTAGACTTCTAATTAAGACTTACAGGTGAAGTGGACAGGCTGCTTTATGATTTGGAATTGTCCTGATTGTTTAGTTTCTCTGGATTAACGTCTCATCTACACTACGAGTGACGTTCTCTTATTCTGAATTAAGGTCAGATGAAGAGGAAAACACCGTATTAACGTTTTACCTCCCAAACTTCTAACACCACAAAACTAGAGGACCTCATATCACAACTTCTTTATAAATTCATAAAAGAAATATAGTATTTGTGGTGAATAACATTTCGACGTATTCATTAATCGAATTTTAAGGTAATAGATAGTAAATTGAAAGTTAAGATAATAGATAGTAAATATATTTATGATTACAAGTTGACAAAAACATCTTCAGGACGAGGCGACTTTTCCTGTTAAGCCTAACTCCATTTAAAATTCATATAAAATCATTACTGTTGTAAAACTACGCCGTTTATAATCATTTCAAATTCCATAAGTTCCAAATTCAGATCACATCGGTGAGATAACGGGCCTCAGAAGGGATAAAACGCAATATCATATGATACCGTGTTCCCTGAAGTGATCACATATGCATGATCATGGTCCTGACCGGGTTACGTCGTACAGTAAAGCAACAAGAGATCCGATGACGATAGATCTCATAATTTTTAGCCCCGTTCAAGAGCGATTCTTGAACTGGCACCTTACCCCCTTAACTTTACATCATGCCAAGCGTGTGGACTTCGAGTCACGACAGATTTAACGTGCATCAACCCCTCTACACAGGAGGACATGGACTTATGTAACAGTGCCGAGAAATTCGTGACCACGACCACTCGACTATCCCAGCCATTCAGAATTGCAAAAATAAAAAGCTATATTAATCTATATTAATTATGTTAATCGTTTGTAATGGATTTGCATCAATTACCACAATAATTTTAAATTGATTAATGTAGCATTATAAATTACACACACAACATTAGGCGATTAAATTCAAATATTTGAACCATAATGATACTTATTCTCCTGACCTCGACATTACACCACGTCAGGACCTTCTAGCTAAGTTAAATTCAGTTAACGTTGATTCGAATTGGTTTGTTTTATAGGCAAAAAGACCGTATTTGTCCAAGCTACGCCAAGCACTCTAATTTACCACTATATTCGTCATCTAAATGTAAGATGGAAGAAAGCAAGTATTGAATGACGTGAATGAAGGTCGAACGTAGGGAAAGATCACTGCGGCATTTAGGAGATACGACATTCGTGTTTACCAAACACAGTAAGCTCTATGCAGGGATTCTTAAACTGTGGTCCACGGACCTCTGGGGGTCCCCAGCACCATTCCAGGGGGTTCGCTCTCGTGAGATTTTTAGATGTTCTTCTTTCATAGACTCTAAAGGCCTTGTGGAAAAATTGAAAGATGTGCCATATTACACTGGATCACTAAACTGTAACCAATGAAGAAACTACCAAAACATTTATCTTCATCAAGAATATTAAGTTGGGGAGGGGTGTTCAAAATCTTGGGGTTCCGAGATGTCACACTGATACATAAAGTTGGTCCGCGACGATCGAAAGTTTAAAAATCACTGCTCTATGGGATAAAGATTAATTAGTTCACTCGATATCCTCCAGGTCGATAATGCAAACTCGTTTCGTAGACCCAGACCTCGAAATAAAGTTGTAACTATACCTTGAATTGAAAAAGTAAAATAAAATACCTTTTTTTTTCAAAAAAATCAATTCGAATTTCAAAGTGTTATCAATCTTATATCATTAAATCGAAATACTGATACATTAGTTTTTCTATTCCACTCCGAGAATTTGATTCTCAATAAATAATTAAAATTTTTAGATTCAAATAAAATGTAAAAAAAATTGGAATTCGGGGTTTCTAAGAAACTGTTAGAGAATATATATTTGAAATAATATGCAAAAGGATGTATGCAAGGAAAAAATGATAAAGCATTAAGTGAAATTATAACTTCGCGAATGATGCGTCCAACTTCCGCTCTTTTGTTTTCTTCCGGAATATATATATAAATCAGTTTCTCTCTCTTTTACATTCCGCAAAATTTATATTAAACTCCTAAGAAAACTTTCAACACTCAGCGCCATCTTTTTACGTGTTAAATCCTGGAATTCGGTCTTAATTCTTTAAAAAAAAATTTAAACAAATTTTTGCAAAATGAGAAAGGTTTTTTTTAAGTAAAAATTACAAAACACTGCCTCCAGAGAAGTTACAGGACAGAGTAATTGCACAACTAAACATTGAAATAAAAAAAAAAAACAGTTTTCATAAATTTAGAACCAATTCAAATGAATACAATATTTAACTCGAATTAATGAGTCATTCATTCTGAATGACAAATATTTTCCAGGAAGAAATACCAATATAATAGCAGTGTTAAAGGACCTTTACAAAATCCGCTTCGTGCAACAATCAAACTGCCAACCGTAGAAATAACACACATGCCACAAATCCTTCTTAATAATAATTACCTAACAAAATCCATGGCTTCTAATCTCTGTCCCATCTCATCCCACCACCCACCAATGCGATAAAAACAAGACATGAGAGTTCAGCGACCCGTGGACGTCCCGTTTGAAAACAGTGGGGCTGACGAAAAAATCAGAGAAGGTCCATGCGATGAGTCAGTATGCGGTTTTTGTCACACACAGAGAACAATTTTAAGCACCTATCTGGTTTTGTGTGTTGCGTGTATCACCTGAAATGCACTGCGCGACCTCTTCTTCATGAATTCCGTTGAGTCAGGGCGAGGTAAGAGGTGACTCATAGATTTACCTGGGATTACAAATGGTAAAAAGGTCCACTTAGAGATGACTCTCCAATCTTCTCTTTTATTATTCACTTTTTCTTTGATGGGATAGGTAATTGGGGTTGCTAATCTCCTTGTAGGACATGGTGAGAAAAAAAGTGTTAGGAGTTGTGAGGGATTTGGCGAGTTATATAATGTGGCAGATATATTAAACGGAGAGGGGTATTTTGAAATAGAAAATAGAATGAAATTTAAAGTATCCGAAAACGTTCGGAATACTTTTTGTCAACATAGTATATTTAAGCGTTATAAATGCTTTTTTAGGACTCAATACCAATAAATACCAATATTTAACTAACAATATTTAAAATAAATTGCCTAAATTTCACAATATCACAATTATATGTGAAATTTTAGCAATATTTTTATAAAACTTGAATGCAATTAGAGAAAAAAGTAATAAACTTATATTAGTAAAAGTATTATTAAAACAAATTAGATGCATTTATCTAGAAAATGTACTAAAAATTTTTAAGTTTTATTAAATTTTTTAAATTTTAGAGTTGGTTGAGTAAACATAAGAAAAGTCACATTCTTTATGAAACTATTATTTAAATAACAAGCCATAACTCAAAAATTATTCATAAAATAAGAAATAATTTAGTACATTCACTAGAAAATGACATAAATATCAGGTTTAAAAAGTTTTATAGAAATATATTCGTAATATTTTGAGTTATCAGACTCGCCATGATAGATTTTGAACATTTTAAATGTCCACTTCTGGTAGATCAAAGACTCACTTCCTGTTTTTCTAACTTTATAAAATTGATTGCGGTAGCATAGAAACAAAAAAAAAGTATGTTTTGTAAAGCCAAAAGATAGCTCTATTCAATAAAATAAAAAACAAACATATCTGTACTGACCGAATTTGGTCATTTTCAACATGTTCGTATACCCTATTAGATATCTAAAATTAAAGATGTACGAGAACTATTTATCTTTCCTATTAGAAAAAAATATTAACTTCATTAGGTTTTGTTTTAATATTTAGTGATAACTAATATAGCGTAGCTACCGCCGTATCAGCGATACGGGGCCCCAACATATCCGAGAAAAAATTATTAATATGCTATGAAGGGCCCAAAAAGGGTTTGCAAGAAATTTTGATACGGGGCCCACTCAGATCTAGCTATGCCACTGGTGATAACATTTTTAAAATAATGAATCTACTTCATATTTGAAAGAATATATGGGCAAGAAACTAATAATGATTATTTTCAACAAACATTTTATCTCAAATTTATTCATAATTCTGAACTATGATCGAGTGTGTGTGTGTGTAATGAGACCAACATCAAGCAGAGTGTTTAGTCCAAAGGTCGACAAAATGAGTGAGTGATTATATAGTAGCGTCGCACTATTCAGCTACACGGGGGCTTTTGGCAACGGACCTCGTAATTTTGAACCATGGTCAAGTGACGGAAACGACACCTGAGCTGGCATCTCCCCCTCTTCTAGACTTCCACACCACACCAACGAGAGGATGTTTGAGCCTCGACATGTTTAACAAACATCAGCCCCCTCTGCACGACGGGTCTTTAGTGGTACTGCTCTCGAACTCATGACACGGTGGCCATGAGCCCGTGATCTTGACCTCTAAGCTACCGCGGCCTGATCCAGTTACGAGACAAACACCAAACTAATTGCTTAATTCAAATGTTGGCGAAGGGTGTGAGAGTTACATTAACCTTGCACTATAAAGCAACACGAAGGCTATTGGCGACAGACCTCATAATCATGAACCATAATCAAGTGAAGAGGACAATACCTAAGCTAGCACCCTTCCCTCTCTGAACTAACACATCACACCAACGGGAGGACTTTTAGACCCGACAGATTCAGCATGCATTAGCCTCTCTGCACTATAAAACACGAGGGCTATTGGTGACGGATCACGTAATTTTGAACCCCGCTCAAGAGATGAGAGTGACATCTGCCAACGGGAGCTGGCACGGCACCTCTCTGCACCATGGATCTTCAGTAGCCACATCACGCCAACGGGAGGACTTCAAGACACGGCAGATTTAACGTGCATCAGCCCTTCTGCACCATGGACGTCAAACGTTTCTCTCTAAATAGCATTTGGCTTTACGACCATGATGACCAAAAAGCAAAACACTCTTCGCGCGCAGGCGCATCATGGGCAAAACAGAGACTCTTTAAAATTCTTTGATTTTAATTAGTGTAAACATTTTTTTAAATAATGAGTACTTCAAATTTAAAAAGGATATGCATAAAAACTAATATTTATTATTTTTAATTATATAACGGAACAAATAACAAAATAACCTTAAGGTGTATTTTTCAACGAACCATCGAAAATTCTAAACCTCGACAAATATTCCGCCTGTGTAGAGTGACAAATAACAAAATAACCTGAGATCATTTTCAAACTGATATTTTAGTTCAAGGGTTTTCAAACCGTGGTTCGAGAGCCACATACAATTTGCATAGACGTCAAACGTTTCTCTCTAAATATATTTTTTCTTTTTTTATAATTATGTATTGTACACATTTACTAAAGACTAAAAATTGAGAACAGTAATTTGCACAAAACTTTAATAAAAACATTAAAATATCTAACTAACAGAAAAATTGAAGAAAACAGTTCTATATTCCATTGTTTTTCATCAACAATTCTTTTAACTGGCATCATTGCCTATTGATCTAGCTAAAGAGTGTATCATCTAAAAACGGATCACATAAAGGTATACCCAAGACCCCTTTAAAAAATATATCACAAAACTTTATATATAAACCAAAAGATTAAAGAGAACTTCAAAATGTCACGTTCATCTCATTACGCAGTATTATGCAGGATAAATTTTTTCGAGCACAAAATTCTCTTCATTGAAAATATAACCCAAATACATTTTTAAATTCGGAAGAAATTTATTCCGGCCCATTCATCTCTACTAGCTTAAGTGTGAGAACAATATCCCGAGGAAGAATTTATTATACTGCGTAGCTAGGCCACGCAAAGTGGTTAGGTGCTCAGGTATTTCCAAATGTTTCCATGGCTCTAGTTATGATTTGCCATATGTTAAAAACTTTGTACTAGAAATGATTCGTTCGGATTATAAATGTAATAAAATTAAGAGTACTAAGTACCCAATGGTGCCATGAAAACGACCGCCGTTTGTGTTGCTCCAAAAATTTTTGAGGGCAGCGATGCACGTTAAATCTGTCGAGCGTTCAACCAAAGATCAACTTGTTAAAAAAGACGTTCTTATGCTCCCGTTGGTGTGGTGTGATGTAGTTAGAAAAATTATGATATGTTTAATCTTTGGGGGTGCCAGCTCGGACAGGTGTCGTCCACGTCACAGCCAAAAGACCATGGTTCAAAATTACGTGGTTACCGAATATCATCGTCAAACTTAAAAAACTTATCTACCTTTTTAATTAATTTTTGCCCCCCTCGTGTAGCTGAACAGTGCGACGTTAATATTAAATTTTTTTTAGCTCTTATTGTTATACTCAACTGTCAAACCCGAATCTACATCGGGAAAAGTTAATTTGTTCTTAATTCAATAGATGGTGTTTGATGAGCAATATTGATACTTCCATCATTAACGTAAACATAAAAATGAAGATATACTGAAGCCAAAGATTGTTTTTGACTGTAATCTAACTATGGAGGCTATAGATAGCTGTAATCAGGAAATATCCTTTCATCCAACAATCCGAAAACACCAGAAAAAATATATAAAGATATTTTTACATTTAATAGACAAGGTACTCTGGAACTCCTTTTTTATCAGAAAAAATATGGCAAGGAGACGTATTGCTTTTTTAGGATCCAAGTTGTATAAGAGCTTTTGCATAAATATGATACATTTTCTGGACAAAAGAATCCTGGAAGATCTCACTTGCAGTAGAGAACCCTGCTAGTCTTAGTGAACGACATTTTATATCTCTTATTCCATTTACTCCTGCGAAACGGGAGTCTACAACACAGAGCAAAGATTGTTGTACAAAAAAGAATGCAAATGGAAAAAAAGATAAGAAAAGAAACACGATTCTGGTGTATTAATTTCGAAGTTGGTTTGTGCTTGGAAAAGTGTTTCCAGTTATACCTCACAAAAACTGAATTGTTTAACTACTAATAGGTATTAATTTTAATTTTTTTTTAAATGATGCTCCACTAGAAATGAACTTTCCCACTGACACGCTGTGGCACATCCATCTAAAGCGAATATACAGTTGCTACAAAGCCTTAAATATTTGTAAGCTTATAATTCAAAATATAAATTTTTAACTACTAAGTATATTTTATTTTGTACAAAACATTTGATTTTTGCAATAAAAAAATTGACAATTAATGTACTCAAATTATTAAAATGGCTTGACAGTTAGAGGGTTAGCAAAGTTTATTAACAATAGGTTAAAATATTAGAGTTAGTTCTAAGTCTTTAAAAGCCAAATTCATAGGTAAAAATACCGATATGGAAAGTAAAAATTCTAGCAACACTAATTTATTTGCTTATACACAGATGATGCACTTAAACACCCCTAAAGAAGTGACAGAAATACGTTCCATATTCTTTAATTCACTTAAGGATTGATAAAAAAAAGTTTCGAAATGTCTTTGTATGTAGGAATAATCAAAGTCAATCAGTGGCGCACACAAGGGGGCTGTGGGTCTGGACCCCCCCAAAGGCCTTGATTTTTGTTTCGATTGATTATAATTATAAGTATATAGTACGTAAAATTTAATTAATTACTTGTTATTAATGATTAATTTTATTAATTAATGCTAATTATTTATTCGATAATTTTTTGCTGTGTTTTGTTCCCGAAAATCGACAAAATCAAAAGGAGCATGATACAAGAATGGTGAACTATCGACCCCGGACCCCCCCCCCTTGAAAAATTCCTGTGTGCGCTACTGAAGTCAATTATAATTTTTAATGTTAACGTGAAAATCCTGATTAAAGCACTTATGGCATTATTGGTTGGAATTTTTTTCTGGAAGGTTGCAAGTTTAATTCCCAACATTATATTTTGATGATGGTTATATATATTTTTGTGCATTGAACTACTGAAACAAAAACATCTTTGAAAGTTCTTATTTTTTGAAGGAATGTGGAAACTCATTTTGGGTAAAAATTTATTAAAAATAATAAAAATTATTAATTGAAATACGCCAGCGTTGATCGCTACCGATACAGGACGACCTCTTCCCTGTATACCTGCATATGGCACTTAAAAGACTCTTTGACACCTTACTTGTATCGTTTCACATACAGTTTGGCTCGGTCCTCTCGAAAGTTTGCCGACTCCTGGTTTGATTGGTGCAGCATTGGAAACAATTGACGGTGCACCACCCCGTTATTTTTAAACCACGTCGTTACCTGAAATGGCACCTCACTCTCCAAATTTCGACACCTCACCAAAGTAAGGATTTTGAATTTCAACAGATTAAACACACATCAGCCCTTTACTTGGCGAGTTTGTAAAGGGAGTTTTTTTAGAGGTATAGAACTTTAAATTGCAATAAAACAACGATGTATTATTCGATTGACATGAATTTTATTTTATTCGAAAGATAATCTTGTGGCATTACATTTTAAATATGATTTCTGGCATATGACTGACACGGCTGGCTCGGATGTAGTCCAATCTGGACGTCCACTTTTCGATGACTTTTTCCAACACTTGTGGCCGTATATCGGCAATAACACGGCGAATGTTGTCTTCCAAATGGTCAAGCGTTTGTGGCTTATCCGCATAGACCAATGACTTTACATAGCCGCACAGAAAATAGTCTAGCGGTGTTAAATCACAAGATCTTGGAGGCCAATTCACAGGTCCAAAACGTGAAATTAGGCGGTCACTAAACGTGTCTTTCAATAAATCGATTGTGGCACGAGCTGTGTGACCTGTTGCGCCGTCTTGTTGAAACCACAGCTCCTGGACATCATGATTGTTCAATTCAGGAATGAAAAAGTTAGTAATCATGGCTCTATACCGATCACCATTGACTGTAACGTTGTGGCCTTCATCGTTTTTGAAGAAGGCCAGCCCATAAAGCGCACCAAACAGTCAGTTTTAAACAGTCTGTATGTAACGGTGTTTCGACATACACTTGTGGATTAGCTTCACTCCAAATGCGTCAGTTTTGTTTGTTGACGTAGCCATTCAACCAGAAGTGCGCTTCATCGCTAAACAAAATTCGCTTATGAAAATCGGGAACAACGGCAATCTCGTTTTGGGTCCATTCGACGAATCTACGCCTTGCTTGATGATCGTTTTGATGAATTGCCAAACCAAACTGAGAATAAATCATTTGACAGCTGTTAAATCGGCCTCCATCTTGGAAAGTAATGCCAACTTATACTTCTATACCTGGAAAAAAAACACTCTTTAGTTTATCAGGACTTGAACTCATAACTCAATAGAAATAAAGCCGGCCAAAGTGACCTAGTCCATTCGGCTACCGTGGACTCTGGAAAAAAGTTATCAAATGAAATTAAAATAAGATTATAGTAGTCACTGCTGTGGAGCATCTTAAATCCATAGAATAATTCTAGTGTGCAACAGAGATCGAACTAAATGCAGTTTGAAATAACAGTACAAAACTGTAGGTTGTTGATAATAGATTTTCGCCATTCCGAATACTATCTGACGCAAAAATCAATCAAAACTATTCAAAAGCTAAATCAAAAAGATTTTATAAATTCTTATAAAATTGGAAAATAAAAATTGTACTTATCTTTTCTTCTCTCCTTATTTATGGAACGTCGTCGAGATCGAGTACACAATCGGTGGTTTCTCTGTTTCTGTAAACACTTCCTCGTTCAAAAATAGTTCTCAAAATATATACCATATTTTCATGTTGAAACTTTAGTTTGACATAACACTAAAACTAATCGAATGCACGAAACGTAAAATTAATAAAATCTAAAACAGCATGTAACTAAACTTAAAATTAACACAGCGAATTCGGAGACATCTTTTCTGCAACTAACAAAATCAAAACAAGAATACAGTTCCACGCACATGCGTGAATCGAGATGTCAGTTATTGGTGGTAAGCGAGTTTTGCCAAATACAAAACCATCAAAGGATAAAATCGCGCGCGCGCGCGCGACTCCTGATAGAACCTTCATATACCATGCCTTCTTTACCTGACCGATGACTGGTTCCATTAAAATGTATCGTGCTTCCTTCTGGGTTCTGTTAAGCGATTTTTACAGGCGAAGTAAGTACTCGAATCCTTGATATAACTCGAGCTTTGAGTTTCCTGCGATATCGTAACTTTAACCATTCGGCTTTTACACCCCTTCTGTGGCCGCGGTAGCCCAGTTGTCATGGTTACGAACTCGCGCCCGGCGTGTCATGAGTTCGAGCTTTAGTGCCACTGAAGTCCAGTGACGTAATAGAGAATATTGGGGCCCACCCTCCTAAGTCAGGTATTTGGACCTAAAGTCCAAAAACGTACCTGGCGTCAGTCAGGCTTTAGGCCCCTAGAATCCTGCCCCTCCCCCCGCTATGCGGGTTGTACGTTACTCCACTGAAAAAAAGGGCTGATGCACGTTAAGTCTGTCGAGGCTCAAAGCCATTTGGCGTGGTGTGATAGTTTGGAGTGGAAGGTGCCAGCTCAGGTGTCATCCTTGTCACTTGACCGTGATTCAAAATTACGAGATCCTTCTCCAAGGTAACACCCCCGTGTAGCTATATAATATGACGTTCATAAAGTCCCTCTGCATCCAGAAGCATACACATACCTCACTTATGAGGGAGGGGATACATTCTAAAAAACATGTAGACGGAAGCGCCAAGAGGTAGGTAGTCTTTGTAAAAATTAAAAATTTGTTGGTCTTTGGGAAGGTTGAGCCCCCGCCCCCAAATTCCACACTTGCGTACGCCACTGTCCGCACCATTCTTATTTCCGCTGAAGATAGTATGCAATAATGGGAGCTGCTTCAATTCAAAATCCTTTCTAGTGGTGTGCACAAGGGCGCTTAGGGTTAAACAGATAGAAACCCCTCTAATAGAAGAAAGGATTTTTAAATTTTACCACAGAGATTACGCCTTCGTGCTTTTCATCTACGCGTTTTTTGGAATGTAACGTTAAGTACACCCCCGCATCACGGGAGAGGGGGGTCAGAATACTAGAGGGCCCAAAACCTATGTTATGTTATGGTTTTGCAATCCTTTGTAAGAACCGGCCTGTGGACCCAAACCTGACTTTGCAGATGAGGGGGCAATATTCTCCATTACGCCACTGCTTCCTCCCCTTGAGAGAGATCCGTGAACGTTACCTCAGATCAAAATTTCCATCAGCTATAGTCAATAAGTCATTGACCAATCACTAATAACTTCCTCGAATGCCACGGTGCAATACTAAAGCGATGTTTAATTCAAAGCAACCGGAATTACAGTTCTGCGCATATAATTTAACAATACTGATAAGACACAGAATACTGTGTTCTTAAATATACAGTCTAATATGGAAAGGCATTACGGATTTTAAACCGATATCATCAAACCGATAATCGTCGATGTGTTCCACCTCTGTCATTATAGCATCATGTGCGCTTGTCCATGATTTTGAACTTGGGGTCTCACGTTGCAGGCGAGAAAGCACGCCAAAATCAAGGTCAAGGCCGTATGATTTCAATGTCCAGGGCAAAAATCACGCAACCGATACATGCGTGCATATCTCTCCTGTTGGCGGAAGGCATTGGCCTTCAGGAAGAAAACGCAACGCATCCCATTATTTTTTTAACCTTACAAAAGCATCATTTCGAATTGGTTGTGATCGGATTACTTATAGCTATTAACCTTCGGGAGGATTTGGTTTGTCCAAACGCTCTACGGCTTGTTTACTACTTTGTATTCTTAACCAATTTGGATATTTTTGTTTTTATTAATTAAGGGGAATGAGAGAGAACGGAGTCTTTTGAAAAATGATGAAAGTTATAATTATAATGCATTCGACTGTTTGATGTCTCGTTAGAAACAAGAAGAAAATAATGATGTTTACATTCTATATGGCTAAAGGTTTTTTTCTTGTTGACAAAAGATGCTGATGAAATTTTTTATTATGATTCTGCTTTAGATTTTCTCTCTTTTCACGCGTTTTATAAGTTTCATGTTCTTTTGCAACTAAGTTTTCTTTAAATTTAAATTTCGTTCCTGCGCTATTAATCCTTACAGGACCATAGGATTACTAAAGAATAAATATTAGTATATAACTGTTTATTTTAGTTTATTTAGACATAAAATAAACAAGTAATATAAAATAAATTTTTTAAATCAATTCCTACTTAGATCAATAAAGAAAATTTTATTTTAGCTACTTTTTATTAAATAGTTACAATTAATATAAATATGCATATACATATGACAGAATCATAACAATAAGTGGTAATTAATTTTTATTAGTTATCATTAAAGTATCGTATTACCATCCAAAACAATCGTGTACATAAAATTTCAGTTCAACTGAATGCTTTAAAACGTGAGAAAAAAAAACCTTTTCAAGTTTTGGCTCAAGTCGCTAAGTCGCCAAAAATGATGCCAACGTGGCTGTATTTGTAATTCTTTAAATAATTAGTTTTAATCAATTATTTTTTATTAATTATAATTAAATTACTGCATAGTCATCCCAAATAATCATGTATATAAAATTTCATCTCAATTGAGCGCTTTAAAATGCATTTTATTAACGATTGAAAATTTCACCCAAATAAATAAATAAATATATAGAGAACGTGAGCTAACAATGGGAATTGAATAAAAATCATTAGAAAAATATGCAACAATGTGTAGTTTTTTGGATAAATGTGGAGTTTTATCAGGCAGATGTTTTTATTTTTTGAAATATGCTTTATTATTGCACAAAACTATACTTACAGAATAACATAAAACATGCAAGGAAATACAGTAAAATATTATTATACTGTGACAAAGCCGGTCTCTTCCCCTTAATTATTACGGACCCCCTGTCCCTTGCCGACAAACGTTGAGAAAATTCCAGACATTTCCCTAATTGCTGGGAAAGAATTTCGAAACTGGGTGGTCAAAGATTTGGACGCTTTTTTCCCAGACTGTCCTCGGAGTCAAAAAGAGACGCGTTAACATTGTGCTTTCGTTTTCCCACGATTCGGTGACGACAGCGCGTCTGAAAACTTACAATGTGCACCTAGACATCGGCGCCCATGGGGCTAGAGATGAAATGGGCTGAGACCGACAGGGGCGGCAGAAGAACAAGAGATCACAGAAAGATGATTAGGTGAGGGATGGTATGAGAAAGAGGATATAAGGGGAGCGAAAGCGCCCGAGAAAAAAGATTGGATTTTAGAGGGAGCCGTTGTGAAGCTCCTCCAGCGAAGAGACTGGATTTTTGAGGGAGCCCTTGTGAGGTCCCTTCAGCGATAGAGTGAAGCGATAGAGAGACCACGAAGAACGGCGGAATTCGAATTGGGGAGATCCGGGAACGGTCTGAGTCCCAATCAGCGATAGGAAAGCGTTACTGAGTCCGCGAATTAAGGCGGATTCGGAGCAGGAGAAACTTTACGTGAGGGAATCGATTTGGTTGTCCCTACCGCTAAAGAATTGTGATTCAGTTATACCTTAATCCGCGAAGTAAGGCGGATTTGGAGCCAACGAACTCACCCGACTCGGTGTGGAATTACTGAGAGTGAATTACGTCATTATTTTATGCGAGAGAGATGAGATATTGCAGCGAAAGAGACTCGAAATTTGTGGACTCTTTTGCTAATTACTTGTGATAAAATATTTTCTAATGATTTATGTATTGAAATAAATAGTTTATCCGGGAGCTTTGTGAAGTCATTACAACACGATGCAATAACTGAAACAAGTAATAAGAATAAAAATACAGCGCACTTTTTTTTATCTCATTGGCGCCAACTGATTTGACATTTTTCTTTTCTTTTTTTTTAAGATTTCCGTTTACGTAATTGAATTCGACATACTCTTTATTTTGACATTTTGTGTAAAAAAGTGCAGATAAGTTTATAATTAAATACGAGAATCACCTATCTAAAAACTGGAGGAAATGTTTGCCTTAATCGTGAGACGGTTAACAGAAAACATGATATAATTCACGAAGTACTTAAAAATTAAATAATAAAACAGTAAATATAAAGATTAATATAAAGATATAAGATACTATGATTTAAGAAAATGTTTTAAGGACTCAGAAAATATCTAACCTATAAATCTACGTGAAAAGATTTCAAATAAAATTTTATTGATATTCAAAAAATTGTGCAAAGAAATATTTTTCAAAAAAAAAAATAATTGAAAATACATTTTTTATAATAGTTATTGCTATCAAGTTTCTTCCTTTTTTTACAGTCAAATACATTGTCTCGTTGAATGTGATTACTATTACTGAAGTTTAGATGGAAAATAAAGTTGAATGCACATGTGTAAAAATATTATGAAATTTAAGTACTTAATTTTTGTGAAATACTCCAAGTAATATTATTACAAATAAAAAATGGTAGTGAGAAAAAAAAAGGATTTTTTTTTTTGTATTTAATAGGAGAAAGAAATAAAACAGAATATGCAGAGAAAAAACAGAAAAACTCTTTCTTTGCCCAACTTTTCCTTTCAGTTGAAAAAATTGATTGAAATGCTTTTCCCACTTTTCCTGTTTCAAGAAGAGCAACATATCCTATTACAACTGTAGAACTAGAAATCCGGAAATTCAGCAGAGATATTTATAGAGATAATTTGATTCAGTTATCTAAATAATTCATAACTACTTTGATATCAGTTACGTTAAAGAAAGACATACAAGTTCAGATTTTTTTCTTAAATTCCGCGATGAATCAAATTACTCAATATGAGGATTTTCATTTTAAATACAATGCTCTCTTTTTTTTTTTTTTTTTTTTTTTGCTCAAACGGTTGAATAAATACAAGTAGAACGATTCAATTTCCAAAAAATCAATCTATTAATCTCCCGTACAAAAAATTCTCTTCCTGTAAGTAAGCTTTCCTGTGATCTTTCTACCTCTGCAGAAAAAGGAGTTTTACAGACTGAAATGTTATACTCCATGTCATTTAATATTTAAATTAGAAGTGCTATTTTTTGTTACTCGCGTGCTACGTTACATAGAGGATTCGAAATTTTTTTTCTCTGTAATCCAGCAAGCAGTTATGAGAATTCAAATAGCAACGCTTTTATTCATTAATTTTTAAATTGACTTTTAAGGTTCTTTTTAATTGATTTTGAAAAATAGCTTCAGCCTTGATATTGTGATTTATGATTGGCTTTTCATTACTTTTATTTTTAGTGCTGCAGTAAGCAAATATGTTGTAAAGGGGTTCTTTCTTCAGGCATATTTCTTGTTGCATTATTATTCTTTTTTCCCTTATTTATCAAATTTCATTATTTTTTTCTCAATTTTAACATTTTTTTAAAAAAATTTCGAATGAAAACTATTGTTGAAAATCAAACAATTTCTTTTGGTGTACAATAATATCCCGAATTTACGCGATAGGTGGTACTGAAAGATAACCGTATACGTCGAATTCGTGAAAGTCGCGCGCGGTGTATGATTTCGCATATAAATACATAAAAATCATTTTTATTAGGGGCCGGAGATGAAAGAAATTAATAATTTAGAAAATAAAATGTACAATAAAATCTAAGAAAACACGCATACACAATCGCAAACCGAAGTTAATATGATGTAGGTTTCATAAAATCCAACAAAGTTGTCTGCCAGAAAGAAAAATATTTTTTTTCTCCCGCAAAATATCCTTGCAAAAATCTCCTTCGCAAAATCTCCTTTTTATATACATGTTCCTCGTTTTATTGAAAAAAATTTCTAAATTTATTTCTAAATTATCGATATTTTCTAAAATTTGACACCCTTTTTTTTATTAAACTGAGGCTATCTGTCAAATTCCGAATCCTCATTCCATCTTCTGATGGAACTGGATCTACAGACTCAGTTCTTCAATTTCTTGCTCTTGCTCGTGCATTTCTATGAGCTCATTAACTGTCAACTCTTAATTGTGGGAATCCAGCAGTTCTTGAACGTCATCACTATACACTTCTAAATTTATTTGCCTCGCAATATTGACAACTTCAATCAAATAACCATTTTCATTGATTTTTTTTTTCAAACAAAAGACGAATCGACGAGATTTAAAATCACATAAGTCAAGGTATTACTGAATTTCATATACGTTGGTAATTTGATAAATATTAAAAAGAAAGTTTCATGATTTCATCTTTTAAATTTTTGTTGTTCTTTTTGGAGGAAAGTCGAAGTTCTGGGCCAATGAGATAACACTATTTTTTAAAGAATTAGCTGGGCACACACAAACGGATTAGCATCTGTTGTTATTTTTTCTCGCTCTTTAAAAAAAATTCGCCACAGAAACTTAGTGTTATTAGCTTCGATCACTCAGTCTGTAATGATATAACTCAGACAAGTGGATATGTACAAATGAGAAGCTGATACACAAATGATATTGAGAGAGGCTTTCACCTCTTTCTTAGGGCACCTAGATATGTGGGAGGTAGGGAAGAAACCCCCGCCATAATCCAGTCAATCTATTTATGTATCACACAATAAAATGACACAAAGTCAATTAATAACAGTAAGATAATGACTCGGTGCTAACCGTGTAAGTGGAACAACCACAATAATACACGAAAGAATAGGAGACTATCAAACTCGATCCTTACTTTATATAGAATCTAATCTATTATCCGATTTAATCTAATATCAATTTAATTTCAGTGAACAATTGTCACTTTAAAGCTTTCTCCTAATAAGTATTTTTCACAATAATTCCATAATGATACCTGTCAGTAACGATCTCACCTTATTTCTGGTTTATCTCCTCTCCTACTCTCTATTCTAGTTAAAAAACTTCGACTATATATATATATATATATATATATATATATATATATATATATATATATATGATATCATGATTTTCTTCTTCCGAAGAGTTGGTTGTGACAATGCGAATTGATAGCCCAAAGATTTTTCAAGAGGATTAGTGGAAGGATCGCGAATAGATCCGTCACAATATTACAGATATTTAAAATACAAGTACAAGACTGACAAATATCCAATAGAAAATATTACAGAAAATAAATAACCACAAAATTTGATTTATAGTAGGCACCTATGTTATCAAGCTGTATTTTTTAATTTTTTCGTATATTAGCCATGTAATGCTCACCCACTTTTCAACGAAGGAACTTGAAATGTAAGTGTTCAATATTTTGAAGTCATGTATTCGAAGTATTATCCCAGGCTTTTGAAAAAAAATGTACTGCTAGAACTACAACCCTGTAAGCTCATTACGTATGTCAATTCTTTTAAATAAATTGTATTCAGATTTATAATGAAGTCTAATTTTACTAATGCTCATCTCTCTTTTTTTTAAATTTTTGAAGCTATCATTTTTATACTCGGCGTATAACGCACACCCGTAAATTTCGACTCTACGTTTTGAGTTAAAAGTGCGCGTTGTACCCCGGATTTTATGGTAATAAAAAAAAGATTGTCCATTTCAAAAATTTACATTGATAAAAATTAGATTAATTGCATTTATTTATTTCCCTAAACAAATTTTGGGGATAAAAAAATATACATTATTTATGTGAATAGTCATCGATGATTTAGTGCAAGGTATATAATGACACGAAAATATGATTAAGGAAAATTATATAAATCGAATAAAAAAAACTCTTTCTCTCAAATAGGATTCTTCTAGCAATAAATTTAACATGACGCTTTGATTAACAATTTTCACGTTGCTATGGACATATAACATGACGATATGTCAACAATGACTCTGTGAAGTTTGCATTCTAGCTGACTCAGTGAGGGGAAAAATTCAAGCTAATCCTCAGCATTTCATCTCTTTTAACAATTAGTTGACATAGGCTTTAGAAATCGCTTCACCGGAGCCAAACTGGCTGTGTTTCAATCTTTCTTTTTTCCCCTGCCCTCCAAGTACATAATACAAATGTCGGCTTTCCCTTAGAAAAGTTATCCACAGGAAAGCTTTCATTCTCTTCATCCCTTGGGATTTCCTCCGGGAATGGTCCTGGATCATTGCCAACCACTTAAAGAATAGTTTTAGAGCAATGACAATCAGCCACCTTATTGTGATATTTCGAATATTTTGTAGAGTAATTATCAAAACTACCAAGAATTGTACCTTTTTCAAGATAAATTACTTGTAGCTTTGAAGTTGAAGAATGTACAATTGAATATTCATAAATCAAACCATCGGTGTTCATAAAAAATTTTCAATAAAGAGAATGAATTTATGTGTTTGCATTTGATCTAAATTCACCAGAAATACATTGTTCTTCGACAAATGTTATTAAAACATGAATCATGGCACATGGATAGTGATTATTTGTAAATAAATATGTTTATATACTGTATATCGTATGCATTTTATGATTTGAGAATTCTGCATGTTATATTCGCAATTTACTAAGAACAAACATTTTAAAAAATAAGATAAATAAATCTTTAAAAACCATCTTTGTTATCGTAAATAACTTTTCTTTGTGATCTTTCCATGATTTTCCAGTGCATTTTTACAGAGAATTGACAGCGATTTTTCTTATATTAAATTTTATTTCAAAGAACATCTCAGTGTTGCTCAACAGATTATTGGTGATAAAACTAATCATTTCGAACCATGTTCAGGCTATAAGAATCGATGCTTGAACTCTCAAAATTTGCATAGCTTGTCTCGTGAATTCTTTGAGACCCAATAGCCCTTAATAAACAGTAGTTGACGTAATAATGCAGGGCTGTGAAAGGTCGACTCAACCTTTCATCCCTCCAGTGGGTCGATAAATGAGTACTAAGCTTGCTTGAGAACTAAACGCAGTGGGTTTCGCGTCAGACTGACCACCTGACCGGAACACCTACTCGTGCACCTTATTGCCTAAGGTCATGAAAACTGAAATAGGCATAGTAGGCCCAAGGGTTGTTGCGTCACTGAGAAAGAATTAACATTATTTCACGCTACTCTTTTTAACGGAATCACGGAACTTGAGTTCAGGAACCACCGGTTGCGAAATTTATAACTTTATCATTACGAGACACTCGCCTTTCTAAAAATATAATATAGCATATAAAATAGATGACCAAAAATTAACAAAGAAATAAATTTTAATGTTTGGATTATAAGGAATATAATTATTTATAATTTTTATCTAAAACTTTATGGATGTCCGATTTTTATTCCAAATTTGAAAAATTGCCAAATTTACTAATTTTTTTAAAAACTTTATGCGGAAGACATGTGAAAAGTAATTGGATACGATATTATACCAGATGTTTTATAAATCATGGTACAACGTTTAAAAGGTGAAAGTGCACGATTTAACAAGCACTTATAGAATTAGTTTGGGTGGGCGCAAGAAACCGACAAATTGCAGAAAAGCAAACGCAATATACATGAAATAAATCAACAAATTTTTGAAGACTCTTATTTACGAAAATTCAGTTAACTTTCTTGAGAGCTTCAACGTTTCTATACTGTTGGTTACAAGTATGACATGAGTTTTTGTTAAAGCAAAGTACTGCACTGACAGCACTGATGGACTTTTCGCACCATTTTGGTAAACATTGCTGAATGTATCCCCACTGAACGATGCTGTAAGTAAACAACTTTTGTTTTCCCACGTTATTTCTTGTGTTTCTGCTTTAATGTGAGTGGTCTAATATAATGCAACACACACAAAAATATTAATTATAGTTTTTTCTACTGTCCTTTAAAAATTTTCCGTAAATCTGTGAGACACTCTTTACACTTTAAATGTCACTTCTGCCGTCACCATCATACATTTTCGGAAAAAAATACTATTGTAAGTAATCATCCCATACAAATAAAAAATTTTTTAAAAAAACTGAAGAATAAATTCATTAACGAATTTCTATTTAAGTTTCCACATCAATCAAAACAATTATTAACACAACACGACTATATCATTCTCTATTCGTATTTCCTCATCAAATCTTCTAATGCTTTTGTTCTCGCCTATGTAATTTATTAATCAGTTTTTAAGTTTAGAATTAAAAAAAATCTGACTTAATAAAGTGTCTTTTCTTAAATTGCATGCATAAACAAGTGTAGAGTTATTTTTTTGATGTTTTTTTTTTCCCCTCTGCTACAACGCATGCTATCATTAGACCGGCTTAAGAATAGCAAAATTAGTTGTATGACCTTCAAGTGTCATTTTTTTCACCTTGAATTATCGTATATTTTATAAGAATCAAACCTAGTCGATTTATGTATCATAAAAGCTCTTGGCCTTGATTATCAACACTGGTTTGTTTTGCATAACATCCTAATAGCTTAATGTGACCTTAATGGGGGAAAATTCAAGATCCCTTTTTGAATAATCTTTCAGGGTAAAAAGTTCACTGACCGTGGAAAGACTTAAAAGATACGAAAAATATACATATTATTTCTCTAATAATATATTTACTGCGTAAAGAACCGTGAGAAAAAATTGTCTTTATTAAATAAAGGACTTATGAAATATAAATATATATTGATAAAATGTGTACTTCCAAAAGTAAAAATGCATTAGAAATCTATTTCAGTCAGAAACAAGTTTCTGAGAACACACCATTCTTATAAAATGTATAACGATGCTTTGAACATGCATACATACATATATGTATATGTGTGATTTTTTATGGATATGGGTAATTTAAAATAAAATATATCAAATAGAATTAAACATTTTAATTTTTAAGATTTTATTAATGGATGTTTGAAACATTTATGAGGTTTCCAATATTTCCTCGTGTGTGTTGAAATTATATCATATAGTATGGCCAGTCTTCTTAACGTGGTTTTCTTTTGAACATGGTCGCACCCAACTTAAGCTTGTAGTCTTTCTTGGCTCACGGTTTTTTTACATAACAGTCGCCAATGACTGGCTTTGGGGGCTCAAACCTCTCCCATACTCCAAATGATTTTTAATTTTTAGCATATGGATTACACCTTAAGACTTTCTCCGCGTCTCGTCTACATATTTCTTTATGTAAACCCCTCCCATAAAAGTAGTGTGAACGTCACTCAGTGGCGTAACATAAACTCCCGCAACCCCACGTCGCGGTATGATCCAGGATTCTAGGGCCCCAAAGCCTGATTGACACCAAGTACGCATTTGAGCTTCGCACACAAATCTTGACTTTTCAGGGGGCACTGACAATGGATCTATATCAAGGGTGTCAAACCGGCGGTTCACAGTGAGCATTTTTGAGGCCCGGCCAATATACCGGTACACAATAATATATAATAAATTTTTTTAAAAATTCTTCCGAAAAATTGGAAAGTTAGTAGCAGAGAAGAGATGTCAAGAGTCAGAATGTGAACATTAAATTTCTTTTGTCATTTTATATACTGTAAAATCCGGCGTAAAACGTGCTCCACCGTATAACGAGCACTTATACTTTCAAGTGGCAATTTTTAGTTTTTAGGTTTATTCGCCGTATAACGCGCACCCCCTTTTTTACGAAGCAACCTGAAATGTACGTGTGAAATTCTCTTATGTTTTGAAATCATTTATTTGAGGAATTATCCAGAACTTTAGAAAAAAATAGTATACTCTTAGAACTGTAACCCTTAAAAAAAGTTCAAAAAGAATGTCATTTCTTTTAAAGAAACAGTATTTTGATCTATGTTGAAGTCTAATTTTTTTCTATGCTCATCTTTGTTTCTTTTTAATGCTGAAATTTTTATACCCGGCGTATAATGCGCACCCTTAAATTTGGATCTTATTTTTTGTGCTAAAAGTGCGCGTTATGCGCCGGATTTCATATTATATTTATTATAACGTATTATTCGAAATAAACCTCGTTTCTATGAGTATAGATTTTTTTGCTGCCCACTTAAAGTTAGACCTTGTTGTTTTGGTCCAAGTTAGCCTTTGAGTTTGACACCCTTGATCTAAAGGGTGTTTTTTTTAGAGGTATAGAACTTTAAATTGCAATAAAACAACGATGTATTATTCGATTGACATGATTTTTTTATTCGAAAGATAATCTTGTGGCATTACATTTTAAATATGATTTCTGGCATATGGCTGCCACGGCTGGCTCGGATGTAGTCCAATCTGGACGTCCAATTTTCGATGACTTTTTCCAACATTTGTGGCCGTATATCGGCAATAACACGGCGAATGTTGTCTTCCAAATAGTCCAGCGTTTGTGGCTTATCCGCATAGACCAATGACTTTACATAGCCCCACAGAAAATAGTCTAGCGGTGTTAAATCACAAGATCTTGGAGGCCCATTCACAGGTCCAAAACGTGAAATTAGGCGGTCACCAAACGTGTCTTTCAATAAATCAATTGTGGCACGAGCTGTGTGACACGTTGCGCCGTCTTGTTGGAACCACAGCTCCTGGACATCATGATTGTTCAATTCAGGAATGAAAAATTAGTAATCATGGCTCTATACCGATCACCATTGACTGTAACGTTGTGGCCTTCATCGTGTTTGAAGAAGGATTCCACCAGCCCATGAAGCGCACCAAACAGTCAGTTTTTCTGGATGTAACGGTGTTTAGACATACACTTGTGGATTAGCTTCACTCCAAATGCGGCAGTTTTGTTTGTTGACGTAGCCATTCAACCAGAAGTGCGCTTCATCGCTAAACAAAATTCGCTTATGAAAATCGGGAACAACGGCAATCTTGTTTTGGGCCCATTCGACGAATCTACGCCATGCTTGATGATCGTTTTGATGAATTGCCAAACCAAACTGAGAATAAATCACTTGACAGCTGTTAAATCGGTCGCCATCTTGGAAAGTAATGCCAACTTAAGCTTCTATACCTGGAAAAAAAACACTCTTTATATGTTCGAGCCCTGATTCTACTTAAGATGCATTTTTAACAACTGTGGCTCCAAATCTCTACGTGAGTAAGGGTGTTGAAAATGAAATGAGATTTCAAGGGTTTCTGTTGTCCCACACAATAGATCAAAATTACTTAGTACGCCATCAATAATCCTAATGTTACTTCTAGTGGGACATTAATATGCCTATAAACCATTCCGATATGTTCATTGGTGAAAATTCTCTCATTGTTCATATCATTTTAATATGAATTTTATGCCACATAATGCATAAAAATTAGGAAGAACTAAGTAACGCATTTTCTGCATGAGCACCACAATAATAATATTCATAAGTTTGCAAATAACAAACTTCGCTTGCAATTAAATTTTTGGAAGGACCGACCATCCTTTCCATCACAAAAATTTGAAATTATTACTTTTTAAGAATTTCAATGTAGTATTTTAGCATTCTTAATAAAATACCAAGAATAATTTAACGCTACTAAATTTACGAGCTTAAATTTCAGAAGTATTTTACGAAGTCAACAACAACATCATTGGAAGAGGTAGTAAGCAGCTTCTGTTGATCATAGAGATCTGAGCACCATGAAGGTAGAAGTCTGTCTTGGCTCGTGGTGGTGTTCCTTTTAGTCTGGCACTTACCCTTCGGCCTGCCCGGCTTGGGAGACCCTACCAGTAGCAAGCTACCACCGGTATAGCCCTCCAGGTCAAGCTCTGGTCTAGCTGTCTACTATCAGGAAACCAGCAAGTTGGTCTTCACTTCTGAAGATAAATCAGTAATGAAAAGAGCTAAGAACATCATCCATGGCTGTCACACCTCTGATGTGGGTGATCAGGGCCTGTCCAGGGACTTCTCACAGCAAGAACTTCTGCTAGCAATGGCCTTTTGGGACTAAATCTCCCGGCCCGGATGGTGTATTTGGGCGAATGCTCGAAAACCTTGGTCACAGGGGAAAACTTAGACTTCTAGATATTATAAACCTATCCTGGAAAATAGGTCGTCTTCCATCTGAATGGAAAAGAGCGATCATTATCCCTATCAAGAAAGCTGGTAAAAACAACTGGTCTCCTAAGGACTTTAGACCCATTGCCCTAACAAGTACTACCTGCAAAATAATGGAAAAAATGATATTAATCAGAATTCAGTACTTTTTGGACAGCAAGAACTTAATTCCTGGTGAACAGTATGGCTACAGAAGAGGCCATAGTACTGTCGATCAAATTATTTCCTTCTGTCAGAGCATTAGATATGCACAAAATTGCAAGCCCACCCACCATACTATGGCTGCTCTTCTGGATCTAACGAAAGCGTTTGACAGAGTTTGGAAGCACAAGCTACTAATTAAATTACATGACACTTTTAATATTCGAGGTAACACCTTGGCATGGATCTCGGATTTCCTGCATCACAGATATATGAGAGTAAATTTTAACAACACTTTTTTCGGATCCTGTTGTGCTTGGACAGGGCGTTCCACAATTCTGTCCTCAGCCCTACTCTATTTTCATTATATTTAGCAGGCATTGAGAAAATACCTTCAGTTGAGATGAGAGTTTGTTTGCAGACGATATCGTCATCTGGTGCTCAGGAAGAGACTTGGTTGAGATGGAAAGGAATCTCAACAATGCATTATCTTCTTTTTCAGACTATGCTTTGAGTTCAAACTTTGTTTTAATCCTACAAAGTCCATCGCTACTTTCTTTACCACCAACAAAGATTGTACAGCTGTCAACCAACCTTAAAGATGGATAACAAGAATCTTGCTTATGAAAAGCACCCAAAATATCTCGGATATGTTCTTGATCCTGAATGGTCAAGTCATAAGCACATAGATCATATTGTCTCAAAATGTAGAAAACGTTTAAGTATTCTTAAATTTATAGCGGGCAAAGACTGGGGATGCTGTAACATAGAGACACCTTTTTGGCTCTCATTAATACTAGAGTACGGTTTTCCAGTGTACTGCTGTGCGTCCGCCGCCAGTCTTCAGAAATTGGAAAAAGATTCAGCTCGGTGCTGCGCGAATTATTACTGGATTGAGACGTAGTTGCCCGAAAGAAATTGTCCTCTTTTGATCTCCAACCTCTTCATCTTAGAAGCAAAAATATCCTCACCAATTACTTCAATAAACTTTCTAGCTATGGACATCACAACAAAACCTCTCTATTTTTAACAATTGGCACAATAATCAGAGACTTTTCAGTTATGCTGATCATCTGCAGTTGCCCTCATCTCATATCGAACCCCACTGCTTAAAATCTTGTTTAAGTCCATCAGAGGGACTTCCCAGAGTCCACTTCAACATGTCTGCCCCGGTAACAAAGCAAGATCTCATCCCAGCTCATCTTAGGCAACTTGCATTGGAAAATATTAATGAAATACGCCATTAAAATTTACACAGATGGCAGTAGACTAGACGATCGTGCAGGTAGTGGAATCTACATAGAAAATTCTGGTCAAAAACTTTTATTTCTGTCACCGTAACCCGGATTTCTTTCGGTCTTTAAAAGTGAACTAATGGCAATCAAACTTGGCCTCGAATTATCAATGAAAGTGACTATGGAGAACTCTGGATTTTGTCGGACAGTCGCAGTTCCCTTCAACATCTACACAATTGGACTCAAGAAGGAGACAAAACAAGCATCTCCATCCTTCACAATCTCAAACTTATTTCAAAGCATCACGATGTTCATTTTCAGTGGATACCATCCCATGTTGACATCTTTGGAAATGAGCAAGCGGACCGCTTAGCCAGAGAGGGCTGTAGTCTCTTAACAACCTCCTCTCCTGCCATTACCTCTCAGAGCACCAGTCCAAAGTTAATAGGCAACTATCTAAGGAGTGGAAGATTTCCCTCCCACCACTGGTATGCGGCCAGGGAATCGGGCTCTTTTCTGGATCTCAACTGCGACAGCGCATCTAAAACGGCCATTTCCAGATTGGCTAGTGGACACACGAAAAGTCTCTCCTTCTTTGAGGGCAGGAAGACTTTTAAGTTCTGCTCCATGCAAGGTTCAGCAGGCCTCTGCCGAACATATCCTGGACTGTCTGGGTCTTTCCAGAGAAGACTTGTACGATTCTCCCCTTCTTGTTATCGATTTTTTGAGGGTCAACAATTTAATGGATCTTGTCTGACTTCGTCAGACAATTAGAGGATAAGAAACAACAACAACAACAGAAGTATTTTACGATAATGTATCTGGGCAATAAACAAATTAAGGAATAACGCCATAATTCTGAGCTAATTTTTTACTTAAATTAGAGATATTTTACGAATTTTCTTTATTAACACATTCTTATTTTGATTTTTAATCTTGGCATCTTAGATTTTTATTATTTGATAGATATTTTATACAATGTGTGCGATTATTTAATATTTCATCATGGTTTTTTTATGTAATGTAATTAATTTTTAACTTAATATTGTTTAAAATGTAGCATCCACTAAAGAACCACCAAAATATTGAAACACATAAAATTTTCATGATTTCAAAAACTGATAGAATGCTTAATAATTTCAAAACAAAAGTCAAAGGATCAAAGTCAAAGGATAAATGTAAAAAAGCGTGCCTTTTTTGTCAAGCATATACAGACACGAAATTTTTTTGTCAATCCATTTTTTCCCTTTTTTTCCTGCATTTTTTTTAATTAGCCTCAGACTTATCAAACAGTTTTTAATGGAAATAGTTTAAGATATTTTGTTTGAAAATTTTAAATCATACTACATAAATTGGTAAATCAGCTTTAATAAATTTTTTCCGAGAAGTAAGTGAAAATAAACCAAATATATTCAATAAAAATTAATATAATTAAAAAAAACTCTCACAAACATTTCAGTGTTGTGTTATTTTTAATAATAAAGAAAATAAGGAGGAGTATATAATTTTATACACAAATAGCCAATTCCATTTTTATTTCTGTGTAATCCTGGTATGTGTGGATTCAGACATATTTTTCCAACTAGTTATTTGAATCGAAATGCCTGAGGAAACTTAGTGAATTGATTCCACCATCTTTAATCACTATTAACTGACCCACGAACAACACACCTGAGCGAAGACCAAACGCACATATAAATTTTACGTAACGCTTCACGAGAACTTACAGCGTTATTTGAAAATCTAAACATACTCCCTTCATACTCTTTATTTGAGCTAAAACTAAAAGCGTTTTTGGTCAGATTTTTTGTAAACTTGTACCATACACTATTTATTTTCCTATTGATTACTGTTTCTTAAGAAATATATGGAATTCCATTAGAAAATTTCAAGTAACTCCTTTTCTGACTATAATTTCCTTGCTTATTTGTAATAAATATTCAACAGACTGAAAATATCTACAATGCCATAAGCTCTCCCTTCCCCCCCAGTGATTGATTCAGTTCTGGCTTGTAATGAAATTAGAAAAATACGGCCCAAGGAATCTGGACATTCTCCAAATGTTCAAAGAATTTGTTACGTTCTTCGAGTATTAATCAAACTGCTCTGAGTGGCTACTTTGGCCTTCAAAAGCTATAAACATCTTGAAGATAATCCATGAAGTAGAAATGACTTATATTTAAAATTATATAATTAATAATGTAAATTTAGCTTTAAAAATCTAAATCTTTTAGTTCAAATTAGTTTCATAATTTTGATGCTACAATAGTGACGAGTTAACTTATTGAAAAGAATAAGAGTTTATATCTACTTTCAGAAGCACAGTTTCATGAGATTTTCAATTAAAAAAAAGAGAGAAATCGTTTAGTATAATTCCATTTCAAAATTATGTTTTATTATTTAGGAATTGCGATGTCAATTTCTTTGTTAACAAATAGATTCACACTGGCAAGCTCTGCGATACGAAAGCGTGATCGAAAAAATGATTTTACCTCTTCCGACCATATCTCTATAATGTATTGACATATTGCTTTATTTTCATCAAGGAATTTCAATAAATAATATTTCATTTCTTTACAATATAATTATTTAAGGACAATTATTTGTTGACCAACATTTTGAAATATTTTTATTGCATTCAAACAGTTTAGGAAGAAGTAACTATTTTGTTTGCCACTGATGCAACGATAATTTTTGTACCGATATATTTTTATTCAGTCTATTGCTGTATGTAACGGTATCGTTTGATTTTATGTTTGTCTATATAGAAGCTGTTCTAAGTGTTACGTGGTTTGGTTTATAAATAAATGATGGAAGAAAAATTTACAAAATGTTTATATTTGGAATTGAACAACACGGACCAAGGAAATATATATCAGGGGATTTAGATGCAATTTTTTTTAACGAAATCTTTATTGAAAGTTCGTAATGAAGATCAAGCTATATATCATTATATTTTGAACAAGTAGTCGAAAATGGCAACATCGCTCTCTCGATCACACTGTCGTACCGTAGAGTTTGACAGTGGTAAATTCATTTTTCAAAATTTAATTATCAGACCACAATTCCTACAATTAAGATAAATTATTTTCAGTTAAAATTAAATAAACTGTTTTCTTTTTAAAAAAAACTAATGAAATCGTTTCTAAATGTAAATAATATAATGAAAAAGACGAGGATATTATATTCACCAATATGCTCTAAATTACGAGATTTGTCTATAAAGTTTAATTGCTTCGAAAATTTGTGCAGTTTAAACCATACATTATGTCTAGTATTACAATAAGGCATAATTATATTATACATTATAGTTATTATATATATAATTCTTTTTTAAAAATGCCCTTTTAATGTTACAACAGCATTAATTTTACGAGTACTTATACCATTATAATATTTTTAAAGTTTTAATCCTAATATTTTTAATTGTTGAAATTAATTAACTCCGGATACTCCAACCTAATCTTCTTTTTGAATCTTTAGGTAACACGAGACTTTTAGCTGCCTCGAGATACGATAGGAATGACCAAACTTTAAAGACATCTGCCAAACAACGTAATCAAAACTGAATGATGTACAAACCGAAAAGGAAGTACGAAATTTAACTTGATAAGGGACAATGAAGCATAAAAATTCATATGCACCACCTGGTTAAAAGCAGAAGTGAAGTGAAAAGCATTGGGTTAATGCACCTCTGGGCAGAAAGAATCTTTGAAAAAGAGGTTACTTTCAAAAGTTGCGAAATTCAAATCATGCCATGCCCTCCTTTGGTGGAGAACTTTTAAAAACTTCGCACCACCTGTCTGCGGTTGAGGGGACAGATGGTTCCTCCAAAACTGCTTTCTTCATTCGCTCTCAGCAAATTTCACCTTTCGTCAGACTTTTTTTCCCTTCGCCCATATTCTACTATCTCATTCTTGTTCTTTTTTTCTCCCTCTTTACTTTTAATATTATACTTTTTCCTTTTTTTAACAATAGGGGGAGCTTTTTTATGTAGTGTTTTTCTGCTTCTTTGATCATCGATTTTGATTCATGTAGACCAGCACCTGTTCACATCACTATTGTTGCCAAAATAAGAATGAGTAATATCAATTTTCACTGAAATAGATTTGTACAAGTGGGCTTTTTGAGTGTATAACCATACAGGCATGCAATTGTGACAGAAGTAGAATTTTTTTTAAGTAGGATATTTGAAAAAAAAATACGATTATATTTTAAGTGTAATTTTGAAAACGAAAATTTTTAATTAATAAACCTTTGCAGAAGAAGTAGAACTCTTTTTTTTAATACATAATTGTAAAAGAAGAAAAATTCGAATTTTTAACGTTTGATTTTAAAAGGAAAATAATTCTTATTTAACAGACGATACAAGTAAATGTAAAATGCACTTTTTAAAAATCAAATTTGGAAATTTTATTTCGTTCTTTAGTTTTATAGATATTTATTATTCTATATGAATTTCTTCCGTTCTACATGTATTTATTTATTTTTCAGGAGTCTCTAAACTGTACTATGAATCATTGTTAGTAATTCTAAATCAACGACTTTTTTAACCCCTCCACAATTAGGAGAAACACTTCCCCCTTTTTAAAATTGATGGTTGTCATATTTAATTATAACTTTATCTACCATTTCTTAGACAGAATGTCAAAATAGAACGTATGCCGAAAGCAATTACGTAAACAAGAACGTTTTTAGGAGAAAAATGAAGTGTCAAATCAATTAGCGTCAATGATAAAACATTTACACACACATACACACGGGTTGTATTTTTATTATTACTTATTTTAGTCTATTGTATCGTGTAATAGTATTACTGTTTTTTCACAAGTGTATAATTTTATGCATTTAAATAAAATGTTTGCTTAATCTTGACCTGCATCCCAAAAATTTTTCAATATTTTTTTCTAATTCGATTATAACAGCGTATAATTGATGTTAGACTTAAGAACATAAAATCTTTTAGCATACAAATGCTATAGGAGAGAAAAAAGCATAAATTAATCTAAATTTTTTGTGCATTTCCATAGTAAAAAAATAACCGTACAATATAAAAATAAGGAAAAAAAAGTTTTGTTTTTAAAATCTATATTTGATGCTAATATTTACAAATCTAAAAAATTTATTACAACAGATTTTATTTTTTTAATTTCAACTAAAAAAAGCAGTTTTTTTTTTATATAATAAAATATTAACGGTATTCCAAGGAACGGTATTAATGTTTATAAATATAATTCAAGGCTATCTATCTAAGATAAAAATGATTAAGCCCAAAACTTTTTTTCTTTTTTTGCTAAAAATGGACAAAAAAATAATGATGCCATCAGATTTAAAATAAAAATCATCAGAATAATGGAACTTATTAAAGATCAAGTAAAATAGATAAAGCTATTTTATTTTTTTCTAACCTTGACATTTCTATCAAGGACAAATTTAAAGATTACTGGAGATATGAAAAGCTGAAAGAGCCCTAACTTTAAATACAAATGATGCAAAATGGAGATGAGATGCATAAAAAGAGAGAAAAATTTTCAATGATTTTTTTATTTTTTATTCTCATTCTTTTTTTAACTTTGAATATAAAACTTGTTAAGAGTAACTAATTAAACAGTCTGTGTCTCCTTAAATTTGAAATTCAGCAGAGTTACCTTGATTGTTTGACTCATATAATAATTTTTTTACATATTTTCGGAAGTAGTAAGCACATTTTATATCTCTTCTATTAACTCTTCATAAAAAAAGGACAATTTTTTAAGTGGTTAAAATAACTAAGCTTTATATTTGCTTAAAAGTTTTGAAAAAACTAATTGCTTCAGATTCTTATCAGATATTATGCGAACAAAAAGTGATCAGCTTTTTTTTATTCAATTGTAACGAATTTTGTTTCAAAAATTCTTGAAGTTTTACTACGAAATTTTCTTTTTTGGTTATTTTGCTTTTGTTACTTGTGACGTCTTACGCGTCTTTTCTTTAACAAGTCCTTTGGGTTCTTTGGGCCAGAATTAATGGCAACTCTTTTCCAACCAAATCCAAGAAACGAGATGTGAAGAAGAGATACAAATAAACGGATTTTAAATATAGGATCTTAGAGTAAGCGGTATGGCAATATAAAGGAATGTTAGACAATTGATTGTGCGTTGTGGCAGATGATGATTATTGCAGTTCGTGGTGCAAGATTGATTAAGTTCTACGTATCGTGGATAAACATATTGGTGTTCGACTAGAAGTTAGCCGCCAAGCTGCATCCCATTGCAGATCAAGACAAGTAGCATTACGGAATAATATAAGGTAGGATAGATTACTTAATATTAGAAACGAGGATTAGGCGGTTCGCTTATTGAGATTGGTCTGAATTAGATTAGATCATATTATAAATATATATATATTGTGTGTTGCGTATTGAGTCATCGTAGATTCTCTCATATTAATTATTATAATTACATTTGTTAAAGGTTTAAATTTAATATCTTAATATACTAACATATAATTCATTCTCATTTTTGATAATTTACTACAGTATTTATTTATAGATAAAGTCGTTGACTAACAATCTTACTTGTTTTTTTATTTGCTCCAGAGATGCTCAATGGAAATATATTTCATAATCCTAAAGAATGTCAAACGACGACCACACCATTGCTGTACTTAACTCTCTTCTAACTTGGAAACCACATTACGTACGCTTCGAGTTTTCCTTTTACATTTAAATGAGTAATAGTCTTGTGTAATTCTCAAAATGAGAGAGCTTAAAACCACAATTCCACAGCTACCAAGCCATAGCCCTACTAATTTAGGTTTTATTTCATTAATTATTTTAACTTCTACACCCGAAATTTCGAAACATTGCTGTATTTTAAATAGTGTGTTGCAAACTTTGTGATAATGATTCCCAAGCAAAAGAAATGTTATTCATTTGTCCATATTTTTTGTAGCATTTTGTCCCTTTTCAACTTTTTATTCTTAGGTCTTTTCTCCTTTTTTTTTCTAGGGGACGGAGGGGGATATTTTTTTCCGGCTTTTAAGATTTTTTTGGCTATTTTTGTCGCAACTTTTATCATTTTTAAAAATAAATTTTTCTCATCATGCGGATCAAAGTTAACTGTAACTTGTTTTTTTTCTTGGGAATCGTCTAGGTTACAGAGCCTTTAGGAATATTTCAATTCAAAGAAATGTTGAGAAAAAATAATAATTTAATTAAAATAAATTGTTTTTATAATTTATTAAATATAAATTACTTTATATATAATGTCCCTTTTGGTTACTTTGTCAAGTGCTCCACACTCACGAAATTTTATACTACGAATTACCAAAGTACACGCACTTACCTTTCACTTTAAGTTTAATTTTAATTTCACTTTTCTATACTTAATTCAGTTTCTTTCATATATATATAATGACATTTTATTACTTATTTCATACTATTTATTTATTTTTTAAAAAAATTATTTTAATTGTTTGATTATTTTTTAATTGTTAATAAATCGCAAAAAAATATAACGGATAAATAATAAATATACATAAAAAAAAAATCTTTCATTTTTAAGAAATATTTCCTCCAATCCTAAATCATGAACATTTCTTAAAAATAAAGTGAATTAAAATACCTCCTTCCTTGAGGTGAGTGGCTACGTTCGAAACCGTGTGTGTTTTGAAAAAACTTATATAAATGAATAATTTTTTGATATTTAGTGTCAGCTGAGTTAGAAAATACATATACAATTGTTTTAAGAATATTATTACAAGAAATATTTATTTAAACACAATTTTTGGCAAAAAAAATGAAGAAAAAACAACAAATTTTTAAAATATTCTCTTTTTTATGAGAAATACTTTTATAAAAATAATATTTTGCCCGTAAACTAGGATTTTTGAAAAATTCACATTATATTCAGAGACATGATCAACTGAAATAATAGGAGGCGTTTGTGTTCAAATTTCTCTACCCTGATGTAACAAATCACGAATAAATCCTCTTGGCAATTATATATTTCAAAAATTCCAGTTCAGCCCCGGTATATAAATCCTAGCTAAAAATGCATAAATTTATTGTTTCATATTATTAAATATTATTTCGCAAAAAGGAGAATGTTTTGAAAATTGTTATTTTTTCCCCTTCAATTTGTGACGGGTTTATCCGCGTTCCTTTAAATACTAATCCTCTTGGGAAATATTGAGTCTTTAAAAATTATTATATTAAAGCTTCCTCCCGAAGAAGAAGATGTGACCATGCAAATTAAGACTTGTATATAAAGTTTAAACTTTCAGGTTAGAAAAGAGAGATAGGTTTGACTGCTAACGATGAGCAGTGATTAAATAAACATGAAGAGAGGCGTGGATATTTAGTAGCTGATTATTAAAACATTGAAATTGACGATTTGTCAACTAGGGATCAAAGTAGATTAGGTAACTAAGAACTAGAAGCTATTTCCTTGACGTAAGTGATCTGATTATTTAATGTTTTCTCGTATCTCGCCTACCTCGTTATTGCTCTCCATATTTGGTATTTGAGTGCATCTCTAAACTTGGTTAGTTGAATTTTTTGTTGTTCTTATCTGAGAATAAATTGTAGTTATTTTGAATGTATGTGGATTGTCTTCCTTTCGAATCTTCCACACAATTAGGCACGCGTCAGGGGATGCCAAAAAATTGCATTTAAATTTTTTTCTTGTAATAATAGTTTTAAAACAATTTTATATGTGTATTCTAATTCAATTGACATTAAATATCAAAAAGTTGTTTATTTATAACGCTTTTTCAAAATTATTGTTCTGAATTTCGTCAACTTAAGTGACGTAACAAATTTATCTTTTTTTTTTATCAAACACTCATGACCATAAATTATATTAAGTTAAATATGATACAATAGAAACAAAATAAGCCATTGAAACTGTTTGAATTCAGGAAATGTATGCATATAAAAGTAAAAAAAGCCATTTAACCTAACTTAACATGAACATAAATATTTTGATACTTTTCAAAATATAATAAGAGTATGATTGCATTTTAAAAACTGATTTACTTTTAAAAAATCTGTGTCGTGTGACCTATTTGAACAAAGGAATCATTTGCTCATCCGGTTTAAATAAATTAAATCCGATATCTATAGTATAATTATTTCCTATTGATATTTTTTCGAATAATGCAGTTAAAAAAGCATATTTATTATAAATTAAAAAAAGTATTCAACATTAAATTCAACTTACAAACATTAACAAAATCCCAATTCCGGGTTTTATTACTTCCTTGCATCTGAACTCCAGACGCGAAGTTCACAGAAGAGATTTTTTTCTACACTTAAGAAGGAGATTGACCCTTTTAACCCACACATGGAAAAAGCCACGTTGGTCCAACCGCTAACATGGACCGGAAACAAGTGCGGAAAGATTTCTCATTAAATTATTAAAATGGTAACACTAACTTATTTAAAAATCATAAAGTAAAAAAGGATTTACGTCTAACTATATATAGAGAGAAAAAAGATATGGATATAAAAAATATTCCGTTTTTCATCTGATGGCAAATTAAATGTGAAAAGCCAACAGCTGGTGCTGACGATTCAGAATTTTTTTTGTTTTAGTCCACTTTTGTTCAGGGTCGTTACATCACGCTGTGCATTTCCGCGCATAATTTTTTTAGTTGGCTTCATAGTGATCACGCATTTGCCAATAAACGACTCCTTTTATTTAATGTTCAGTGCTTCACAGGAAATACTGTGGCATTGCCATTAATTCGGATTACGTAAAGACACGTCCATTATTTTAAGCTAAAATTGTGGGATTTCAGTTGCTACGTTTCTCAGAAGTGGATACGGGTATTTAAGTTTCATTGTATTTTGGTCAACAGTTGGTGGATGAATTAAAAGAAGCGACATTTTATAAGGGTTTTTGTTAGTTTTTAAAAGTCGAGTTTATAAACAAACTGGTTTTATAATGCTTCTTAACTACTTTATAAAAAGTTTTATTCCCTTTGAACACATTACTAGTCATACATATCAGCAATGATTTCCTCAATGAAACGCGTAATTTAATGGGTAATCAATGAGAACAGACGAAAAAATTGGTCTTTAGAGAACAATAATGAAAATTTATGTGATTAAAATTGATTCAGAAATTCATTTATACAGAAACAATAATTTTGTGTGAAATAGCATCTATTTTTTTTGAATCACAAAAATATCTATCATCCTGCAATAAATTCTGTAGCAAGCAATATCAGAAAGATTTATATTTTAATAGCAGTTATTACAATATATTATATGAGAGAGAGAGTGAGAAATTTTTTTATTTACTTCACACTATAAAACAACACGATGGCTATTGTTGGAGATCCTCGTACCCTATAACATCAATCTAAGTGATGATGACGACACCTGAGCTAGCACGCACCTCTCCACGTATTGGGTTGTGATAGAAAGAGTAAATAATTGCTATTTAAAACAAGCGACTTCAATTGTCACTTGAACTGAAATTACTGATAAAAAAATTTCCCGATTTTCTCTTGGTGATACGTTAACTAGTGCCGAACCCCTCCCTTCTCTCTGAAACAAGTAGTGCATTGAAATCAGCGTTTCTCATATTGTGGGGTGGGCCCCCTACGGGGAGGGGGGGTTGTAATCATACCAGGGGGTGCGAGCGTATCGAAAAGTCAAAAATAAAAGATTTAAACAAATTATTAATTTAGTGAAAGAAATTGTAACAAAATACGATCTGAGATTTTAAAAAATACACAGTTTTACCATGGTATAATATACTTATAAATTTATCCGTACTGCACACTGTATTTGATCATTAATTCATCAATACAAAGTTAAGAACAAATTTAATAAAATTACTAGTAACTCCGTGGGCTTGCCATGTACAAAATTTAATACTTATCTTGATAATTTGTAGAGTTTATAATTAAAGACGTATTGTAGCTTCAGCATCAAAGGACATTACTACTGAATTCAATTCATTATTATTGTTAAGGAGAGGGGTGGGGCGGCATGAAAAATATGATTGAAAATTAAGTTGAAAATTTTGAAAGTTGGAGAAGCACTCATTTAAAAGCATTTTCCCGTCAAATATTGAAAGATGATTCATAATTTCAAGGTCAGTTACCAATAGCAAGTAGTGTAGCCGTAACGAGGCGTTTGTACAGGGATGACAGCCTTTGTTTCTATATATCCTTTAATATTCCCCATTTTGAGATTCCAAAGACGTTTAAGCTAGACTAAACCTTTTATCAACAGACCGTTACAAATAGTTCGGAAGAAACACTCGAATAGTATATTAATCATCAAAAATAATTTTCAACAACACAAAACCTCTTCTATCCATTATTACAACCAAAACACTCATTATAATCTTCTTAAAACAAACATCTGATCATCACAAACTAATCGTTTCTGCAATCACATGTAATCCCATCGAAGGTTGGGATATGTGTTCAAACCTTACTAAACCATGGGAAGGTCGAGGATTTTCCTTCTTAAGCCAACCGGAAAATCTAAGTCTAATTGTGCATCCACTTCCACTATTGTGAAATTGGTTTCATCAACTTTTAAACAAGTGTGAAATATGGCGTTAAAGATATAAGACGTGTGTGCGGCAAACAAGATGTAAGAAGCATCTGTTGTTATCGGACAACGTTTCCTTCGTGAAAAATTATCTCAAAATAAACATTCTGATGAGCAGTTATGATTTAACAGCCCTCATATATATTCTTCGTAAACGGAAATGATTCAGTTTCCGGTCACTGGACTGGTGGTAGCAAGAAGATTACGATTCTAGCATCACTCAGACATTATTTAGACTCACAACCACAATTATGTTATAAATTGTCAGTTGCGTAGATTAATGCGTAATAAGGTTTTCTCGGATAGTCAAGTGGTCAAAAGTTACATACCATCCAAAATGTTATTAAATTATACATTAAACATTAAAACTTTTTAAAACGAAAAATGTGTTGTGTAACCCAGTGGTCTCCAACCCCCAGTCAGCGGACCGGTACCGGTCCGTGGATCAAATACTACTGGTCCGCACAAGTGACATTAAATTATTTCCATTTTATTTACCGCGGTATACTTTTCTTGGATTTGGGCTACTTTTCATGAAAATCTCTTTATATTTCTTGTTAAATCACTTTACATTCATTTTTGGTGTAGCTATATTTTATTCCGAAGGCACGTTTAAGTACAATTAAAATAAAATTATTAAATCAAAATAATCTAAAACATAAACAATCAACGTCTTCCCCCTCAGCGGGCCGCGGTAAAATTATCAAACATTGACTGGTAAGCAGCTATAAAAAGATTGGACAGCACTGGTGTAACCGAATGAATTGAATGAATGAATGATTATTAACGTCGTACTGTGTGTGTGTTCAGCTACACTAGGGCTTTTGGCAAGGACTACGTAATTTTGAACCATGGTCAAGTGACGAGGACGACACCTAAGCTGTCACTAAGCTGTAATTGTAGAAATTTTAGGTTAACGTGACCACGTTCGAAACCGTGATTTTGAAAAAGCATATAAATGGATAATTTTTTTCAGATCTAATGTCAATTGAATTAAAATATACATATAAAATTGTTTGAAGATTATTATTACAAAAAAATTATTTGAATGCTATTTTTTGCCACAAAATGTAGTATGAATGACATATTTTCAAAATCTTCTCCTTTTATAAAAAATTCATCTATAATCATGATATTTTGTGCCTACATATAACTAGGACTTCTCTGCAGGAGATAAACTAAGATTTTTGAAATGTACAATTTATAGCAGTGGATTTATTCATGTTTCAGTATATCAGAATAGAGACATTTTAACAAAAAACACCCGTTATTATTTCAATTGACAGCAACTCTGAAAATAATGTGAATTTTTCAGAAATCCTCATTCAGACCCAGTATAGAAATTCTAGCTATATATAGGCAAAATATTATTATAGAAGGATTTTTCATAAAAAGAGAATGTTTTGAAAAAATGTCGTTCTTTCTTCATTTTTTTTGTCAAAAGATTTCATTTAAATAATTGTTTCTATTAATAATATTCTTAAAATAATTTTATGTGTATATTTTTTTAACTCAACTGACAAGAAGACGTGGATGTTTGTAAATGTATAGTGCCTTTGCGGCATGGGGTTACTCTAAATAGCGGTCGAGCCGCAAGTCCTCACGTGTGGTTGACCACCCCCAGGTGTCCACCCTCAAAATTGGGGTGGAAACGAGCCAAATCGTACTGTCACCTGTATGATGCTCAAAGCTACGGCTAACGACAGGCGTCACTTAGCCCTTTGCCATGATGAATTTCGTGGGTCTCGATCTGGCCTTTGCCGATCAGATGGCATCAGTAACAACAACATTACACAATTATGCGCTTTTTCAAAATAACGGTTCCAAACGTAGTAAGTCATCTAAAAGGTTAAATACGATTTTCAATTTATTTATTTGAAATCTTAAAGCACAAATTAATTGGGTTAAAATTAATGGCAGGCTAATAAAGGTAATTTTTATTAAATTTGTGTATAAACTTTGAAGTTGATAGTACAAAATTGATATTCTACATCATCCTTATAGTTGTGGTGTGCCAGACCAATCTACCAATATGATTCTAAGTGCCACGCAGAAGGAAATATTTGATTCCCGCGTCAGTGTATCCAGAGTTAGGGTACATAAATACAGATTTAGAGTTTTTTTTATACATTATTTATGCATCACATTAAAGATATTAATTAACATGAAAAATAAGCAGCATATCTATTACAACGTAACTATATTCCGTCACCATAAACAAAAAAAAATAAAATTGTGGATATATTATGTATCTCTTAAGAATATTTTTAAAACAAGAAATAAACAATATAAGTATTTCTACTGCTAAATTAAATTAAAATTTTTAATTTTGTGAGAGATTCATTCCACTCTTTTGCCCACCTGCAGGGTGGGAGGAAGGGAAGAAACACTAGCCATATTCTAGGTGTCTTAAGAGGAATTTCAAAAAAATCACCATTATAATTCAAAACTACTCAGAAGTAAAATGGTAAAACGTTTTTTTTTTTTTTTTGTTTTTTTTACTGATGTATCCAGGTTTTTCTGTATTTCAACTTCCCCACTATTCGTTGTTAAATACGGATTGTTGGAATATATTAAATTCATGAAATATAGAAAATTAGCTTTGACGATAAATTATATTTGAGAAATAAGAATGAAAATGAGATATTTAAAAAAATTATCTTTTATTGATACGTTTTGTTATGTTAATATTCGTAGGTATTAAAATGATTTTACATATGAATACTAAGATATAAAACACAGCATGCTCTACAAAAGGAAAATGTTTTCGTATCTATTCCGCATTCATATACCCTCTTTCACAATTTAAATTGCACAGCTAATAAAGCTTACAAAAACCTAAAATTTAAAGCAAAGGAATATAAATATATTTCGAAACTTAAGTCGCTTTTGACAAATTGAAACATATTGAAGAATAAAAAAATTATATTTACTTTATCTTTTTCATCAGATAGGAGAGTGATAAAATTTGAAAACTCGAGACACCTTGTTACTTTAATATGTATATCTTTTGCTGTTTTTCCTTCTGAGAATAAAAACTCTTTCATTTTTCCATAATTGAATTTAAATCTTTAATATCTACCAGATCTATTCTACTGAACTTATTAAAATGAAAGAAGCATAAAATTACTTTAGTACGCCGACAAAGCAAACGCAAACATAAAGATCTTTCTCTTTTTTTGTTTGCTTTTACTCTTTCAAAGCAAAATTCTTTGATATCGGGCTTTTAAATCCGACGACGAGCACACAAGCTTTCAAATCTCTACAAACCATCCACAACACCTATTCCATACAAATTCGTTTGCTTTACACCCACTGGATGAAAGGCCCCTTAATTTGCTCTAAAACTCCAAAATGCCAATTGAAGCAATATCTTCATCCCGTAACGCGATAGGAGATGAATTTTCTCAGTTCCTGTTTGGTGTAGACGGCAAAGAAAAAAGAAAGGAATACAAAGAACCTGACAAACCAATCCCCCCTTTTACATCCCCTGTATGTAGATCCCGTTTAAATTGAAATTCGAACTCTCCCCTCCACGTATCCAAACTCCACTAAGTTACGAGAACCCTTCACCAGCGTGTGGCGTTCTGCAAATTAAAAGGGATTTGACCCAGCGAGGGAGTTCTTTTATAATGGAAATGAGGAGACACGCGTGCAGTGTTGTATTGCAGGAGATTTCAAACTTGGCCGGATTTCTTGAAATAATTGACAAGCATTCAACTTTTTCCCGAAACCTAGCGACGTTCAATAGCGTGCAGATTAATAATTGAAATACTTTGAAGTATTCAATTTCTAATTGCTGTTTGGGAAGAATGACTAGCAATTAAAATTGCGAAATTTAATATTGAGGATTGAAGAATATGGTTTGGATTACCAATCATAGGGATTTTAATGAGCAGAATTCTCATTTTCGGAGTCATTTTTTTAATTGTTATATTTATTTTGAAAGCTTCCGAAATTCCCCTCATTTAATGGCACCCACAAGGTAGGATCCCCGGCTCTGGACTCCCCCCCCCCAAAAGGCCTTGATCTTGTTTTTTGATTGATTATAATCCTATATAGTACGTAAAATTTAATTAAGTATTTGTTATTAATAATTAATTTTATTAATTAATGCTAATTATTCGTTAAATAATTTATTTTTTACTATTTTCGTACCCGAAAATCGACAAAATCAGAAGAATATGTTGGGCGGCGTATTGGAGCATAATAGGAGAATGGTGGACTTTCAACCCTGGAGCCCCCTCCCTTAAAAAAATTCTTGTGTGTGCCACCACAATGGGTTGACTACGTGTCCTTTTTTGTATGATACAACACTGAGGTAATAAAAAAATATTAAACAATTAACATGTAACTACGGAATGAGAATAAGAATCATATTGCTTTTTGTCTTCTTTTGTTAACTAATAAACTCTAAGTCATTATTTATTTATTTAACTCAAGTGGACCAAGCTCACCAACAAGAGATTAGGACTCATATATCTCGATTCGTCTCTCGACGGGAAAAATCTAATTTAGTAAGGTGACCATTTTTTTTTTACAATGAAAAGGAGGACGAAAAATTTAAGAAAAAATGACAATTTAAATATAAGAAACGTTTTATTAATTCAAACAAAAATACGCTAATTACGCTTACATTCTTTTTAATTATTATCTCAAACAAGTATTTTTCCATTGAACGATTTTTTTTTTATTGTCAACATATCATTTCCTAATATATCGGAAAATTCGGGCAAAAAATATCCTTCATACTGAATTTTACGGTAGCACTGTAGCTAAAATATTAACATTCAATTTTAAATTCTCACTAGTCAGTCACTTCACAAAAATCATTACCAACTGAAAAAATCTCTTTCAACTGCTGCATTTTAGTTCTAGGGCAACACAACGTAAATTCAACAAGAATAATTACATTTTCATATAGAATGTGTTCATTTTTGAAATAGTTTAAGTAATTTCACCCATATTTTACCAATTTCTCAGCATGTTGATTTTCCAATTGTTCTAATTTATTAGAATTTAAATATACATGCAGTCTTCTTTCTACTTCAAACAGACAATTGCAATCAATTTTAATCGATAAAAACTCAACATAATTTTATATATATGCCCACTTTACTTGAAACCAAATAAATAAATATACCATTGAATACTGTTATTTCCTGTGATATTTGTTTCAGACTATTCTTCGACATTTTGGAAAGATGTTTGGTTCTTCTCTGAATACAAAGATTAACAGATCAGTTTTAAAATATTGAAAAGGAGGACACTTTTGAGGAAGGACAGAACCTATAAAAGGAGGACGTTTGGTCACCTTAAAATTAGTCCATATCGATTAATAATATATGGAAGATAAATCGTAAAAAGAAAGAAAATTGCAAAATTTTTGAAAATTATCTTGAAAAATGCCTATATTTATTTAACAAAGAAAAAGAATTCGTGGAATGCATTGGTAAAATAGATGGAAGGTTTTTAAAAATATTTCTGTCACAAGGAATATGTGTCTATAGAGTATCTGCTTCTGACCTTAACCTTTTCATTTTTTAGAACCTTTAAACCGCAAAGACATTCCAAGATGATCAGCAGAATTCCATAAGTTCCTTTGATGGAATCATAATTATATAATATTTTTTATTTGTATTTGGATTGAATCTGAGAGAGGTGGTAAGGTGTCACGTGTTTAAATAATCCATCTACAACTTTCCATTGACAGTAAATTTACTTTTTCATGCCCGCATATTTTAAATTGGGAGAGTTTCTGTTCCACTGAAAGGAATCCGATTCTAAATTTTTTAAATTGAGAAAGAATTGTTATATCCAGGAGAGTTTTGTCCATGATTTAACGTGCTGAGTGAAAGGTTTGCCCTTTCGGTCGTGGGATTTTATTTATAACATGTTTCAACTAGTTGACAATATTATCTAATATGAATGGTGAAGAAGTAATTACAATTCAAAATTTGCAAATTTTTCTGTTGTCAGTGTCGATTAGATTTTAAGCAACTATTAGAGAAAATATCTCATTATGGAAAACCATTAAATCTAATTTTCAGTTTTATTGATGTTAGTCAATCTTCATTTTTATAATTTAATTGTTTTTAATCCAAGATAAACTTAGCTGCCTTATTGTGCTAATTGTAGCTTTAGATGTTGCATTTGGCCATACTAGCCACTCTTCTTAGTAATAGAGATTTGAACTCTCATAAAAAAACTATGTACGATTTACTACAAATTTAAATTCTTTTATATGAAAGGATTTTATTTGTATGTAATGTAACTGAACTATTAATTTTTATGTACGAATTGCAGTACTTCTACGATTCTTGAGAATTTCTTAGTTTGATAAGCACAGAAATTTTAATGGTATGTTGAAAATTAATGATAAATGAGTATTATATTAATATTGGAATTAAAAATCAAATTTAATATATTCCCTAAAAATATTTCACTCTCTTATAATGCCAATAGCATTTTTTATGTTTGAAATGTTGTAATATTAAGTTAATTTTCTTATAACACATTTACTCTTCTCCCCTCTTCCTGATATGATACAATGATGGATCACTCTACCTTATCATGAACCTTGTTACAATAAATATGCTCTGTTGCATAATAATCTGTGTTCACACGTACAATTCAACATCATTTGCAGTACAGTAGAATGTCCATAAGCTATTGCAGCGTTGGCCTTTGCCTAAACATTATAGGAGTCTTCGTCTGAATAATGTATTGAACGGAGGACATAGACAAATGAAAGGAAGAAATGAAAGGAAGAAAATTGACTTCATAGGTAAATCCCACTTCAGCCTGTAGCATTACAATGTTTAGATTAGAATCACGTGATAAAATAAAGAAAATTTACTTCACGTATCACTTATTGCACCTGCAACCGATATTATGATTTGAGGTGGTATTTCATTCCCCTCTTTTGAATTTTATTAACATGCATTCCCACTACAATCAAAAAGTCTCCGCAATATCGCTGTGGTATTGGAATCTGCTGCCCTTTCTTATTTTCAGAGCTTTCCTGCGAAACAAAATAATGCGCGACCACAAGTGGCATGCATTGCAGAAGACTTCTCCCACCAAATAGCATTGCTCCCTTGATTTAGCTATGACCCTTGTTCTTTCTTAAGGTATCCGACTACGTTCGGAACCGTGATTTTAAAAAGGCGCATAAATGGATAACTTTCATGGTATTTAGTGTCATTTAGATTAGAATACATGTATAAAATTGTTTTAATGACATTTTGACAAAAAAATTTTATTTAAATAGAATATTTTGACAAAAAATGAGCATAGAATGACAGATTTTCAAAATATTCTACTCTTGTGAAAAATGCTTCTATTATAATAATATTTTGCATGTATATAGCTCAGACCTCTGTACAGAAGCTCAACTATGGTTTTTGAAAAATTCACATCATTTTCAGAGTTACAATAATTTGAAATAATTATCGGCGTTTTTTTCTTAAAATGCCTCCTCTCTGTTGTCGTAAAACATGGATAAACCCACTTCTAAGTTATATATTTCAAAGATTCTAGTTGAGCCTCTGTACAGAGGTCTGAGCTATATACAGGCAAAATATTATTATTATAGAAGCATTTTGCACAAAAGGACAATATTTTGAAATTCTGTCATTCTATGTTCATTTTTTGTCAAAATATAGTACTTAAATAATTTTTTATTGTAATACTGTTCTTAAAACAATTTTATATACGTTTTCAAATCTAAGTGACACTAAATATCATAAATATTATCCATTTACACGCTTTTCAAAACCACGGTTCCGAACGTAGTCGGATACCTTAAGAAAGTTTTGTTAATAATTGGAAAACTACTGGCTCTCCAATATGCAACATCCACCACTACATCATATTAACTTCGCAATATGTGGAAGGCAGTATGTACTGCTGTATTCCAACGAGATGTCCAAATTTTTTGTCATTCTATGTCGAGGCGCGTAACAGTGGTTATTGCCATGTGTGGTAACAACTGTGTGAATACTGATTCCCTCTCTTCCTAAAAGGCGGTATTTTCAACCAATTCACTTTTGTGCTTTGTTTTAGCTGCCTAAAAAAATTTGACTTGACATCTGCTGCTCTTCTCGGTATTGCATCAGAAATATACTCAGTATAATATTAATTGAAAATTTCGGTGTTTTAATGATGTAAGAAGAAAATAATTAATACCAATATATTTTTTAAACATAAATTACCGAAACGTTTGAGGAAACAGTGACCATACCATTTTCTTATTTCCTATTTCATTTTTACATTCAGTACAAAAGAACATCGAACTGACTGAGTAAGCAATAATAATATCATTTAACGGCTTTCAAATTAAAACAGAAAACATCTGCAATATCTGGTCTCGGCCAGACAAGAAATATAACGACATATCATTTTCAGAAAGAGCTTTAACGGTGTTTTTCAATAGACTAAACATCGAAGCAGATGGCAGCCGAATTTCAGTTTGTTATGTGTCACAACTCTTATGCTTCTTTAATCCATTCACTCTGAACCCTCTCGCTGCGCAATCCACGATTTCCACGGGTAAAGTATAACATAGTAGCACTACGCAGCGAAAGGGTTAATAGCATTCATTTTTTTTTCCAAAAAATTTAGTTTATAAGATCAAGAATTAAAAAAACCATTTTGCTCTGAAGGGTTCAAGTCCAACACAATTCTAACTTAAAAGATTTATCTTATTTATAAAGGACTAACATTGACTAATGCAAGAAATACTTTTTAAAGAGGTACATTTATTGTATACAAAATACTATATAGATAATAAATAAAAAATACATTATTTTTAAAGCTGTGCTCACAGTGCATGCTAGCTTTCAAAAATATTTAACTTAATCCAAACAATGTTGAAAAGTTAATTAGAAGAATTCTTGAAATTTTTTCTTTTATAAAATCATTCTTAAAAAAAATACCAACAAAAGACATGATTAAAGGATATAAAATAATTCTCAAATTCTAAGTTCTAATTTTTTTAAGTTTGAGGAAGTGCTGTTTCTCTCTCAGGAATTTTGAAAACGGTCAGTTTGCATGACTTCTTATCTATGAGAAAATAATGAAGCAGACAAAATAAAAAATTAGAATTTTAAAAATGTGAGGCTACAAACAAAAAATGAGGGCCTATATTTTTGAAGTTATTCTAAGGATCACAATTTGGTCCTAGGCTCTGTGAAAACGAGATGAAAAATCAAAATGTACAATATTTATCTATACATAGAAGGCTTTTTGAATGACTTCTAAAATTATTTCAAAGAAGAAAACAAAACAATAAAAAAAATCTAAAAAGAATTATACATTTTTTATTAAAAAGATGCATAACTCCCCCTTTATACCACAAACATTACATGGGCTTGCAGAAGGATTATATTGCAAACCGTTTCGCAGCTATAAAAAAAATTAAAACAAACAAAAATTCCATCAAGATCTACTCAAAATATGATATTGATTTTCGTGTCTTTAATTTTAAAATATTTTAAATACTTTGAACTGCTAATATTTATAATATAAAAATAAATATTACATATTTTCAATTATTAAAGGTATCATTCTTTTAACGATTTGTATTTTTAATCAATACCATACTTTGTCATCTTGCGAAAAAAGTCCAACAAATCAAAAATCAACTTCAAGTCTAGTTTGCCCATCTTTAATTTCAAAGAAAAATAAATTACACAAGAAGGAAAAAGGTTTTAAAAAAAGTCATCTGCTTTTTTTAATACAGGCAGCTGATGCAACACCGTAGCCTAATTAAAACTGTACTTAGAGGGGGTTACAAAGAACCTTTTTGATTCGATCGAAAAAAGTCAAAATTGAAAACAAAATAAGAAATGAAAAATGAGAAGGGCTTTCAGAGTAAGATTAGAAACCAACAATGTGGATTCTTTCTATTCCTTTCGTTGACGACTTCCATTTTAATTAAAATTCGAGATTTTCTTAATTTTAATTAAAATGCTATAATTGTGTGGGTAACAATCCCTAAGGTGAGATTTATTCCTTCGAAATTAAGGCAAGTTTTTGTATTTCTTAATAATTATATTACATGATTATAATTAGAATTTTATTCACAAAATGTTTTAAATTAGAACATACATCATAAAGGTGAAGAAATTTGAAAAACCCAGTGCCCAATTCATGACTCAAATTTTATGTCACGTGATCGCTTTTAATTTGATTTCCTTTGTTGCCGTGGCAACACTGTAGAAATGACTAAAACGATCGAATTAACAAAATTATTTTACAGTTCATTAAGGAAAATCCTATAAGAGATGCACGCTATAACATTTTTGTGAAATTGCGTTTAAATATGTCTTTCATAAAAATAAAATGTGTAAGTGGGTGGAAGTGCTTGGGTGGGGTAGGTGTTCACACTCGCATCACTCAGTAGTAATGAACTAACTAAATTATGATAATTTAATCTCACATCAAAAAGTTTCTCAGAACATTAACTCCCACGCAAAACTGGATATTTCAGCTAATGCACAGAACTTCTGATACTTGTTTCGTTTTTGGATTTAAATACACAATTTCGGTTTTCTCATTTTTTATTAATGGATTGAACAAGGGTTTCTTTATTTATGTAGCTTTTTTGGTATGCATTCACATATTTTTAATAATTTTACTTTTTAAGCTAAACTTTTAAATACATTTTTTTCCCTTTCCTTTTAATATTTACATACAATTGCATAAATAAATAATATAGCATAAAAATGTATCAAGATGGTATAAAATAAATTATTTTCCAATATTTTCATTTTTCTAACAACCAAGTTTTCATCCGAATGAAACAATAGTATTATTATAATAATAAACTCGCTTAATTTTTTGCAGAATTTTTTTTTCCAGTTCCGGGTATCCGACTACGTTCGGAACCGTGATTTTCAAAAGCGCATAAATGGATAATTTTCATGATATTTAGTGTCACTTAGATTTGAATACATGCATAAAATTGTTTTAAGGACATATTGACAAAAAAAATTTATTTAAACACAATATTTTGGCAAAAAATTAACTTAGAATAATCTTTTTTCCAAATGTTCTCCTTTTGTGAAAAATACTTCTATTATAATAATATAATATTTTGTCTGTATATAGCTCAGGTCTCTGTACAGAGGCTCAACCAGAATTTTTGAAATATATAACTTAGGAGTAGGTTTATCCATGTTTTACAACAGAGGGGAGAACTTTTAAGAAAAAAACGCCGATAATTATTTCAATTGGTGGTAACTCTGAAAAAAATGTGAATTTTTCAAAAATTATAGTTGAGACTCTGTAGAGAGGTCTCAGCTATATACAGGCAAAATATTATTATAATAGAACCATTTTTCACAAAAGGGAGAACACTTGGAAAAAGATTATTTTAAGTTAATTTCTTGCCAAAATATTATATTTAAATTAATTTTTTTTGTCAAAATGTCCTTAAAACAATTTTATGCAGGTATTCTAATCTGAGTGACAGTAAATATCATAAAATTATCAATTTATGCGCTTTTTTAAAATCACGGTTCCGAACGTAGTCGGATACCTTAATAAGTTTACTACGTCAGGGAATAAAAAAAGAAGGAAGATTAAAAAATGTTTAGTAATGGATTAGTAAAAAGCTATTCAACATATAAAAATCAAATAAAAATAATAATAATTTGTAAACAATTTATTGGCAACAGATGATTATTTTCTGCCAACGAAATTTTAAAACCTCGTAGCAAGTTAGTTTGACCGTTCAAAATACTTTTTTACAACATATATTAGAATAAATTATGTTATTTGATCTAAATTTGAAAATAAACATTGAAAATATTTATAACAGGAAACACAAAGCTATTCAATTATGACTAATTAAATCAAAAACGAATTTATTAATTTTTTATAGGATTTGTAAATCAAATGAGACAAGTAATACAAGACTGAATCAAATCTTTGAAATCAAATGCTTCAAAATAACTGAAAATACAATTGTCAACAAATATAATCACAAAAGCAATTAAAACTTCTACATAACTTTCGATAATTTTGAATTCTTTTAAATCAACTGAAGACTTAAATTTTTTCCAATATGTTCCTCTCGAATCACTAAGTTTGCTACATCTGTATCCAATCTTAAAAACAAGCAAATAAAGAGCTAACATCTGAAATAAAAGAATTCATACATATACATAATTATATTTAAAAGAAAAACGTTCTCATCAATTCGTCACACATCCTACAAAAGCATGCATTTACATTTATAATTCTCTCACTCTCCACAGTAATCAGCAATCACTTTAGTGGGTCGAAAACCATCAAACCTGGCATGCCCCCTCATATTTTTTCCCCTTTCGTTCCTAGGTGTATCAAGCAAACAAAAAAACCCGAAATAAAAGCGCTCTGAATCTCTTGTTGCACCTCCGGCAATGCCCCCAGTGGAGAGGGGAAGAGAGAGAGAGAGAGCTTGTGATGTGACGTCACTCTCGTGAAAGCGTGTCCGCGTGTGGAACACGTGCGGAGCAGCTGGTCGATTTTTTTTCTTTCTTTTATTGTTCGAGACTTGCTTGTTTGGCTGGATAGAATTTTTTTTTAACGGTAACAGAGCCTGATAACGAAAAGTCGTCGAACACGGTTCCCGTTTCTCATAATTTTAACTTTAGAACGATGACTTATAAATGTCAATGCAGACCCTAACAAATGCTTTTTTTTGCGTTCCATAAATTTATAGAGAACCGTTACTGTGATCCGGTGTGTGTTTTGAATAATATTGAACTGCTTTAGTAATAGCATAGAAAAATGTAAACTAATTGAAAATATATTGCAAATAAATGTTGAAAATAAAAATATCATAAAATGCAAAATAAAATTTAATTTCACGAAGTCAGAAGAAAATTTAAATCTATTTATATTTTACTGCATCTTAAATTATTTTGAAAATTCTTAAATGCATAAAATCTAAACGAGATCCTTCAAACGTGTAAGTACCTGAATTGTTGGTCCTTTATGGTTTAAAAATAGTAAAATTGCATTCAAATCACCATATCACTTTTATTTATTAGGCTTAACTGCTGCTCCAGTAAAAAGTTGCACGTCAGGAATGTCAACATTAAAGATTGTTGCCAATCTGTCAAAGGAAGAAATTTTACAAAATAAACTGCTTCTAGGTTTAAAAAATTAACTAATATGATTTTAAAAATGAACAACAAAATTATATTTACAATTGCAAAAAAATATTCAAAAAAATAAATACAGCGATTATTTACATTTCGATCCGCTACCGAATAAAGACAAAATATCATGTGAACAATTTATTAGCCCCGGGTAAGAATTAGAAAGCAGTGCCATTTTTTTTCCTTTTATATATTGCGTAGACACAAAACATAACAAAACATTTTTTTTTCTTTTCAAATTACAAAAAGGTTTGATAAAATGTCAGGTAAATAAAAAATAAAGTAGTCTATTTTATTTAATGTCTTGGAGAGAATAGTCGCGTTCAAATAAAGAAGATATTTTTTAAATGGTAAATTAATTTTTCTCTCGATACAAGTACCCTTTTGATTCTTTTTATTTTAAGGAAAATTTTTTAAATTACGTTTTATTACTCGACAAATAAATATATTGAAACTTGTAAACAAAAAAAAAGATACTGATTTTATTTGAATAAAAATAACATATATATTATGCTCAATAATGAAAAAACCTTTTCCAGCAATATCAAAATTTATTTATGTTTTTTCTCTAGAAAACATTTTATCAATTTCAATATTTCTCTAAAAAAAGTGTATTTATATAACGAAAAAAATTTTAATAAAAATTGTATTTATTATTATTATTATTATTTTCCTAAGCATGCGAAACTTTTGAAAAAATGTTTCTTAAACCAATAAAGTAATAACAACAGGGGGAATAATCGAAAATAAAAACATGCAAGAAATTTATTTCATAATTCTGATATTTAGCATAAAAAAAGCGCGAATAAATGTTTTCATTTTACTGATTAATAACATTGAGATTTTACACGTATCGTTAGGATTATCGTAGTTACCAGAGATATTTCCTTCGATAATCAATGAGAATCTGAAAAGACAAGAAATTTTGCGGAAGAATCCTTTGGCTAACCAGGTAGGTAAAAGGGAGACTAGCAGATAACTGACGAAGTCAAACGTGTCATCTGCATGGTAGGTATCACGAAATCATGGTCATCGGACTTATCAAGAAGTTATTTCTTATCTCTCCGCCTATAAGATTATCATTGATCAACTGATGTATACCAGGAAGATTAGCCAACCACTCACGAATAGAAAGAGATTTGGAGATTCTTCTTTCTTCTGCATCAATGATTCTTAATTTTTAAGTGCAGCATTATATATATATATATATATATATATATATATATATATATATCTGAAGAAGATTTCAGCATCTGAACTCATTATAGTCACATGTAGTGAAAACCGATTCGTAAATCTTTACTTCGTTTCCTCGCAAAAGCATGCAATATTAGCAATAGTATTAATAATAATGCTATAAAAAAGGAGGCAAAAGTTTTCGTATTACATTACTGATGTTGGATATCAAGAAAACTCGTTAATACTGAACAGGCTTTTGAGGTAACAGAATAGATAGCCATTTTCTGTAGATTTTACCTACTTTAATCTTCGAAATATAGACCATTGTTTTTTTTAAAACGAATCGAACATTAACATTTTTCAAGTTAAAAAATTTAACAATTTAAATTTATCGCACGAAAAATAAATCATTATTGCGATTATAGATGTGCTCTAATAGGTGTTATGTCATGGTAATGATAATTACGAATATCATAATAATCATTATTATGACATTCGAGTAATATGGCTAGAGTTGAGTTATTGTTGTATGTTAGATTACGAAGGAAATCAATGTTGGAAGCTGTTCCAATAATCTTTTGATGATTCGAAAAGGACAAAATTTGCTACTAAAAACTCATATGAATGTATGATATTACATTTAAACTGTAGTAAAAAAAAAAAAAATTCTCCCCCAAAAAGTTCGGAATATATTTTGTGAAAAAAAAAAGTCAAATATATTACAAAAGAAGACCCATTGGTCGAGTGGCAGCGTATCGCGCTTCCACACCATAGGTCCGGGTTCTAGTATTCCTGGGCTGAGCAAGGTCGACTCAGTCTTTCGTCCCTACGATAAATGAGTACTAAGCTTGCTTTGGGACATACACTGGTAGTCTCGATTCAGACTGACCACCTGATCGAAGCATCTGCTCATGCACCTCAGCACCCAATGGTCACGTATACTGGGATGGGCACAGTAGGCTTTGACCCTCATGGGCTGTTGCGCCACTGAGTTTGAGTTATATTACAAAAGAAGAGAAAGAGTTGAATAAGAGTTTGACGGTAATAATCCTAAGCGCGCGTACTGCAATTCAGATTTAACATAACACAGTCTTCATGGCAGCATGAGTTTTATACACAAAAATTTTTTATGTATACTTGGTGCATTTTAATATCACTTGTGTGCTTGTGTATATATATATTATTTTTATCACATTTTACTATTCTATTACAGTCGAACCTCTATATTGCGAATTTTTCTATACAGCAAACTTTTTGCTGGAACCTTGAACATTCCACAATTTTCTTCGTAAAGTAACCTCTCTAAAGCAAAGTGCATTTTCTATGTAACTAACTTTTTCTTTTCTGATTCGGTTTTTTTCCTCCCTATTTTTAAAGTATTTCTGAACATTTCTAGTTATTCTTTCTTTAACACATTTTATGGTGGTCATAAACCTTGAACTGGTTTTATTAGATCGTAACTCACTGAGAACAATAGAGTTCTGAACGTTTCATCTGAGAAGTGCAACCTTTAACCCCCATTGTCCAGTTCACTAGAAACATCTTCGATATTCCCTTTCACACTCACGTCAGTGGAGTTGTCCCGTGTTCTAGTTATAAAATAATGTATGTTTAATATTACTTGTACATTTTAAATTAGAAAATGTCCTTAAAATTCATGAATTTTAATATAAAATTAATAAATTAATTTGAATAAATCTTAAATTAATTAATTTAAATTAAATCTTAATGTATTGAAAATGCAGTGACACATTCGACATTGTTTTTTCTTGTTTTCCTTGAAGTTTTTCTTTCTTTCTGATGGGTAAGATATATAAAATAAACATATATATATTAATTTTAAAAAAGGTGTGAATAATTACTTTTTTAAATATATAGTGTTTGCGAATTTAAAATTTGTTTTATGTGGTTTATCAAGTATATTAAAAGGTGGACCTCTATTTAACGAATTTTCCATATAACGAACTTCTTTCCGGGATTTAGCGACTTCGTTATATAGAGATCTGATATTAAATTACAGAAAAATGGAAATCTTTATGTATATAATTTTATTTTATTTGCAGTCGAACCGAACAATTTGTTCGTGAATTCATGGTTATTCGTTTTTTCGGGGTCCAAACAAAATACAAAATTCTTGCACTTACCTTTTGGAAATTCAGTAATAAGCAACTACACAAAAAATATCCGTAGTTGGAAAGTACACACTTTTTTTTTAAAAAAAATAATATTGGTTAATTATTACGCTCCAGGTATTTAGAAATTTTAAGATGCTGACTAACAAATGTTTGACTATCTTTCTGATTCCTGACTCGAAAGAATTCTCTTTCGACTTCATGCAGAAAAGAAATTACTACATCATTTACATCCTGCTGCATAAAAGAGAGGTGTGTTTCTATAGTTTCTAATCGCCAAAAGCCCTCGTGTAGCTGAACAGTGCGACGTTAATATTAACTCAACTCAACTCAACTCAACTCAACTATAGTTTCTAAATGATGTAAATCACTAGAAAATGCAACAGTTTTTACAGGAATTTCATTATCAATTTCAGTATTAATAACACTATTCATTGGCTCTAATAAATCAAAAAAATCTTCAATTTCAGTTCCACAAATAAATAGGCAGTCCGTCATCAAGTGTAACATAATGGTTAAAATCTTAAAATATCTTTTGTGTTTTGCTGTGGGATGAGGTAAAAAAAAAAGAAATTTCCTGTACTAAATTCAAAAATCGCATGATAGGCAGCATTCATGACCAGTGACGCACACAAGGGGGGTGTCCTAGGAGTCCGGGCACCCCCCAAAGCACTTGATTTTTTCCAGTTTATTATAATTTTAAGTATATAGTACGTAAAATTGTTATTAATGATTAATTATATTAATTAATGCTAATTATTTATTCAATAATTACTTTTTTATTGTTTTTTGTTCCCGAAAATTGACAAAATCAAAAGGAGCATGATACAATAATGGTGGACTTTCGACCCTGGACACCCCCTTGGAAAATTCCTGTGTGCGCTAATGTTCATGACTCCTCTGCACCCGTAAAGTAGGATAATAATCTACACCAGAGGTGTCAAATTCTCGGCCCGTGGGTCACATGTGGCCGCAACGAGCATTTTTGCGGCCCGACGAGTATATTGCACACAATAATATATAATAAAATATCAAAATATCTCCCGCGAAATAGGAAAGATAGCGGCAGAGAGGAGATGTCAAGTGTCAGAACGCAAGCATTAAATTTTCTTGTTCTTTTATTGTAAGTCTATTATAATGAATTATTCAAAATAAACCCTTGTTTCTATAAATATTGATTTATTTTTGCAGCCCACCTTAAGTTAAACCTTGTTTGCTTGACCCAAGTTAGCCACTGAGTTTGACACCCTTGATCTACACCCTTTCTTACTGCTTACGAGAAAAGTCTTTTTCTGTTCCTTACAAAAAGGAGTTGTTACTTGAATAGGAAATCCAAATTTTTCTAATACAAAATATTGAAGAAAAAAAAAAACGGTACTTATATGCATATTATCGCAACTTATAGGCAACATTTTCTGAAATGAAGCACATGATTGCCAATTCAGCGCATACGACACACGTGAAAATGGGGTTGCCAAATTAGCGAGTTATCTTTAACTTGGCGATTTATCTTGGCGATTCTTGTGATAGTACGTAAGTACCAAAAAAATTTTCAGCTGTTGAAATGATTCGTTTAATCGGAGTTTATTATTCGTTAAATAGCGGTTTTTGCCTTCATTTTAATCAGGAAAAAAGAAAAATTCGTTAAATAGGGGTTCAGTAAGACTATATTTAAAAAATCATATTATTATGAGAAAAGTTCCATTTATATAAAATTGTTCTCAAATAATTGTCTAAGAAAAGAATACGCGAAGAACAAATCTATAAGTATAATGTAGAAATATCCTATCTCGTGTTACTTCTTCTTCGTTACAGCCAAGGAGTATAATGGAAAAAGAAGATTGAGAACCAGTGACGTACGACAATACGACAGGGGCTTATGGAACAAAATAAGCTTGGAAATCCTTGCTCTAGCTTAGCGTTTCTTTAGGTCACTGAACATCTTATTAGATCTATATCTTTCTGACATGATAGATTTAATGTCTAATGCTACCTAGAGAGCTTGTTTCTTTCGTTGCTATTGGGTAGTCTTGTTCACTATTATATAATTATCAAAGCAAGTATTTAAAAAAAAACTGAAAGGAAAACAATTGTTAGTAAAAATAATTGGTTTCAGTCGAAGGAACAATGCTTTTTGATTACTACACTCACGTTTTCTTGTAAGATAAGATTAAAAGGGACATAAAACTTCTAGAATAAAAAATATTCTCACTCAAATTTTTTCGTATAGTTCGCCTTGACATAATTGTAATGTTGTTTGCAAAAGAACTCGACAGCAGAAATCCGATTGATGCTACACTTTAAATTCTTTATCACGTCTCACTGATAAGAGTTAAAAGCTATTTACTGTTATCTGGGCATCCATCCTTAACATATTTATGGTCAACAGGATAATACGATAGTTTTAAATTACTTTTTAGAAAATTCAGGAGTTTTGTCGACGTTCTTTTTCGAACTTCTGAAAAATTTTCAGCTCATTTATCGTAATAAATTCATGCTTTTAATTAAACTTTATACTAAAAGCCATAATTAATTAATTTAGTTAATAAAATCCTATGTATGATAAAACTTTTTTATATAAACTACGTCTAATGAAAAATTTCGTGTAGGACTGATTCACCATTGTATATGGCCAGCTTCATATACGGAAATGCTGTCGTTAAGCATACCTTAGCTAAATGTACGAGAGCCTGAACTAAACGCCGAACACATTTTCAGACAGAAAATTTTTTCAATTTTCTTGAAAATTTGCAACGTTGCAATTCGTACATCTGTTTATTTTATAGCGTTTTCAAAATTTCAAAATATTCCATAAATATTTTTTTATTTTAGCATGTATAGGGATAAGAGAAAAAATGCAAAACAGATTTTATGCTAGGAAAAAAGGGTCAAACCAGATAAAAAAACGAGTAGTATGCAGTGGGCCACACAAGGAGGATGGGGAGGCGGGAAGAGATGGTCCGCCCCAATAGCCCTTGGTCTTTTTTCGATTGATTATAATCTTATGTATATCGTACGTATAATTTAGTTAAGGTTTTGTTATGAATAATTAATTTTATTAATTAATGCTAATTATTTATTCAATAATTAATTTTTTACTGTTTTTTGTATCCGAAAATCGTATAAGTCAAAAGAATATGTTATGCGGCATTTGGGAGCATGATACGAGAATGGTGGACTTTCGACCCTGGACCTTACCCCTCCCTTGAAAAACTCCCGTGTGTGCCGCTGGTAGTATGATTAAGTATGTTGCTCTCTAAAGGATAGTGAAGCCAGAATATATTAATCTTGGAATACTTTTAAATCTGAAAAATTTTCCCAATTCGGGTCCTATTCTTTAACATACTGCGAAGACTGCATTAAATCTAGTTTTATATTTATCTTAACTCGTCATCTACTTTAGCACATCATTTATTTCTCGGTAACATAAATCACCTTCTTAAATAGATCATCTAATATTTTAATACTTATTAAAACAAAAAATGCTGAATTTCAAGAAAAATAAGAAAAGTTCCCTTTCGGGACCGTTTGGGGTTCCTAACTTCAACATGCGATAGCTTTTGAGCTAGAATATTCTGCCCAATATCCCTAGAAATCAATCACTAATTATATGTACGCATTAGTTCGCATTTAAAAATAATATTACTTAACTTAGCTTTCACAAAATGGTTCCCTCATTAAAGTCATTTCTTTTTTCAAAAAACCTTTATGTGGCACGTTTTTTTAAAGGGCTAAATTTATGTGACGTCATAGTCACATGACAGCTGCAGTCACGTATTTTCAGCTAATCAGTTCATACTGTCATTGTGACGTCATACTCACATGATAAATGCACGAACGCATTTCTAGACTATCATTTCTTCGTTCTTGCCAACTTTTGCTTCCCGTAAAATCTTTTTTAAAAAACATAATTATCAATTATAATAATGCACATAGGTAAACAAAATGCACTTCATTTTAAAAGACATACACTATAAGAATTTTTTTTTTAATTGTGAAAAAAATTTGAAGTACCTTAATGCTTGAACAATGCTTAACTATCGAATTTGAAATTTTATTTAAATTTTCCCACAGTACTAAGACAAGCCTTCTTATCTTTAGAGAGAGAGGCCTTCAGGATGGGACTGAATATCAATGAGAATAAAACCAAATACATGCCTTGCACTAAATCGTGTTTTAACAATTCCCATTTTAATACTGGAGAGTATAATTTTGAAGTTGTTATGCAAATTATACTCTCTGTTGTTGTAATTTTGAAGGTTCCGAAATTAACAATAGAAACGATTGTACTACTAAAATCCAAAAGAGAATCACTAAGGCTAATAGATGTCTTAATGGAATACGAAAATATATGAAATCGGATTTAATCAAAAGAAAAACAAAAAGGTTCTATTGTATAAAAGTCTTTTAAGATCAGTATTAACTTACGCATGTGAAACTTGGTCCATGTCTCGAACAGATCAGAACATGATAAGTATCTACGAAAGGAAGACTTTAAGATTTATTTTTGGAGGAATTCCGGAAAACGGAATGTAGCGAAGAAGATCAAATTTCGAGCTCTATCAATCATATAAAGAATCTGACATCGTAACTTCATCAAAATGCAAGAAATTAAATGGGCAGGTCATGTAGTCCGAATGGACGAAAACCGCATCAATAAAAAAGTTTTCAATGCCCAACCAATTGGCACACGAAGAAAGGGCAGGCCAAATCTTAGAAGGATTGATGGCCTAGAAAAAGATGTCCTAGTTTTGAGAACTAAGAATTGGAGAACACTAGCAAGAAGAAGGCTGGCCTGGAAAAGGTTTCTTGAGAAGGCCAAGGCCCACCCTGGGCTGTCGAGCCACTGAGGAAGGAAGGAAGGAATTTAAATTTTACAAGTCGAACAACTGGCACAAGTCTTATGTCAATTTTTAATTCATTCGAAAACACTTGATTGCATTTTAATTAATTTGACCAACTTTTTCGCTAATTTAATATCATCACAAGTACAAGGAAGTAATTTTTATTGTAACTGTTTATGTATCTGCAATTAAATTCATCGAATTGTGAAAAACTGGTTATGAAGAAAATAATCGTAACATTTTTTTAAAAAAAAATAAAATATTCTCACACAGATTATTAAAATTTATTTTAAAAACATTGCTTAAATTGCACACACACACACACACACACACACACAAGCTAAATAAATAAATATCTATTACAAAAATAAATAATAGGTATTTATTTATAAAAAGAAGATTTGTAGTAGAAGTACACTCATTAAATTTTGCATTCTATCTATTTAAAAAATTCGAAAGTATATTCGTTAATAGAAACCATTGTCAATGTAACATTTCAAGTAATATTCAAATATCATTTAAACACAATTTTCTATTTCCGTACAAAATATAATAAATATCTGTTCAGGGGATCGTAACTTTTACTGTTCCTGATTATGAAATAATGAACAGATAAAAAGAATTCCGACTAAAAATTAGGTACCGAAAAAGTTCTGGCACACACACAGGCCATTTCGTTCATTAGACCTAAACTGAAGTGGGTTGTTGTAGTACCGCAATTTTTTTCCCACGTGTCTCGCTAGTGTGGGAAAAACCTTCCAAGAGGATAAAAGTCGTGGGAATTACATAAAAGCTAATTATATCTCATTTCCTGTCACCAGAGTATAAGTAATCAAAGAAATTTGAAGTACATATTTTGTACAAAAGAGTCCTCTGTATGTGCAAAGACTTACGTATAAATGGAGATCTATCTTTATATTGAAATTGTTTTTTTTTATGATCAGTATCTTTTCTGGTTATTATCTAAATAATTTTTTTTCGAAAAGATATTTTAAATAACTGACAAGGAAAAATATACATAAAAACGTTCCAAACCGAACATATTATTCCATCTTTGTGTATTTTTTTAAATTTTTTGTATGCATTCCCTTGAAATCAATAATTTTTTAAAGCGAAGCGTAAATGTATTTTTATAATAAAAATTATTTCTACAAAAAACATTATCTCTCTATCAAAAGTGACTTAGTACATTTAGTATTAAAAAAAGAATTATAACCTTAATATTAAATTAGAACACTTACATAAACGATAGGTCTTCTTTTGGTACAATGAAATTTTTAACAACAAATTTTTATTGTAATGAATATGTATTCGTAAATTATAACTAGAGTTTAAAATTTTTTTAAAGTTTTGAACATTCAGAGATACCCTGAATGTGTTAACATTTTAATGTACCCCTTTTAAAGCTCGAAATTTATTTATTAGTTAATAGAATTCGTGCTGTTGTTGTTGCTTCAAAAGACACTTGTCTGACGGTGGCATTAGAAGCAACGGCCAACAAAATTCATCGTGAGAGATTTACGCCAGTCGTAGCTTTGAACACAATACAGAATTCGTTCACTGCACAACTCGTAGTAAGAAAGTGTAACAAAAACGTTATGACTTTCTTTCTTTTCTTGAATGGTATATTATTAATATAAAATATATATTTCAAATCGAATTTTTCGTTGCTTCAAGTATTTACTTTCATGACCTCCTCAACACTGGCGTAGCTAGTCCCAAGTGAGTCCTGTATCAAAATTCCTTGGGGGGCTCTTTTTTGGAAATAGAAGCTCTGTTAATGGGGCTAGATTCGGACGATGTAAATAAACTGAAAAATGCAGCTCCTGTTCCCGGAACATCATGAAAAGTATACGCGTAGCTATTTAGACGCAAATCCCAGTGATGGAATTAATAACAAAATGGACGGCATCGAACAGTTTGATAGAAAAAAGATAATGCAGAGGAAAAACTCAGTTTATTTTTCAAAAACTAAATAAATGTTTCGTTTTTCAAAAAAAATGAAAAATTTTGTATTAAATTTCTTTAAGTCCTTTTGAATGTTTTTTTCTATTGATTTTTATTAAATACATACACACAAAAACAAACTGTTATAAACTTAATTTTGTTGAAATATGTTTTTTTTTAATGCAATTATCTTTAACACGAAAAAAATATTTCAGGCCACTCAGTTTCGTGTTTAACGTTCACTGTATTCCATATGAATATATATAGTACTTATTGTTTTCATATTAACACGTAAAGGAATAGGATAGGATAGGATCGTAAAGGAATATAATCATAAAAGTGACTTTAAAAAACTTTAATAAAGTGATTTATTTTTACTATCATAATTCTGTGAATTTGTTTTATTTACTTCCAACAATATGATTTTTTTTAAAATGAATTAAAAATTGATTTTTTGCAAGATTAAAATTTTTAAGTAACATACATCTTAAAGTAGCCAGCCGACTACGTTTGGAACCGTGATTTTAAAAAGGCGCATAAATGGATAATTTTCATGATATTTAGTGTCACTTAGATTAGAATACATGTATAAAATTGTTTTAACGACATTGACAAAACAAATTATTTAAATACAATATTTTGGCAAAAAATTAACTTAGAATAACATTTTTTCAAAATGTTCTCCTTTTGTGAAAAATGCTTCTATTAGAATAATATTTTGCCTGTATACAGCTCAGACCTCTGTACAGAGGCTCAACTATGATTCTTGAAAAATTCACATTATTTTCAGATTTACAACCATTTGAAATAATTATCGGCGTTTTTTTTCTTAAAAATTCTCCCCTCTGTTGTCGTAAAACATGGATATAAATCCACTTCTAAGTTATATATTTCAAAAATTCTAGGTGAGCCTCTGTACAGAGGTCTGAGCTACATACAGGCAAAATATTATTATAATAGAAGCATTTTTCACAAAAGGAGAATATTTTGAAAATGGGTCATTCTATGTTCATTTTTTGTCAAAATATAGTACTTAAACAATTTTTTATGGTAATACTATTCTTAAAACAATTTTATATACATTTTCTAATCTAAGTGACACTAAATATCAGAAATATTATCCAGTTATATGCTTTTGCAAAATCATGGTTCCGAACGTAGTCGGATACCAAAACGAAGTTAATATGTTTTTAAATGAGATTTTAATTCTACTTTAATTTATTTTTAATGATTTGAAAATATTTTTTCTTTCAAAGGATCCATTGAAAGCAATCGTGTGAGATTACTTCTCAACTAAAGTCTGACAGATGACGAAAACGACATTGTTAACTGCAGCCCCTGGAGCCGAAATTTGGAGCCTCGGCGTCTGAACACTAAAAGACCTCCCATGGAAAGAGCCCAAATTTGGGGAGCATTAAATTATGGTCCCTACCTCTGAGAAATACAAAAGAAACTGTTTACCATTTCCTTTTCACTAAACTTTCACCCCAACTTTTTTTTCCTTTTTTTATTCCCTTGGTGCTAAAAATAGAACTCCGGACATTCAACTTTATGGGCTCTGAACTTTACTGCCCAACGGTCAGAATTTCTCTCCTGATCCGCCCATCTTCTCAGGGGAGGAGCATACCAAGGTCGCAGTCAGCCAATAATTTCGGCCTAAGAGTAAAATGATAGATGAGGTGCACAACTGAACTACAATTAAAATTACAAAATAGCTTGACATTTCTTGCTTTACAACAAATAATCTCAACAGAAATTAATCCGTGAATTGCAATTAACTATTCTTCTGCTCTCTTTATATTCTGGTGCTTTCTTCTTACTTTCAAATATACTTTACACCAGGAATGTCAAACTCACGCCCCGCAATGAACATTTTTGTAGCCCAGCCAATATATCGGCACACAATAATATACAATAAAATAAAAGAATTTCTCCCGAAATAAGAAAGATATTTGCAAAGAAGAGGTGTCAAGTGTCAAGACGTAAACATTAAATTTTTCTTAATACTTTTAATAATAAATTTTTCTTTAAATTCTTCTTTGATACATGTTTATTCGAAATAAACCTACAATTTCTATGAATATTGATTTTTCGAGGGATCCGTCTAAAGTTAAACCTTGTTTGTATGACCCAATTCATCCTTTGAGTTTGACACCCTTGCTTTACACTTTACGGACAGCTATCTCTCTTCTATATATATATATATATATATATATATATATATATATATATATATATATATATATATATATATATATATATATATATATATATATATATATATATATATATATATATATAAACTATAATTGTTTTTCATATTTTCGTTTCTCTGTTCTAATATTTCTTGAAAAACATATTTTTATCCAGTACTAGGGAGCAAAAAGGAAAAAACATTAGAAATTTGGTGAGGAGAAAAAGAGAGAGATGGATACTGTTTAAAACATGTTTAAATCTGTAATGTAGTCCTACGCATGTGCATCCTAAACGCTATAGAGTTGTTCCAGCCTGAATGTACTGCACTGATTTAAAAAATTCTCCATTTAACGGCTTTTTACATTTTAATTTATACACTGTATATATTTTCTTAAATTTAATACAATTTTCTTCAATATTTAATGCTTTTTTTCACCATTGGGAATGGAACAGTTTATTATTGACAATCAAAAAGTAGCGAAAAGAGATTAGAATCCGACAGGGGGCTAAGTGCTCCTTTTATTATCTCTCCAACGACCAAAATACTAGATTTAATAATTGCTAATAGGTTTCCTCATTTGTGGAGCAATAAATTTACTAGTATGATTGTTCTTTTCGGTATGATTTTCCATTAGTAATTAATTCTCTCTCATCCTCTCTCTCCCTATGTGTATTATTATCTTTCCTTTTCTTGAATTCCCTTCTTTTGTATTTTTTGTGCATTACTTGTGTGTGTGTAATATTTTAATATTTTTCAGATGCTTAACTTCTCATTCGTTTATTTTTAAAGCTTTTTTTTCTTCTTGAATATTTTTATAATACTCTAATAAGTCATTCATGGGGAAAGACTGGCTTCACCACATAATTTTAATCCCGTATTTCGATCTTCGTTTCGAATATAATCCACAGAACTTTTTTGTCATTGTAAAAAATAAAAATACATGAACTTGTAAATGCAAATACTGCTCACACCTGAAACAAATAAATTCTAAAAATTTTAATGAATATTAGGGAAATATGAAAGGAACTCTAATTTAATCATATATATATACCAACAATCAAATAAAGCTTTTTAAATTAACCACATGAATGGTTGTATATTAAATACAGATACAGTAATATTAACTCAATTCACAAAAGAAAAAAAAGGGTAAAGAAGTAATGTATTTATTTACGTTACATTTTTGGTGGAGTTCAAGTGAATGGATTCAAGTGAATGGATCACGGAGAAGATTTAATTTAGAGCTCTATAAAATTTACAAACCAAACTCCAAAGTGTCTTTGTCTGCCTTAATTGGTTCAGTACACACGTTATCATCCTATATTACAACGAATTCTTCCTATGATTCGGTAGGACAGTCCAATCTGACTAGTGTTTTCCATATTTCGTTTATTCCTATCTTTTCGTGTTAAAAAAATCGTGTATTAGAGAGAAACCTTTTCGTGTTAAGCGATTTTCGTTTCCTGTTGAGAGAAAAGGTATGCATGGAGGTATATAGTAGTTTGTGGGGACCGTTGTATTATTTCGTGTTAACCGATATTTCGTCTTAAGCGTTTTCGCGTCAAACATACTTCCCTGTATAAGACTTCATTGAAGTCTTTAAATCGAAATTAATGTTTTTTTAATTATTAGTTAGAATTAACATTCTTCCAAAAGATAGCTTAGGGTTATTCGAGGACTTATTTATACTTTGAACAATGATTAAATGAACGAGAACGAGAGATACCTGAGACTTTTCCTCACTATATTATTCACTTCACCATGCGTGCTGCAGTTCCCAAGATTTCTCACCATGATTGTAAGTGAAAACGGGACTCTCTCAAACCAATGACTGAATTTAAAAATTACTGCCCACGAAATTCGTAATCATAATCACAGAGACTCGTATAAAAAAGACAGAAAATATTCATAAGTGGCTTGCTTGTAAGTCAGTGCTTCTCAAAGTTTCCATATTCGCGACCCAATATTCAACCATAATTTTCATCACGCCCCCCTCAAACAATAACAACGTATCGAATTCAACAATAACATACTTTCACGCTAAAACTACGATACGAATTTTTTTTTCTTAAGTACCATCACGTGTATAAACGTCTCGCTAATCCAACATGTATATAGTCCTGGACGTATATATACGTCTTTTCGAAGAACGATCTTTTCTGCACACTGCTAACCATAACATTTTTTCGAAGGCTTTGGAATGCAATAAAAGGACCTTGACAATGTTTGAGAAAGATTTAATTATTTCAGATTACAGTGGATGATCGGTTAACGAACACTTTCACGAAAGATTTTTGTGTTCGGATAACGAACACATATTCGGAGGTGCTCAGGGAGACACCCCTTAAATTATGGATGAAATTTTGACAACTGTTAGAGATCTGGAATTGGAGGTGAACGAGGATGACACAGAAGAGCTCATAATGGGATATGAAGATGAACTGACGATAGAAGAACTCCAAGAAATTTTGAATGAAGAACACCAAGAAACACAGCGAAATGTGTCTCCTTCTGAACATGAGGAAGACGAAAGAGGACCAATGCCGACACATCTGTCATTAAAGATCTTTTAAAAAAGTGGGATGCTGTCAGAGCAATGGTCTTAAGAATGGCACCCAAACCAAGCTCATGTCAGTAGGGTTGGGGATCTTTACAACGACAATGCTATTAATTACTTCCGGAAAATCCTGAAAAAGAGAGAAAAGCAATCGACATTGGACATGTTCTTCAACGCCCCATAAGCAAAAAATAAAAAGGACTGATTAATATGCAAGACTATGTGTATGTATTATTTTTTTAAAAACTTACTAAGAAATTATACATTTTTTAAAATTTAATTTTTAGATTTCTTACTAGTTCTATTCCATAATGGGTCTCAGAACGAATTAATCGATTTCACATATAATATAAAAGCGCGTTTTTTAGTCTATTTTTAAAAATTATCGATTTCGACTTTTTTACATTTTTTTAAAAGTGAATCGATGATCGGTTAACGAACATAGTCTTGGAATGGATTTTGTTCGTTAACCGATCACCCACTCTATTTGCTTCTTTATTCCTTCCCCCACCCCTCAATTCATCCCATACGTGCGCATACGTGGAAAACTGTTGGCATTATGAAGCGGATTGCGTAACTTTCAATCGACAGTTAATGGATTAATTATTAACCGTACAAATAAAGATAAGTGTTAATTTTTGTAAATAATTTATTTTATATATGACAATCAAATTGGCTCACTGGTTATTTTTAAACTTGTTCTTAACATAGTATTGTTAAATTAACTGTAACGAGAAAATTAATGTCATCGTGGTAAAAGCGTGGGGTGCTCTATATTAATTGATATGATTTCTTACTAGTTCTATTCCAAAATGCTGTGTTAGTATAAAAATATAGTACAAAGCACCCCACACTTTTACCACAATGACATTAATTTTCTCGTTAATCATTTTATTCTTATATTAAGAATTATTTTTTTACTTTTTAGTTCGATTCAATATAAAAGCGCGTTTTTTAGTTTTTATAAGGGTCCGTTCGGCGCATGAATTTTTAAAAAATTATCGATTTCGACTTTTTTACATTTTTTTAAAAGTTCAGACATTTCTGCTTAAAGTGACATATGATACATAGAGATGCGATAATTAGAAGTGTTTTTATTTTTTAAAAGTAAGCCACTCTCATGGACAAATTACAAATTTTTTACTTTAAAGCCTGTTTTCTCAAAATGCAATATTTTCCTCTTTATGGACCTTTTTCTCTCAAAAACTAATTAATGTAGGATCCTCAAAATTTCAGTGAGCATACTTTCAGCATGTTTACACATTTTAATGGAGGGAATAAGATATATCTAGTGAACTATTTAAGATAATGTATTTTTAAACTAAATTTTAAGGAAAAAAATTTGGTACTTTTTGAAAAATTCATAATTATTTTAATTTTTAACAAAAAGACAAAACCCTTCATTAAAGTCTTATTGATAGTACATATAACCTACTGTGAAAATGTCATCAATTAGTAGCTAGAAGTTTTTGAGAAAAGTGTACATAAATATACGTAATTTAACATGGGCTCCTATGGAAGTGCCGGACCCTCTTAAAACTATAATTTATTTTTCATTTTTTAGTTCGATCTACAATAAAAGTCTGTTTTTTTAGTTTTTAAAACTATCATTTATTCTTTATTGAATTTATCCTTGAGTTTGATATTTGGAGCCGGAATTATGTGGCTACTGGAATTAGTCTTGCTCTTCAATGGATATTAATTAATGGGTCTGAAGGGTAATTACTCTCTCCATTTACGGGGGCTCAGATGTGAGTCCATATCGTTATATTCCAAAGATTCCGTCTCCATAGGTACAGGTCTAACTAATAAAAGTGTGTTAAAAAGGAATATTAAGTATCAATCGTAATATCACCTTTTAAACGTATTGTTATAATGTTAATTCGTATCATCACTTCTAAACATTTTGCTTTATCAAATAAAAAAGTATTTAGCAGTTAGAACATAAATTTATCACTTTTTAAACGTATTGATATAATGTTAATTCAATCATCACTTCTAAACATATTGCTTTATCAAAATAAAAAATATTTATCAGTTAGAGCATAAATTATTATTATTCACATGCACGGTTTTGCGGTTTTAGGGTTGCAGCTTAAACTTTTAGTCTCTAAATTTGGATTTAGTCGCAAAATCTGAAAACGGCTTATGCAATTAGTCGCCAAATCTAGAAACGATATAATGAATTAGTCGCCAAATCTCGTAAATACTTAATTATTAAAATCCTGGTCAGGACAATGAAACAAAACTATGAAATTATTGTATTGTCATCGGTCCTTGACAAGTGTGCAAAATTTTGCATTAATCTGACCTTTTAAAGTGGGTAAAAATCGAGTTCAAAGATTCAATTACATACAAGTGAAACTTATAAAAGCGTGTTAAAAAGGGTTACATATTTTAGAAAATATAGACTGCAAAGAATAGTATATTTTTCCAACAAAACAAGGAATAAAAAAATTATTAGTATGTTACTCGAAAATTTTGCTGGAGAAAAAAAACTGATCCGGCAGGCTACTTGCTAGATTTTATGAAACCTTCTACGTCAAAATAACTTCAGTTTGCGATTTTGTGTGTTTTCTAAGATTTTATTAAACATTTTTTTTCAATGTTAGTATTTTCTTTAATCTTCAGTCCCAACTACAATTAATTTATATGTATTTATATGAGAAACCATACCCCTCCCCCCGACTTACGCGAATTCAACTTGCACGATAATCACTCGGTCCCACCTATTGCGTAAGTTCGAGGTATTACTGTATTGGATTTTAGAATTATTTATACATTGTAATTTTATGATTGTTTCATTACTTTATTAACCTTCGACTAGTGGCCTCGGAAAAGCAAGTAAAAGATACTGACTTTATATGTATAAAAAAATATGGTTTCAGTATGTTCAGTGTTTCACAAAAAGTAGAAAAATAATAATTTTCTCAAACAGTATCTGTGTGTAATTTACACAAATACAGAAGAAGGTTTATTTTTATATTCACAAGCTGCGTCAATTTAGTGAAAAAGGAATTTCAACTCCAGTCCCCTTACCGAGGTGACAAAAAAAAAAAAAAAAAAAAAAGCACCCAATATCTGCAATCTCCCCTCTCAAATTTATGAGGATAATCCTCTTAATTGGGAAGGGTATGGAATCGACCAAGATTGGCTCCTATTACAGGCCGTAAAGTTGACTGTGGCTCTTGGATTATCTGCTGCTCGTGGCGATAAGGATTTGCACCATGGTGACATGTGGCCCTCAAGAAGGGATTGGAAAAAGGAAGGGGGAAAAGTGCCACCAGTTCCTTCCTTTTCAAAGACCTCTGACCTCTCACCGCTGCTACTTTGAATTTTTTGTTTTATTTTCTCACTTCACTTATCAGAGCTTTTTGTCTCAACTATATAGGTGGCATCCGTTATGTAGTATGTTTTGACTTTTTTTTTCTTCCGTTAGAAGTGTTTACTTGGTTGTTAGAATGTTGTGATGAATTTGCCGCGAATTTTAAGGATTGAGCAGTGAGAAAATTTGTTTTCGAGATTTATTAAAATTTGTGCGCCACTTTTTAGAAGGATATTTTTTCACTTATCAACGTTTCTAAAAATAATACTAAGAGTGTATTAGAGAACATAAAATTTAGGGGTTACTTTTCCGTTTTACAGGCTCAAATCTTGCCAAACATGCTTTATTGCCGACAACATACAATATAGACATTAAAAAATGTCAATAAATGTTAATCTTGATTAGTTTTTCATTCATGTTTGATGTATTATGAAAAGACGTTACTTATTTTTTCAAGGGGGGAATCCAGGGCCGAAAGTTCACCATTTTCGTATCATGCGCCAATACGCCTCCCAACGTATTCTTTTGATTTTGTCGATTTTCGGGAACAAAAAAAAACAGTACAAAATTAATTTTTGATAAATAATTAGCATTAATTAATAAAATTAATTACAAACACTAAATTAAATTTTACGTACTATATACAGAGGATTATAATCAATCGAAAAAAAAATCAAGGGTTTTGGAGATGGGACCTCCTTTCCCCCCTTGTGTGCGCCATTGCTAGTATGACATTTACGGGGGCGAATGTAAATGGGGGGGGAGGGCATTCCAAAATCATGTATATGAAAACGCCGAGTTGGAGGGGAAGGGGTAATCTCTACTGTAAAAATTAAAAATCGGTTGAACTACGGAGAGGGTTGAACCGTCTATCTCCTCTCCCCCTTGTTTATGCCACTGGACATTTATAAAGCATTTTTTTCTTGAGATTCCTGAGAATTGCAGACATTTTCAATCAGTTGCTAATTTCACAATGCAGTAGAACGTCATTTATCCGAATCAATTGGGACCGGACATCTTTCCGATATGCGATTGTTCGGATAACCGAAAGCCGAATGCGATCCATCCAGTATATGAAACCGGACACTATCAGAATATTGAAAATCATCACATGCGGGAAACGTGCTTGAAGAAAAAACGAAATAGGTGCAAAATGTCACAATTTTATTTTTATTATGGAAAGTAATCATTTATTTTTCACTGTACCATTGTACACCTTCGTTTTTTCGCTGCAAGGTCTCTTGAGCAGCAGTAGTTGAGTAGGATTGCACTCTGATTGTTGTTCGTACCTATTCATAGCTGTCTCTAACGCAGAAAACGCGTCAGCATTTGATGGACCCTTGCTACTTTGGGTGTAGTTGTTGACAAAAAAACTGGTTCGGATATTTGACGCTCCGGATAGGATAATAAACGTTTGAATAAACGACGTTCTACTGTACTTGATATCTGCAATATTTTTTTTTATATAACTATGGATCTATTACGCATTTTGGAATTACCAGCCCTAAAAATTCGTGAAACGTTTTCGCACCATTTGCAATCAAATTCTCTTTTGCTTTAAAACAAACCAGAGAAGATGAAAACAGTAATATTTGGACACAAAAAGGAAGGGGGAATTGTTATTCTCGCAGAAGATATGCTCCAAGATGAATCTGCAGAAAAGCGCGTGATGATCGCGTATTTGACCGCCCTTGACAGCAGGAATTATTAAAGAAGCAAAAAACAGGAAATAAAAGGTATAATAAAAATCTGATGCAGTGATTCGAAGGTCGGACCCAAACGAGATTAAAAAACCCCTTCAGCAGTGAACGTGTTGCGTCAGGGTGATCAGCACCTCTGTGTCTGGCGGCTGTCCAACAGCGCACAGCTCAAGCCAAATTGAAGGTTGTCGATTTAAATTACCACTTTTATAATCCACTTTAATGATACAACTGAATTGCGTAAGCCTCTGCAGAGGTGATTGGAAAAACGTAAGCAATACGTACACTGTGTTTACCTTTCACCACTTCTGTTGCAGCAAGCGACTCGAATTAGAATTTTACAGTTCTTAACACTTAATTCGTTCCCCAAAGTAAATTTTTTTCCTTTTTTAATTTACGTTGAATAATATATTTAAGCCTGCTTTGGTGAAGGTCTTTTTTATTTTTTATTTTTTCCTCTCTCACACTTATATAATTATATTGTGGAACGTACATTAAAAGTTAAAAACAGTAATTTTTTTTATTTATTTTATATGCTGAATACAACAATGCTTCATATTGTTTAACTGTTTTACTTCTCGAAAGCTTACTGCATTTATAGAAAACCTGGTACTTATTTTCATTGCGAACTCTTAGAGATATTTCGAAAACAATTTTGTTACTGAAACTCTTTTGGTTTAATTCAGCTGCTCGCACCCCGTGGTGTGATGAATTATTTGAAAACAAGTTGTTCTACTAAAAATATAAGTGATAGCCCACTAAAGAATCAAGAATCTCCACGGGAAAAAAATCTTGGAAGCAATTCTATGACAATTGTTTCAAAACGAATTTCAAAGATATATTTATAAAGAAGCAATGTATAGGCTTGATGGTTTACTAATATCAAACAAAAAGATACATAAGAAGTATTGATAGCGAACTTCATAATTTTGATTTACAGACAAAATACGAGGTTCACATTGCAACAAGCTTTCCAGTATCCACATTCACCGGCAAACAATTCACATTTTAACAGTTACTAGTGTTCAAAAATATCTTTGAATACTATTGCACAGTTTCAAGTCAAAGTAATGTGGGAACTATATAATATTGGGAAACATAGAGTACATTTTGAGAAACTTTAGATTAAAAGACGATAAATTCCATAGTTGGCTTCTAATCTTGTCCAGGGACGTCTTACGGAATCCAACTACGTTCGGAACCGTGGTTTTACAAAAACGTATAAGTGGATAATATTTATGATATTTAGTGTCACTTAGATTAGAAAATGTATATAAAATTGTTTTAAGAATAGTATTACAATAAAAAATTATTTAAGTACAATATTTTGACAAAAAACGAACATAGAATGACCCATTTTCAAAATATTCTCCTTTTGAGAAAAAGGCTTCTATTATAATAATGTTTTGTCTGTATATAGTTCAGACTTCTGTACAGAGGCTCAACTAGAATATTTGAAATATATAACTTAGAAGTGGGTTTATCCATGTTTTACCACGACAGGGAGGAGAAATTTTAAGAAAAAAACGCTGATAATTATTTCAAATGGTTGTAACTCTGAAAATAATATGAATTTTTCAAGAGTCATAGTTGAGCCTCTGTACAGAGGTCTGAGCTATATACAGGCAATATATTATTATATTAAAAGCATTTTTCACAAAAGGAGAACATTTTGAAAAAAGGTTATTCTAAGTTAATTTTTTGCCGAAATATTGCATTTAAATCATTTTTTTTTTGTCAAAATGTCCTTAAAATAATTTTATACATGTATTCTTATCCAAGCGACACTAAATATCAGGAAAATTATCCATTTATGTGCCTTTTTAAAAACACGGTTCCGAACGTAGTCGGATTATAAGATTCTTACCTTAAGATTCTTTGAGGCCCTGGCCCAGAGAAATCTTAAGATTTCTTGAGGCCTTGGACCCCTATGCAAAAGTAGGTCCTACCTGATATATTTAAAAGTAGACAGTATATAGCATGAATTGTCAAATACTCGTTCAAATGGTTATTTGAAACAAATATGCACGACACAATCTCAAAAAAGTAGGCACAAACCAGCTTGACCGATGGCCGCATTTCGACTGAAGGATTTGAAGGAGTCCTGGGCGTAGTCATGAACAACGGTCATCACATAATAATACAGTCTTAACACCTTTGCCAGTTGACTTGCAGTTTGAAATTCCCTGTTTTTTGGAGAATACGTGCCTGAATAATATTTGACTATTAAAATTATCCGGATCACGTGATCTTATTAAGAGAGTCGAGAACGAAATGGGACCCCGCCCCCGAGGGTGAGGCCCCGGGCCTGAGCTCAGTTGGCCCATGCCTTAAGACCGGGGTGGGCATTAAGTCGATCGCGATTGATCGGTGGACCGCCAAGACATTTGGGGGTGACCGCCTTCACATAAAATCTTAGACGCGCATTCTAAAAGAAACACAGGTGGTTTCCAAGATATTGAAAAGACCCGTGAATAAAACTCCAAACCAAATTTGAGAGACGTTTTGAAGAATTTACTAGACTAGAATCCCACAAAAGTTGCATTCATGGGTTATTCATTTGGCAATGTTGTTGTGAAAAATGTAACTAAATATACACTAGCTAGAAAAAGTCTGTGTTCATGTACTATTATTTACATGAACAATGAAAAAAAAGTTTAAATACTGGAATTTAAAAAACAAATTTTAATTATATTTTATTTAGCTCATTTTAAGTATATATATTCAGAATAACAAAAGTAAATTTGGTTTGCCTTCATAGATTTTAAAATAAAGACAGGCTTGTAACGATAATAACAAAAATAAAGTAGAAAAAGTCTGCGTTCACTGTTTTAGTGTAGTAACTATAAAAATTATTTAAAAAGAGAATAATGAACTATTTAGTAGCTGGTTGGTTAATCTCATCATTTGTGAACCTCCTGAAGTCGTTTCGGCATTGAACTAACAAATCTTGGGGTTTTTTCGGCACTTATCTTTTCCCACATTGGACCTTAAGAACACTCTTCAGCATATCCTTGCTAGATACATTGTGTTGACGAATCCTACGTTCCAACAAATCTCATACGTGTTCGGTAGGATTCAGATCAGATGACTGTGATTTGTTTGACTGTGACTGTGCAGTTGATTTGGGACATTATACAAGAGCCGAAGTTTCACAATCTCAGCGGTGTGCTTAGAATCGTTGTCGTGTTGAAAACGAAACGATTATCCTAAGCCGAGTTAGGTGGCACTTCCCTTTTTAATTGTTTTTAGGACATCAAAGTAATCATATTTGTTCATAATTGATAATATATACTCCAACTTGCCAACATCATTGCTCGCCATGCACTCCCACACCATGACTCTACCGCCGCCGTGCTTTACCGTTGGTACTAAATGCTCTTTTTGAAGCGTTGTGCAAGGTTTTCTCCAGACTGATTTACAACCTTTTATGCCGAAGATACAAAATTTGCCCTCGTCAGAGAATATCACAGTCCTTCAGAACTCAAGAGGCTTATGTATATGATCTTTTTCAAAAGCTATCCGCTTAAGCCGGTTGATCATTGAAATATAAGGCTTTCTGCGAACCACTCGACTATGGTGTCCGGCCTTTTTCAAGATTTTTCTTGCAGTATCCGCCCAAATATTTTTGTTAAACTGCACGTGAATGTCTGTTGCTATTTAAGTTGCAGAAAAATACAGATTTTTTTCACCATTGATGTCATACTTCGTTTTTCTCCGATTGTGAGTTTAGATGGACGACTTTAAAGAGGTTTGGATGTGTAAACTCTTGTAGATTTAAAGTTATAAATAACATGCTGGATAGATGAATACTGCTGTCCAACGGATCTGGCTATATCCCGACGACTTTTTTATCTTTTCACATTGATTTTACGCTCACTGGTGCTAATTTCCTTCTTTTTATTTCCCCATTTCCTTGAATTGCTTCGTATCTCACAAAAACGTAATAATTATTGCGTCACAATTTTCTTAACTATTTTACTTGATAACTAAATGCATTGCCTGTTGATACAAATTCTAAGAACCAAGAATATTCAAATAGTGAACGCAGACTTTTTCTGCCTACTATTTGTGTATTTTGCTACAAAACTCCCGTTATCCTAAGTAGTTTTAATTCAAAATTAACGAATTCTTACATGCTCAATATTTAAATAGTAAACAAATTCGTGAACTTTTGTTTAAAAAAAATTATATTTCTATTAAATTTTACCTTCGCTATATGATTTCTTATAGGTAAACGCAGACTTTTTCTATCAAGTGTACGTTACATGTTTTCTTTATCTCTCGAGGAAAACGAAGCTTTTCTCTTTCAAAAGGGCGTAATTTGTAAAGAATAACTTTTGAAATCTATTGGTTGAAGTAAAGTATCCCAATTTAAAAAAAAAAGCTGCAATTCATTTAACATCGTTTTTTCGCTCTACCTACCTGTCATAATCTACATTTTCAACGAAGATTATAATTAAGACAGCATATTCCCGTTTCACAGACGATCACTTAGAATCCAATGTAAGATTAGCAGTTAGTAATAATATACCGAGGTATATTCAATATTGTGTGGGGGGGGGGCAAATAATACGAAGACTAAGTCGTCTATTGAGACTATAGCTATAAAAACTAATTTTAAGGGGAAATTACTTAATTTGTGAAGTATTGTGAATTGTTTGAGAATGCATCATTTGATATTAAATTTATAGGTATAATTATTATGTTTGTATTTTGCGTTTTACTTAAAACGTAGTTTTAAAAGAGTAAGTTTTGTTTTTCTGCTGTAGTTATACAGGTAAGTATACACATTCTGTATTTTTTATTATTGTAATACAAATATTGTGTTGATATTTTTTTTTTTGCTTATCACAACTATGTCATATGGTGGACCGCGACATCTTGAAGAAATTAAAAGTAGACCGTGCCGTGTAAAAGTCTGCCCACCCCTGCCTCAAGATGTCCGGGGTCTTGTCAGAAGCAAATTTCGAAAACAAAAAAGTGCTCTGAAACCTCTGTTTTGATGCCCGATATTTCGTCGATACATAAGATTTTAAATAATGGAGGAATACACTAGATATAAAATAATATTCAAGAGGTGCATTTGAAACAAGTAATATAAAAAAAATTAAGTCAATTCCTACTTAGATCAACAAAGAAAAATTTTATTTTAGCTACTCTTTATTAACTAGTTACAATTAAAATAAATATGTATATACATATGACAGAATCACAACATTAAGCGGTAATTAATTTTTATTAATTATCATTAAAGTATTGTATTGTCATCCAAAACAATCGTGTATATAAATTTCAGTTCAACTGAATACTTTAACACGTGAGAAAAAAACCTTTTCAAGTTTTGACACAAGTCGCCAAAAGGGTCGCTAAGTCGCCAAAAATGATGCCAACGTATTGTATTTGTAATTCTTTAAATAATTAGTTTTAATCAATTAATTTTTATTAATTATTATTATATTATTGTATTGTCATCCAAAATAATCCTGTATATAAAATTTCGCTCAATTGAGCACTTAAGAATGTATCTTATTAACGATTGAAAATTCCACCAAGATAAATAAATAAATAAATATATAGAGATTGTGAGCTAATAATGTAGGAATTGAAAAAAAAGTAGACTTACGGATTAATCACTTTATTTGAACAGCAAAATAATACTTATAATTTTAAATTTTACTTTAAAACCTAAATCGAATTGTTCTTCCTTTAAAAAACTTGTGTTTTTAAGTAGTAATTTAAATTTACAATTTTTAAGCAAAAAAACCTAAATTAAATATTAAAAATTACAATTAAATTTGTTTTTTTTTTGTTTAAAGAAATCTATGAAAATTATATATATATAAGAACTTTGTTTTTCTCCACCGAGAAAAAAAAATGAAAAGCGTATCTAACATTTCCTGATTTGATTTTATGTTATAAACAATAAGTGAAAAAATGCTAAAGTTCAAATGAGTTTTGAATCATCTAAGTGTTGTTTACACAAAAGGGATTTTTTTTCAACCACCTCTTCGTACTGAACTTACTTAAAATGAGCTTCCACTTAAAATGTTAAAAGATCAGGAATTATAAAATGCGTTCTAAGGTATTATGTTTCATTCTCTTATGCTGATACTGTTATCTATCACCAAAAAAAAGTGTTAAAGATATTTATCTTTATCTGACAAACATTTTAAAACATTTCCTAAACATTTTCCTTATCTCGTCGTTAATAGGTCATTTAATTTAATCTGAATGTTGATGCTCAGTTATAAATATTCCATGATCATATTTACGGATACTTGATTTTCAAAACAGGAAATGAAATGAAATGAAATGAAGTCAGTATAAAACATCTGTCTATCTATGATTGAATTCAAATTTGAATTTTTTAATTAGAAAAAGAAGGAATTGATTGCAATACATTTTTATTGAAAAGTTGCAACAGAGCCAGAATGAATACTTAAAATATAAATTACGATAATAATAAAAATTTGCTCTAAATTTCAAGTAATACTTTTGTGGCTTGGGGAAATAATGTAATGATTATTTACACGTGTGCAAGAAGAAAGTAAACATATTTATTTCGAGGAGAAAATAATAGTCTTCTGATTCCTGATTACGAAGGATATTAAACATGAATATGTTGTACTTTTAATGTATATTGCTGATGCAATAAATAATTTTTATTATATTGCATGTACAAAATCCATTTCTCTTATTGAGTTCTTTATTTTATTTTCTTCCCGTGAAAAAACCTTTACTAAATATATATATATATATATACATATATATATATATATATATAATTCATTATTTAGTGTTCTTCTTAACACATAATTTCACACATATATTTTAAATTAAAATTGTTAAGTTCATGTTTTGAGAAACTTTTCTGCCTTATATATTTCACAGCGTATTCTATCCTTTATACCAGTGATCCGCAACCCCCGGTACCGGTCCGTGGATTAAATGGTGCCAGGCCGCCTAAAGAACATTAAATTATTGCTATTTTATTTAAAGTAGCGCATTTCTCTCGGATTTGCGCAACTTTCCACGGAAATCACTTTATATTTCACGTTAAGGTATCCGAACACGTTGAAAATGACCGAATTCGGACAAGACCGATATTTTTGTTTTCTATTTAATTTAATACATCTATATTTTGGCTTTACAAAACATACTTTGTTTTGATTCTATGCTTCTTAGAGGCCAAGTTACAATCAATTTTATTAAGTTTAAAAAACCGGAAGTGGGTCTTTGATCTACCAGAAGTGGGCATTTAAATTGTTCGAAATCTATCATGGCGAGTCTGATCACACAAAATATTACAAATGTATTTCTATAAAACTTTTTGCACCTGATATTTATGCTATTTTCTAGAGAATGTACTAAAATATTTCTTATAGTATGAATATTATTTGAGTTAGGGCATGTTATTTAAATAATGGTCTCATAAAAGCGTTATTTTTCTTATAACGTTTACTCAATCATCTCTAAAAGTTTCAAATTGTAACAAAACATTAAAATTTCAGTACATTCTCTAGATAAATGTCTCTAGATTGTTTTGGTAATTCTTTTACTAATATAAGTTTATTACTTTTTTCTCTAATTGCTTTGAAGTTTTACAAAAATATTGCTAAAATTTCCCATATTATAGTGATTTTTATGAAATTCCGGCAATTTATTTTAAATATTGTTGATTAAATATTAGTATTTATTGGTATTGAATCCTAAAAATGCCTTTATATGTTTAAATATGTTATTTTGTCAAAAAGTACTCTGAACGTGTTCGAATACCTTAAATCACTTTTATTCATTTTTGGTGTAACTATATTTTATTCTGAAGGCATATTTAAATGCCACTAAATTAAAATTGTTAAATGAAAACAATCTAAAATATAAACAATCAACGTGTCCCACCCTCAGCGGGCCGCGGTAAAATTATCAAACGTTGACCGGTCCGCAGCGATAAAAAGATTGCGGAGCACTGCTGTAAACGATTTATTATCCTTTTCAAAATAGTTTATACGTATCGGTTAACACGAAATAATACAATTGTCCCGACAAACTATGTATTTTCACGCATTTTTTTCTCTTAACACGAAAATATTTTCCTTCTGGAAATGAACAAAATACGGACAACACCATTTGCACAGGTGATATTTAAGAGGGGTATGAAATGAAAGGGAGGTGGTTTCACACGTTTCGTCGAAAGGAGACTAACTTGACTTTGAATACACTCTGAATAATCTGTGACACGAACCAATTTTGTTTATCTAAGCTACTTTTACACTCCACCCCTGTAAATGCCACACAAGAACATTTCATCTTTCATCCGTTGGCTTTGAAATTTGGTGGCGAGTACATCGTAATATAGTGAAAATCAGTGAGTTTGGTTCGCGCGTTCCCCCCTCCCCCCTTTTTTAAGAATTTTTTTACTGTAATGGCAAAGACCTCAGTAGAAAAGCAAACTGTTATTGCGCTTAAAATGAAGATAGAGCTTCTTAAGGCTGTGGATCAAAAACAGATGACGAAAAAGGAAATCTGTGAAGATTTTGGTACTAATACATTTAGTACAAATTTCATTGTGAATGTTTTGTTTCATTCATTTTTCTTAAATACCTGCATATATACTTATCCATGTAAATAAAATGATCTTTAGTAAACTTAGTTTTGTTGAGTTTATGTTTTTTTTTTTTGCGCTATTCTTTAGCATGAAATTCCTTTACCACTAAAAAATATTTCAATCTCCTTAGTTTCGAGTTAAGCGAGTTTCACTGTATTTGAAAGAAAATTCGAAATTTTATAATTCCCAAAATAATCTACAGAATATTGATTACTATGGAACACTCCAATAAAATACTTATGCTTACAAACTCATTGCTGCGCCAACTTTTCGTTTTGGTAACTTGACATAACTGCGTGTACGTGTAAAATGCCTATTTACAATTGAAAATCACTTATTCCAATCTGGTTTGAATATTCTAACGGAAGAATTTATCTTACGAGGAAATCAAATAGTTCGCCAGCATGTCTTTCGATTATCAAGACTAAAGGAAATGATGGCGACCATGGCCTTGTTTTCCAAAGCGGAGTAGCGAAGATCTTAAAGTCTGATAAGGTGAATTTGATTGTCCAAACATAAAAGGTATTAATAATGCTAAAGTATTGTTGGTACTTATTATAATGATATTGGTCATCATTATATAACGATGAATAAAATTCAGTTGTTTTTCTTCAAATGATTTGTCGGAGCTTTTTTAGATTATGATTGATTGTTATTTATGCCCAAAAATTGATTTTTTTGTTTTTATTTCATTGATTCTTCAAAAATTTTGAGTTGCATTTATCATGTGATTAATATAAAATATACGGATGAATTCGTTGATTTTAAACAAATAGAAGAGCTTCCATGCATATAGAAATTTCGAAGCAGTAAAAATGAAAAGGCAAATTACAATATGTAATTTTTGCGCGCAAGGTATTTAATCCGTACATTTGTTGTTGTTGTTGCTCATGCCACCTGTCTGACATAGTCAGATCGAGGCCCACGAAATTCATCGTGGCAATGGGCTAGATGTACACCTGTCGTTGGCCTAAGCCTCAAGCCCTATACAGGTGACAGTACGATTTGGCTCGGTGAAATTCCCGAAGGGACGATAGAACACTGCGATAGATGGCGTCATCATCTATCTCCACCTCCACAATTTAGGCATAGAACTGAAGTGGAGGGAAATTTTCTATAGTTCCCTGCACTCGTGATTCAGCCCACAAGACTTTCGGACTCACTGATTTAACGAGCACGTATTTCATGTGTACTTGGAGGGTATTTGGCGGTGCGGGCATCGAACCCAGGCCTTCCGGTCCGGAGTCTGGTGCTCTAACCACTAGGCTACCCACGGCCCCCGTACATTTAATATAATATACTAAAACAAAACAATTGAAATTTGAATTTTTAAAAATTGATACATTTTGCACCTCAGAAAGCTGAAGATTTCATACAAATTGTTGCAATGTTCATTCAAATATTCTTGATGTATCATTATCTTATTATTAATCTTTAGTGTTATTTATGTACGGGAAAAAACGTCATTATATTTGTTCAATCATTACAAGTATATGTATATTCGTCAATTCTAAATTATATAACTTACCTCACCACTAGATAACTTTTATGTTCTTCACTTATCCTCATGGATTTTTTTTCCTTTTCAGAAATAAGTAAATGAACGATTTTGAAAACGAAAAATTTTATGAACTTAATAAAGCATAGTGAGTGTATCAGAAATTTTATAACAATTTTTTTATACGATATAAAGATGGTATTCATTTTTTTTAAAAAAAATTGTCCTCAGTCATCTCTGTATCCATTTGATTGAAAGTAGTTTTCAGCTTATGTTGAAAAATAAAAACCAATAACAAAATAATTGAACAACAGTGGTGCGCAAAGGGGTGGGAGTCCCCGAATTCAGACCCCCCCCCATAGCCCTCGATTTTTTATCGATTTATTATAATCCTATGTATATATTACGTAAAATTTGATTTTGTATTTGTTATTAATAATTAATTTTATTAATTAATGCTAATTATTTATTAAATAATTAACTTTTTATTGTTTTTGTTCCCGTAAATCGACAAAATCAAAAGAATATGTTGGGCGGCGTATTGGAGCATGGTACCGAAATGGTGGACTTTCGACCCTGGACCCCTTCCTTCCCTTGAAAAATAATTCTGTGCGCCACTGTTTAACTCAGAGCAAATACTAATAAATTTAAATGGAAGTAGTAGGCAGAAAAATAACGATTGTAGTTTTTTTCAACAAATTTTCGGAAATAACATTATAGTCCATCAAAAGTTTGATTATTTATCAACAAATTTTGAAATTTTTGAATTTTCGAAATCTTGAAACAAAAAAGTACAGTGTTAATCTTTAAAAAAAAAGAAAAAAACGGGAGAAGTTCTTGAAAATATGATGGAGGTTAAAACTTTCCCGTGTTGCAAAAAATGATGAACATTTTTAAATTTAAATTAAAAAAATAATGCAAATAAAAGAAATACTTGACGCGTTAATTCTGAAATTAATTACGGTAATTTTTTCAAGAAAGTTAATGCTGATTTTGAAGTTATTAGTTCGAAATCTTTTGATATTTTTCATTAAATATTATAAACTACTTTTTTTTCATCTTAAATGCTTAAATCATTGAAAAATTTATTTTGATTACTTCCGTTATTATTTCAATAAAAAAAATCCTGAGAAAATTGTGGTTATGAAAACGTATTTATTTGAAATGGTGAAGAAGCTAAAAATTTCTTAAACATTCTCAAAATATATTACACCTTATTTTTTCTCTAACATAAATTAAAGTACTTTGTATTATTAAGATTTATGAGGTAGCGTAAAAATTTGGTTAGAAGGGCCATCTTGGATGTCACCTCTTCGCTTGGTCTTGGCTCAAAATTACGAGGTCATTTACCACACCAATAACCTTTGAATTCCTCTAAGTGAGACGCCAATAAATAATAAATCAGTTCAGCCATGAGAAAGTTCCTCTCACAAGAAACTGCACATCAACACATGTGTGGTCAACTACAATTTTAAGTCAAATCGTAGACTAAGGTAGGGTAATTTTGTTATAAATGTCGACTTAACTTTATAAATTTTCAAAACATTTGCTACATCTTGGTTGCATTATCGGTGAACGATTTTTTCTCTTGTCATATATACCACCATTAGTTTTAAAAACAATTTAATTTACTAAGCAAAACTGCGTTTAAAAATGAATCTTTTTTATTTTAATTGTGTAACTAGAATAAATTTTGAGAAGGAAAAGAAAAATCGTTAGAAAGAAAAAAATTTAATCGTAGGTGAAAATATTGTGTTTGACTTCGATGTGTGCGGGGTGATCTCATCACATTAGTTTTTCGATATTCACACATTCAATGGTTGAAATATTATTTTTAAAACTTTGTTTATCGCTTACTTTTATCAACACTTTAAAACAATAGAATAAAAATTAATTATAATTGATTGCAATTTTTGTAAAAAACAAAAATTTTATAAGCACTTTCGCAAAAGAATTATACATGATTTAAGAAGTAGAAATCAAAATATTTCACTGACAAACTTTAACTTTGAGAGAAAAAAACTGAAAAAACGTGAAAAAAATGCAATAAAAATTATTCAAAGAAGTAATAAATTACATATATGAGTAAACATACAATTCATAACATAAATAACTACATTAAATATATCATCAATGTCCAAAACCAATTATAAGAAATTTATAGCGTTTGTGGGTAAACATAGTTATGTTAATGGAGTTAGGAGTTATTTTTCATGCATTACAAACAGAAGGATTAATCTATAAGTTTAGAAAAAGGAATACGTAAAAGTTCGAATGTGTTTATTTTGTTTGGTTTTCCTTTTTGTGAAGAGATGTGTGCAGTTCACCCAAACCCTCCAAAATAAAATAATAATAAAAAAGAGGGGAGGCGATATTTTATTTCTCTGTTGGTCAGCTGTCCGCTTCGACCACTCTGCTTTTCCAAAATTTAAGAGCTTTCTTTTTCTCTCTCTCTGAAGTGTCACACCTTTCCACATGGAATTTGGCTTACTTTTTCGCAGCTGCATCGGTCTCCCAGCGGAAGTTTACACTGAAGCAACAACAATAACAACACACTGACTTCAAAATATGGTTTTCAGACAAACAACTGACTACACTAAAAATATTATATTTTCAATAAGGATAGTAAACGTCACAGCCAGATACAACACATGCACTGAAAACTATGAAAGCGTCCGACTGTAGCCGAAAGATATTTCTTTTTTCAATTCCTACTATTAGCTCCCCCTCTCTCTCTATACATAATTATTTATTTATCTTGGAGGAATTTTCAAACGTTAATAAAATACATTTTAAAGTGCTCAATTGAGCTGAAATTTTATATACGTGATTATTTTGGATGGCAATACAGTAATTTAATTATAATTAATAAAAATTACTTGATTAAAATTAATTATTTAAAGAATTAAAAATACAGCCACGTTGACATCATTTTTGCTGACTTAGCGACACTTTTGGCGACTTGTGTCAAAACTTGAAAAGGTTTTTTTTTCTCACGTTTTGAAGCATTCAGTTGAACTGAAATTTTATATACACTATTGTTTTGGATGACAATACGATACTTTCATTATGATTAATAAAAATTAATTACCACTTAATGTTATGATTCTGTCACATGTTTATACATATTTATATTAATTGTAACTATTTAATAAAAAGCAGCTAAAATTTTTTTTTTTCTTTGTTGATTTAAGTAGGAATTGACTTAAAAAATTTTTTATATTACTTGTGTGTTTAATGGGTGGATAACATGTATAAATTTAATGTAATGAATATTATATTAATTTATCTCGCTTGTAAATGAAATATATATAATTCAAAACACTTTCTTTCGCTTCGAATGCAAAGACGAAAAAATTACTAAGCAGATGCTTTAAAGAATTTTTGAAACTGTTTTTGCTTAAATTCATGCAAATATCCAAAATAATTATCGCTTCTAAAATTTCCATAAAGTTGCATTTCAGTTATTCTTTGTATTATTCATAGAGTTCTAAAATATATTTCATCTCGAAATATAAACATTTAAAATTTTATTTCAGCAAAACATTACTTAAAAATGTTATTAAAATAATTAAATTGCGTATCTTTATTATAAATATGATGATGAAATTAATACAGATATGAAAATATTACACGCAAATGTCATTCTCATCAACGACTGAGAGAAGTGAATTTTAAATATATTTAAAGAAATAATTTAACTCCAGAAAGCATGGCTAACAACACCAAAACCTTTTTGTTTTTTTTTAAATTGATAGCATTTATTATTTTCATAAACAAAAATCGATTAAGATAGGAAAAGATACGAAATGCTATGATATACACTCATAAATATTTGAGATTTCTTATACTTTCAATGTTAGAGGTATATTAAAATAGAACACATACGTAACAAAAGTAATACAATAAATCACTATTTTATTTATTTACTTTTGGTATACCTCCGACAAAAATTTAGTTAAAAGTCGTTATGCCTTCATTAAGCACGATGCCTACGATGTTAATCATGCCCCTTTTTTCCTTAGAATTATTTATTTTAAAAATATTCTCCTTTTATCTCCTTTTATATATCTCCTTTTATACTCTCCTTATTATTTAAAAATACTCTGGAACATGCTTTTATAATAATAATATTTTGCCTATATATAGCTCAGATCTCTGTGCAGAGGACTAGAATGTTTGAAATATTCAACTTAGAAGTGGATTTATTCATATTTTAATATATCAGAGAGGAAAAATTTTAACAAAAAAACACCTATAATTATTTAAATTGGTAGTAACTCTGGAAATAATGTGAATTTTTGTAAAAGCTTAATTCAGGCTCTTTGGAGAAGTCTGAACCAGTAGCGCACACAGGAATTATTTGGGGGGGGTCGAAAGTTCACCATTCTTGTATCATGCTCCTTTTGATTTTGTCGATTTTCGGAAACAAAACACAGTAAAAAACTAATTATTGGATGACTAATTAGCATTAATTAATAAAATTAATCATTAATAACAAATACTTAATGAAATTTTACGTACTATATACTTAGAGTTGTAATCAATCGGAAAAAATTTCAAGGGCTTTGGGGGGTCCAGACCCCCAGGACCCCCTCCTTGTGCGCGCCACTGGTCTGAGCTACGTATAAGCAAAATATTATTATTATAGAGGCATTTTTCATAAACGGAGAACATTTTGAAAATAAATAACCCTTAGCTCATTTTTTGCCAAAATATTGCATTTAAATAATTTCTAATTGTAATAATACTCTTAAGTAATTTTATACGTATATTCTGACTTGAAAAACACTAAATATTTAAAAAATATTCATTTTTACCCTTTTGCAAAATTACAATTCCGAACGTAGTCGGATACCTTAAGCAACACCTAAAAGATTAAACTGAATGAGGTAAATTCGGTTCTGGGCTCGATGAAAACTCCTTTTTGTAACAATTATTTACTAATTTAAGTTAGGTTGCACACAAAGACAACACACTGCGTTAACAAAAATAATGGGCAAAGATTACGGATGATTTTTCACAGCAACCACATTGTCTCCTTACCTGGCCTCTACTGAAGATCAGAGGTCGCTAGAGGGCGTTTCTGCTGTTTAAAACAATCAGTAACAGTTATTATAGCGTGAGCGGTTACAGTACGATATTTCGAACTTTCACACGACTCATTTCTTTCATGGGTCGCAATTTGGAAGCACACACATCAGACTTTTATTCATTCTTTCTTAATTTAAAACTATCAAGGGCAAAAGGAAAAGAGTTGAAAAAGACTAGTTTTGAGCATAATGTTTCTTTTCGTATTTCCCATTGTCACCTCTTCACAAGTTCTTAAAAAATACCAACTCAAAATTTATAATTTCTCGTCACCAATTCTTGTATTCTTTTAACCCTTTATCTACCGCATTATGATTTACTGCAGTTTTTTTCATGCAACATTTTTTTTTATCACTACGTTAAAAATTAAGGGATATACAAACAAAATACTCAACTTTGAGAAATTTAATCCGTTAGAGCAAATTAATTACGGTAAAATCCGGCGTATAACGCGCACCTAGACTTTCAAGCTGAATTTTTTAATTTTTCGATATATTCGCCGTATAACACGCACCCCCTTTTTTTTTACGAAGAAACCTGAAATATTTGTGTACATTGCTTTTTATGTTCTAGTAATTTATTCGAGGTATTATCCCAGACTTATGAAAAAACAGTATACTTCTAGAATTGCAACTTGTAATAACAGGTGTTGATGTATGAAGAAAGGCAGATGAGCTTGAATATGTTATTAATCTTTTGACGAGAACTTCGTTGGGAATAGTGTATTTCGTTCTATTTGTCAGAGAAATAATTTGTCTATATTTTTAAGTTCAGATTAGTAGTAGGCAATGAAAAAAATATTATATGATGGATTTAATGAGTTGCCTTAGAACTATAGAACCAGCTAGGGAAATAAAAATGTAAAAACGGATTTATTTCATTTTTAATATATTTTAATCATCGTGCTATGATAAACACCATAAACTTTTTTAGTTCATAAGGCAAGTCGTTTCTTTTAAATAAATAGTGTTTCGATAAATGTAGGAGTAAATTTTTTTTAGGCTCGTCTCTTTTGTTATTTTTAAAGCTATCGTTTTCATACCCGGCGTATAACGCGTACCCTTAAGTTTCGATCTTATTTTTTGTGTTCAAAGTGCGCGTTATACGCCGGATTTTACGGTAATTAAAGATATTCAACTGTAAAATTAATTATATTTACTTAAAATAAAAAGGCAAATCATTTTCTAAGGTTTTCATTAATATCCGAAATAAGTAAGACACTTAAATTTTGACGTTAACTATTTTTCGGGACAAAATGATAACCTTCACAATCCGCTGAAAACGCAATCTCTGCTATAAAACTGTTCGACTTCCCCGCTAAAATACTCATCATAGAACCCGTGCTGCCGTATATCTTGGAAGAGTGGATTTCAAAGAATATTCCTGCTAATTCGTAAAAATGTTTATTCTATGTAATTTTAAAGTGAGTCAGTGGCGCACACAGGAATTTTTCAAGGGGGTCCGGGGTCGAAAGTTAACCATTCTTGTATCATGCTCCTGTTGATTTTGTCGATTTTCAGTAACAAAACACAGTAAAAAACTAGTTTTTGAATAAATAATTAGCATTAATTAATAAAATTAATCATTAATAGCAAGTAATTAATTAAATTTTACGTACTATATACTTAGAATTATAATCAATCGGGGAAAAAATCAAGGGCTTTGGGGTCCTGGGGTCCGGACCCCTGTGTGCGCCACTGAAGTGAGTGGTACTTAAAAGTACCGTCGGTTGATAAAGAGTTATACCCTTTTTTTTAACATAGGGGAAATGATACAAATCTGAACAAAAGACAATGAAAACAAAATATGTTTTTCTCGTAGGGAATCATGACATGAAAAGGGGGGCATCTCTTTTTCCTGTTCTACAATAACTGCCACCAGAAAGTCACTTTCCATCTTTCAGGGACATTCGAAGAGGAGGATGTATAAGAATTTCGAGGTCAAATTCTTCCAAGATCATTCTACTTTTCTGGAACAAACCGCATACGTACAAATAGCGGAGGAAAAAAGAAAGCAAGTAACTCAATTCTTCTCTGTATTGTTCTCCATCTTAGTCCTCATTTAATTACACCAGAAACCTGTAACGATTGCAAAACCTTAATTGAGACTAAGAAATGGGCAAAGCTTGAAAGAAACCGCCTCAAATCGCCATTTTTTATGACTTTTTTTTGTTTAAAAGAAAGAAAAAAAGATGGCACTTTAAAGATGTGTCAGTCATATGAGAAGGGAGGAAAACGGTGTTGCCCTCTCGTTCAGATTAATTTTCCGTTGACCCTGAATTTCCTTCAGTTTGTTTCAGGGTATAGAAAAAAAGATTGACACTTTCTTCGTCGCTACCCAGCAATTTAAACGTTCGATTACGTGGGTTCCATTGTGATATCATCGGCTCGAGTAAAGAAAGTTCGTTATGCTCATGCTCTCGATGTCACGTTTTTTACCAGATTTCCCAGCGTAAGAAACCCGATAAGTGCATTTATTATTGATAAAAGAGATTTCAGTTGTGTGCAATGAATGGATTCTTATTGTCACTTTTTGGAACGAATTCGTGAAAAAAAATCCCTAGTGTTTCTTTTGTAGTTGCTGTAATGTGTACTTGTAAGAATTCAACAAACGATAAGTATTGTGAATCTATTCTTGTCAAAAAAGGAGAAATTTATTTTTGGATAATAAATATAGAGGTTGAGAACATTTTTGTTTTTGAAAGGAGAAATAATTGACAGAGATCTGCAATCGAATAATTTTTACATTATATCTTTGGGTCCAGAAGTATAACAATTTATACGGAGAGAGATATAGGATGTTCACGTAACCAATCGAAAAATACTAGTGGGAAATTTCTTTTTGTCGGTATAATTAATCTTAATATCCTGTATTCTGGAAAATCGAAATAACAGATTTATATATCAAGGAAAGAGTATAATTAAGCATTAATTTGCATTTTACGTAATAATGTAATGTGCTTCCCGAATCTAATGCTCCTTATTGAAGAATTTTATGTAAAGGGTATTTTTTTAGAGGTATAGAACTTTAAATTGCAATAAAACAACGATGTATTATTCGATTGACATGAATTTTTTTTATTCGAAAGATAATCTTGTGGCATTACATTTTAAATATGATTTCTGGCATAGGACTGCCACGGCTGGCTCGGATGTAGTCCAATCTGGACGTCCAATTTTCGATGACTTTTTCCAACATTTGTGGCCGTATATCGGCAATAACACGGCGAATGTTGTCTTCCAAATGGTCAAGCGTTTGTGGCTTATCCGCATAGACCAATGACTTTACATAGCCCCACAGAAAAATAGTCTAGCGGTGTTAAATCACAAGATCTTGGAGGCCAATTCACAGGTCCAAAACGTGAAATGAGGCGGTCACCAAACGTGTCTTTCAATAAATCGATTGTGGCACGAGCTGTGTGAGATGTTGCGCCGTCTTGTTGGAACCACAGCTCCTGGACATCATGATTGTTCAATTCAGGAATGAAAAAGTTAGTAATCATGGCTCTATACCGATCACCATTGACTGTAACGTTGTGGCCTTCATCGTTTTTGAAGAAGGATTCCACCAGCCCATAAAGCGCACCCAACAGTCAGTTTTTCTGGATGTAACGGTGTTTCGACATACACTTGTGGATTAGCTTCACTCCAAATGCGGCAGTTTTGTTTGTTGACGTAGCCATTCAACCAGAAGTGCGCTTCATCGCTGAACAAAATTCGCTTATGAAAATCGGGAACAACGGCAATCTCGTTTTGGGCCCATTCGACGAATCTGTTCAGGCGTGAGTCTATTCATGATGAATTGCCAAACCAAACTGAGAGTAAATCACTTGACAGCTGTTAAATCGGTCGCCATCTTGGAAAGTAATGCCAACTTAAACTTCTATACCTGAAAAAAAGCACTCTTTATATTATGCTTGAAATTGTGGAAAAATAGAAATAAGAGGAGCTAAGTTTTTACTAATTATTCACTCAATCAACGTATTGAAATTACAATTCAATGGCATCGTAAAAAGTCGTTATAAAAAACAGCTTAATTCTTTAGAATATATTGAGGGAAAAAATTACACTGTGTGATGAAAACAGTTTTTAGTTGACTTAGAAATTCTTTCCACACACACATACATTATGAATGCTCAAAATTCAGAGCCCCTTTTTTTTAAATAAACACTCTTTATTCTTATGCTTAATAATTACTTCATCAATAAAAAAAAATCTGTGTGTGCGTGATTATTACATTTAATTAATATCTACCAATAAGCAGAAAAAATAAACAAAATTTCAGCTTTTGGGTATGATTTATCGAACTTCTATATGTTGACATCCATAAAAATGGTTATATTTAACTATAAACGCAAAATAAACATACAAAATTTGGATGTTGTTTTTAAATTGATGTTTTTTTCGTTGTAATTCTCTATAATTTTTGCGGGAATATGCTTGTTTTCTACAAGTTATTTCTATGAACTTATATTCTTGTATTTTTTTTACAATGTTAACTTTTCTGCTGTATCGAAAACTCCGAGCAGCTGCAAAAACTAAAAGCAGAACTGCCATGAAAAATTAAATGTACAGTCGAACCTCCATATAACGAACCTTTATATTACGAATTTTTCTATATAGGGAACTTTTTCCTGGAACCAAGAACATTTCACGTTTAACTGCATAAAATAACTTCCCTCTAGCGAAGTGCATTTTCTATGTAACGAACTTTTGTGCAGTTCACTAGAAACATCTTTGATATCTTTTTTCACCTTCAAAAACCCCTTCCTCAGTTATAAAATAATGCATATTTAAAATTACTTATATGCTTTAAATTGTAGTAAATGTCTTTAAAATTCATTAATTTTAATATAAAATTATTTTCTTGATGTTGAAAATACAGTATGTTCCTCGATATTCTTTTTTCTTGTTTTCTTTGCGGATGTCTTTTTGATAGGTAACATTTATAAAATAAATAGATATTAATTTAGAAAAGGTGTGAATAATTACTTTTTTTAAATATATAGTGTGTATGAATTTAAAATTTGTTTTATGTGGTTTATAAAATATATTGAAAGATAATCCTCTATATAACGAATTTTACATATAACGAACTTTTTTTCGGGATTCAGCGACTTCGTTATATAGAGGTCCGACTGTATCTATATATTTTACTGAATGAAAATAAAAATGTAGATATTTGTTTTGGTAATCGTGATCTCAGAATTCGATTGAGAGAATCGTCACAGAATCGTCCGCGCGTGTTTGTTTTCTTTTTAGATCGTATAATAGGAAAGACTTAAAATTGTGTCCCGGTCATGTTCAAGCAACAGTCATCAGCTTAATGCAATAAACCATTACAAATTACTTTTTCAAAAACAGCGTATATTCTAAAAATTTACATTCAATTTGCTTTTTAAATTAATAAGTAAATGACATTTATGTAGTGGTGTTATTGCTTTTTTCTCTATATGACTCTATACATTTCGTAATAAATGACATTACATAGACTCTTAAATTTTGTAGATTCTATTTAATGCTACTACTTGAACAATCGACGAACATTTAAGGCTCTTATTCCAATTTCGAATTGATTGATTGATTGACTGGTAATTTATTAACGTCGCATATCAAAGCAGCACGACGGCTGCATGTAACTTCAGAAAAACTCTTATTATTATTTTCGTTTTCAGGTGCATTTTATTTGATTCAAATAAATGCATCAGTCTAGATTTTAGAAAGTAAATAGAAAAATTTCATAAGATTAACACCACATTCACGAATTATCGTGATGGATTCTTAATTAAAATAATATTAGGTTTAAAGTAAATGTGTCACATTCTGGCAACACAAATATTGAATAATCTTTCGAATGCATTTTTATTCCACTAAAATCGATGCATTAGTTGAGGATTAAGAAAGAATAAACAAAAATTTTATAGGATTAACGCTACATTCACGAATTATCGTGATAGTTTTTTAATTAAAATGAGTATTAGGTATAAAGTAAACGTCATTATGGCAAAACAAATATAGAACATTCTTTCGAATGTATTTTATTTAATTCAAATATATGCATTAGCTTAGGATTTAGAAGGAAAACGCAAATTTCATAGGATTAATATTATGTTCACGAATCATCGTGATGGATTTTTAATTAAAAAGAATATTAGGCTTATAGTAAATGTCATTTTGGCAACACAAATAAAGAAATTCGACACTAGTACTTTTCATCCCTCGTTTTTTATTAATGTTTCTCTCTCTATGTTTATCAGAGTTTCAATACAGAAAAAGACTATTCATAAATTCAACGAATAATTCGATTGAATTTCAGGGAAATATTTTTTTAAAAAAAAACATTTTTCGGTTACTTAGATTCGATTATTGCGTTCTTTCAAAGTATTGTGTTTTAATTCACTTTTTAATATTCTCCTCCCAGAATTAAAAAAATACTTAATGAAGATTGGTATTTATTAATCTTTTCCTTCTATCTTAGTTTTTTTTCTCCTTTCATTGATTTCTCTGTGGATATTTAGATTTTTAAAAATATTTAAAAATAATAATAGAGTTTAGAAGATGCAAAAATTAATTTTAAAAAAGTAAATCAAATAAAAAACATGCTTTAGTTTTCATTTTTTTGGGTTGCTCTTTATATAGTTCAAAATAGATAGAAAAACTTTTCTTTGAAAAGGTAATAAATTATAGTACCATATGAACAAATGTAAACCAAATGGAAAAAAACATGCTTCAAATTTTACTCGTTTCGTTGCACTTTATTACAATAAATGTCGTGGATTATCTTTGAAAAGGTGATTATTAATATCAAAAAGTAAAAAGTAAACCAAATAATAAGCATGCTTTAGCTTTCATTCTTTTGGTTGCACTTTAGTATTCAAGTAAATGTAATAGTTTAACTCTGAGAAGATTAGTTACACCATTGGATTAATTTTGCACTGACTCATAAATTACAGTTGGTTGGTAAAAAAGAGAACTCTTAATCGATACAGTAATCCGATTCGATGTTTACAGGAAAACAGTCAAATATCAACCATAACATTTTAATAAAGATAGCTGTGAAGAGATACCTGAATCGATAACGCATTCTTCAGAAAGCACTCTAGATAATATCAGCTCAAAGCACTCCATTAACTGAATGATAATGACACTTAAAGTCTTTGGTACTAAATTTTGTAATACGAGCATTAAATTTCTGAAACTTCTAGATTCTTCTATCAGTTAGAAGCACTTTTATTTATGACGAACTTTTCACGATCGTTTTCACTGTAACCACATTTTGCATCATAAAAACTTTTTAAAAAAAGTGAGAGGAAAAAAAGTTCTAAAATCCCATAGAACATTTTGTTGAGGAAGAAAAAGGAGAGGAAGCAGTTCCGCTTTCCTCAGAATCCATCAGAGCAATTCTGAGAGTTATGTTGCCAATTTGTCACTGATAAATAAGGCAGGTTTAGCACTCCACACGAGCTGGAGGCAATTTCAGGTAAATCTTATCTTATTGCTCAGGTGGTCTGTCAGAGAACAGGGAAAATGCAGACAAATGGAGTTATTTTTCTCTGTTGTAGGCGTTGTAAGTTACAGACGATGTGCCCTTGCAAATAGCACGCATTGAACTCGCCGATAAGGCCTTGTCATAACTACTCTTCAATTAACCATGCAAAAAGGGTGCATTATAAGATGTGTAGATCTTTATTCAGACTAAAATGCTCCCCGGTGTATTTAAGTTAACTGGAAAACAATTTTGTTTTCATTTTAAAGAGGAGTTTTCCTTTTAAGATGAAAATTAAATTGTTTTCCAGATAAAAGGAATTCATCCTTTATTATGGGTTTAGATCAGCGATATTCAACCTGCGGCCAGCTGGGCTTGTTTAAGTGGCCCGGTCATAAGGCCCAATGCTCTGATAAGTTAATTTACTTAAGAACAATTTATTAAAAATTTGGAGGAAAATTCTTTGTCAAGAAATCAAATACCGTAAAATCCGGCGCATAATGCGCTCAGCCGTATAACGAGCACCCATACTTTAGAGCTGCAATTTTTAATTTTAAGATACATTCGCCGTATAACGCACCCCCCTTTTTTTACGAAGAAACTTGATATGTACGTATGTAATGTTCGTATGTTTTGGCGTGATTTATTCGAGGTGTTATCCCAAGCTTTAGAAAAAATAGTATACTTCTAGAACTACAACCCTTTAAGTTCACAAGAAACGTCATTTCTTTAAATAATAATAATAAAATAAATAAATAAACAGTATTTTGATACATATAGACGTCTAATTTTGTTTCCTTTGCTCATCTTTTTTCACTTTTCTAGCTCTCATTTTTATACCCGGTGTATAACGCGCACTCATGAATTTCGATCTTATTTTTTGTGTTAAAAGTGAGCGTTATACGCCGGATTTTACGGTACATCAATTTTGCTTTTGCTGTCGATGTCGTGCAGGTGCGAATTGATATTTTTTCTTTCTTTTTGTAACTGTAACAGTTATTGATAACGGGGACGGGGGTAGCAAATATTTAATGGGTGGAAGTAATTTTTAACTATCCCCCCATGTCCTGTAAGCGAAAAATATTCGAAGAAAATAGGTTGTTTCAAGACAATTGGGAAGTTGACTATTTTGTAATGAAAAACAAACACGGATCAATTATTGTTTGATTTGTTATGAAAGTATGGTATAAAAAAAATACCAATAAACACGAATCGTTCAAAGACACTCTTCCTGGAAGATCTCTTTCAAGAGATGATAAATAGCCTTTCTTGAATAATCTTCGCAACAGCTTCGAAGTGTTTTGTCAGGAGTAATATTATAGCGTTAAAAAGGCATCTAATGAAATTTGTTACATTATTGGTAATCATATGAAACCATTTACTGGTTCAGAAATTGTGAAGTAGTGATTCTTAAATGCTTCCAATTTAGTATTTGATACATTCAGGGACAAAAATATAAATATTCCAAAAAAATAATTAAAAAAACAAAATGGAAGTTTTAATATTTTGATCAATTTTCCACATTTTAAATTTCCCATATTATCTTGGTCTTAAAGCATATTCTCCCCCCATCCTCCTGTTGCAGCCCGCGTGAAATAGCTATCATGTAAAGAGTGTTTTTTTTCCAGGTATAGAAGTTTAAGTTGGCATTATTTTCCAAGATGGTGACCGATTTAACAGCTGTCAAGTGATTTATTCTCAGTTTGGTTTGGCAATTCATCAAAACGATCATCAAGCAAGGCGTAGATTCGTCGAATGGGCCCAAAACGAGATTGCCGTTGTTCCCGATTTTCATAAGCGAATTTTGTTTAGCGATGAAGCGCACTTCTGGTTGAATGGCTACGCCAACAAAACTGCCGCATTTAGAGTGAAGCTAATCCACAAGTGTATGTCGAAACACCGTTACATCCAGAAAAACTGACTGTTGGGTGCGCTTTATGGGCTGGTGGAATCATTGGTTCGTACTTCTTCAAAAACGATGAAGGCCACAACGTTACAGTCAATGGTGATCGGTATAGAGCCATGATTACTAACTTTTTCATTCCTGAATTGAACAATCATGATGTCCAGGAGCTGTGGTTCCAACAAGACGGCGCAACATGTCACACAGCTCGTGCCACAATCGATTTATTGAAAGATACGTGTGGTGACCGCCTAATTTCACGTTTTGGACCTGTGAATTGGCCTCCAAGATCTTGTGATTTAACATCGCTAGACTATTTTCTGTGGGGCTATGTAAAGTCATTGGTCTATGCGGATAAGCCACAAACGCTTGACCATTTGGAAGACAACATTCGCCGTGTTATTGCCGATAGACGGCCACAAATGTTGGAAAAAGTCATCGAAAATTGGACGTCCAGATTGGACTACATCCGAGCCAGCCGTGGCAGTCATATGCCAGAAATCATATTTAAAATGTAATGCCACAAGATTATCTTTCGAATAAAAAAATTCATGTCAATCGAATAATACATCGTTGTTTTATTGCAATTTAAAGTTCTATACCTCTAAAAAAACACCCTATATAACTGCAAGGTTTATCCATTGGGCGTTTGGGGCGGGCGCCCAGGGGCCCGTGTAAGCTAGACTTAACCAGATTTTCTGGTTATAAATTTCGATCCTCCAGTGCCAAAGCGGCCTGTAGATCTTCTGTGCCCAGGGCCCGAAATGAGCTTAAATCGGCATAGTTTGGGAGTGAGATTGTTTGTTGAAATTTTCATCACAGCCTGCCTTTATGTCAGCCAATTGGAATCAATACTTAGTCTTTTTGATATTCATGTAGAAGAACTTTGCTCACAAATATATGTCTCGATCCAAATACGAAGAATATTTTCTAAGCAAATTTCTAAACATGTGGAAACTTTTCAGCAGGGAAAGATTTGTAAAAGTTAATTAATGTCATAGAATTAAACATTTCCTTCACACTGTGATTTAAGTGCAAGTCGTATAAGTTCCAGCTGAAGCTCCTCAGGTGCTGTAACAATATTAGCAGTAATGGGGTAACAGAGAAAAATTGAATTTAGGCTCAAAATTCTTAAAATCCTGAAATCTTCTTGTGATTTGGACCTCCAAACTCGGCACTTGATGATTTCAGCAGAAAAACTTTCAAGTACTTTGTTTTCTCAATAAAGGAATAAGGGAATTCCGATTTCCTAATAGTGGAATATATAAAAGACGAATCTATGGTCGTGCACGGGAAAGAATTCTCGGTTCAAAGAGGATTTTCTAACTGACTTGGTGGACTGCTATTAGCTCACCTGTTGTATAGTACAAAAATCATCAGTGAGAATCATTCCATTTTTCTCATGCTGTTATTGTGTGCTATTAATAACAAGAAAATACGCATTTTTGTGTGAAAATCGCTATTGCAATAGAAAAAGTTCATATTGAGATAATTGGTTTATAAGCTATGAGTTACCTTTCACTGCATTCAAAAAGTTCCGTGAGCATTTTTATACAAATTAGATTTCAGACATTTATCAGAATTGTTTTTAAAAATTGTAACGGGTTCTATTCGGATTTCTTCTAATCCTCTTGGGGGAAAATATTCCTAAACTGTGGTATTAGTTTAAAAACCACTTTTCGTATAGATGACTTGGTTTATGCAAATTCAACTTCTATTTAAATGCCAATCGTTGAGTAGGCGTGGTAATGGTTAAGCGTTGATCGTAGACTAAGTAAAAAAAGTTGAATAAAATTAGATCCTAAAATAATGTCTGCTTATTCCTCGAACTCTCCCACACCCGCGACTTCCGGATCACGACAGTAAACATAAATATTGTTATATTGAAACTTAATATTTAAAGCACTGTAGCACATTGGATAAGCAATGGAATTTCGTGAAAGGCCATGTTCCAGTAGAGTCGTAGATTCAGGAGTTCGTGATCCGATTCCTTTACAGATCTCGCGAAGCGCTCTTATACATTAAATCAAACTGAATTTTTGCTGCGAAAATTACGAGTTCCCGAACCCCACTGAATATCTGTAACGAGTTCGTTACTCGACCAAGCAAGACTACCACGGCCAGTAAACTGTAAGTAATAAATCATTCAGCGTTGCAAATGCTGTGGTCAGAGGGGGAGAGTTAAAAGCCAGGGTGAGAGAATGGAAGATATCGTTCATTAAGCGGTGATGGACGATCAAACTCATTTGCAGGACTCTTGACTCGGTGTTTTCGAGACTGGGTTCCACAGTCCGAAAGCAAGTCAGTAGGTCCGTCACGTACAAACTCGCTGGATCTAATGACCCGACCTTGTAAACAGGTCTGCCAATTTAACGATTTCGGTAATTGTTTTATCTCGTTTTCAGTTCTATCTTTCGATCCTACTTAAAATCGTCTTCTATTTCTTAAACAATATTTTGGTAATTACGATCAATACTTTTTTATAAGAGAGTTAAAAGTGTTGTTCTAAGCAGTTAAAAGAAAAGGGAAACTTAAAAAATAAATTTAAATTCATTCCCACTTAAATTTTTTGGAAATTGAATGGTGAAATCGTGAATTATTCATTTATATTGGTAAATGAAAGATGTATATTTTAAAAGGCCTCTGAGGATACCTTATCAACAAAAATTTGTACTCTAAAATTTCTCAAAACAATACTAAATGAAAGAGGCCTCAAGTCCCTTTAAATACAAGTATGATTACACATAAATAGAATCAACCAAACCATATTAATTCAAAAAATTTACTTTCAAATTTGTAAAAATTTCATCCGTTTAATGATTTTTTTAAAGTTTAAATCTTTTCACAGAATTTCTATACGTTTAGGCATCATTTTATTAAATCAAGAGAATAAAATGACGTAACAAATAAAATTTCAAATCACATTTATAAAAACACATTATAAATTTTAAAAAACACATTATACATATATACATTTATAAAAAAAACGTAAACTAATATTTCATTCCACGTAAAATTCCATCTATTCTTAAAAGCATTGTTAAGTTCTGCGTTTGTTTCTTGTGTTGTATATCGAAATATATCTTTAAGATGCATTTTTCTCCTTTAAAATTCTTTAATTTAAGGTATCCGGCTACGTTCGGAACTATGATTTTACAAAAGAGTATAAATGAAAAATATTTACAATATCTACTGTCACTTCGATTAGAAAATTGTTTTAAGAATAGTATTACAATAAAATATTATTTATGTACAAATATTTTGACAAAAAATGAACATAGAATGACCCATTTTCAAAATATTCTCCTTTTGTGAAAAATGCTTCTATTATAATAATATTTTGCCTCTATATAGCTCAGACCTCTGTACAGAGACTCAACTAGAATTTTTGAAATATATATATTAGAAGTGGGTTTATCCATGCTTACGACAACAGAGGAGAGAAATTTTAAGAAAAAAACGCCGATAATTATTTCAATGGGTTGTAACTCTGAAAATAATGTGAATTTTTCAAAAATCATAGTTGAGCCTCTGAGCTATATACTGGCATTATATTATAATAATAGAAGCATTTTTAACAAAAGGAGAACATTTTGAAAAAAAGTTATTCTAAGTTAATTTTTTGCCGAAATATTGTATTTAAATCATTTTTTTCTGTCAAAATGTATTAAAACAATTTTATACATGTATTCTAATCTAAGTGACACTAGATATCATAAAAACTATCCGTTTATGCGCTTTTTTAAAATCATGGTTCCGAACGTAGTCGAATACCTTAAAGCCACCTACTACAAAATTCATCAAAACACGCAGGTGAAATGTATTTAAATTCCGGATTCGAACTTACTTCTGATAGTGAATGACAATTGTTTTCACACAAATTCATAAAATATGATATAGTTTCTTTTTTATACAACTACAAAATTATCGAAGACTAATTCTGTGATTCACCAAAAAAAAAAAAAGATTTTTTCTATAAATTTTTTTTAGTGTCTTGGAAATTTACAGATCCACCACATTGTTCAGCTTCCAGATTTATGTGATTTTCTAATTAAATTGATTAATAGCAAATCTATAAACTTCAGATGTGTGTGTGTTCTTGTGAAAAAGAATCATTTAAGATTAATTTAATTATTATAGGAATGATGAGAATAATTGCCTTAAAAGAAATATAAAATATTTTTCTCAAAAAAAACCCGTAATGCAAAAGAAAATTAAATATTAAATTGCGAGTAACAAATGTGATTTGCTGCTTGTTAAAGGCAATCTTAATGTTTCTAAAGACATTCGCACAGAAAAATATATTTAAAAAAATAGCAATAAATTCTAACCAACGAAATTGCTACTTCAAGATTTTAAGTTTGAACTTGTTATTTTTTTTAAAAAAAGGCGTACTAAACAACTCGATGTTTATCATGATGGCACCCTTTTTTTAGAACAGTGTTTCAATGTTTCTAAGACAAAGTCCCACACATCTCCTCATTGTAACTAGTGATTTTAAAATATCATATTTATTTAAATTGAAGACAGGAAAATTTATTTTTATTAAATTAAAAAGTTTTTAAAAAAAGAAAATTAGCATGGAAATCAAGTTCAAGGAGAAATGTTCTTATTCTAAAGAAATGAGGTAATATTTTTGAGTGCAAGCCTTCTGATTGGTCAATTTTTTAAGACCATTAAGGCAATATACAACAACGACCAATTTGTTGGGGGTAAAAAAGAACAACTAAATATCCCGACTCGAAATTAGCAACTTCATTCGAATGCGAGTCTCGTGCTTTTTCCGTTTTGTCTACTTTACACCTCTCCCTCCCCCTTTCCATTTTGGAACAGAGAATAAAACAGGTGGTGAGGACGTTTTCAATGCAGCAAATGATACAACATCAACCACTGATGGTGATGAGTTCAGACCATGCGTGCATTTACTTGCCAATGGAATCATGGGAAGGGGGAGGGGGACATAAGGTTGGTAACAGACGGATGTTGAAATCCTGTTGGTTTTTCCAATATTTTCCAACAAGATTGATTAGATTCACAATGTTAACAAAAAAAAAAAGGTGTTTCATTATTTTTTTTTCAAATTTCGTCTTCAAGCACTAATAATGCTCTGCATTAAAATTTCGATTTGCTTGAGTATATAGATGCCGCAAGTAAGAAAATCCATTAAGTGGTATTTATTTAGGAGAACAATGACCTATGAGTGTCAAAATATGATAGATGCATGAGAATCGAATAGAGTTGCTTTTGTTTATGCATTTATGTGCAAGTTTCAGCATTATGTGTGGCTGTTCATTATTCGTTTTCTAATAATAATAATAATAATAATAATAATAATGTTGGCTATTAAAATTTATATTCTGCATTCTACAACAGCAATTTTCAACCGGGATGAGGAATGGAAAGGAATAAAAATCATAAATGAAACTATTATTGAGAAAAAAAGTTTTAAAAGAAATCCTTAACAGAGTATACATGTAAAAATTCCTTTTTTAATTTAACGTTCTGGTATATTTGTCATTACAAATAAACAGTGGCGCACACAGGAATTTTTCAAGGGGGTCCGGGGTTGAAAGTTCACCATTCTTGTATCATGCTCCTTTTGATTTTGTCGATTTTCGGGAACAAAACACAGTAAAAAACTAATTATTGATTAAATAATTAGCATTAATTAATAAAATTAATCGTTAATAACAAATACTTAATTAAATTTTACGTACTATGTACTTAGAATTATAATCAATCGGAAAAAAAATCAAGAGCTTTGGGGGGGTCCGGACCCCAGGACCCCCCCCCTTGTATGCGCCACTGCAAATAAATATTGGTTATTTTTTTAAATAGGTTAAATGTATAATTCAATTATAAGTAAAAAAAATGTATGACAACTATTTAAAATTTTTGTGATATATTTCGAAAACAATATATCATGCCTAAAATCATTCACATAATATAATTCATAGTGCTGAGGAGTTATAATTATTACGGATGTTAATTACAATATATGTGTTATATTTAATATAAATAGAAAAGCACACACACATAATTGTATTATACTTGTTATTATGCTAATTATTTTTGTAAATAACTCATTTATTTTAGATATTTGTGAGAGTAAAATATATATGCATCAGGGGGAAAAGATTTTACAGGGAAGATAGATACATCAAAAAAGCGATCTGTGGGGTTTCTCTCATGAATACAGGGTTCGTACAGTGTAAAAGATTGTAAAAATATGTATTAGAGAGATAGTGTACTAAGTAGAATACATAATGTAAACATTTTATCGGTTCTCTTTATTTCTTTTTTAGTTATCCAACGGAATTTTTTTTACTTTCGTCAAATTATTCCATATAATAATGTTCATTTATGTGTTTAATTTTTATTTCTATTCACACACATTTTTAGGCATTTAAATTTAACATTGAATCCATTTATTTACTAAGAACAAATATAAATGTCTATTTATCTCAGTTTAAAATAAATATTTTACACTTATTTAGAAAAATAAATATAATTCTCAAAAAATAATAATAAAACTCTGTCATGTGATTATATAATTTTAAAAACACATTTTTTAAACTCAAATAACTTATTGTAATCAAAATACGGAAGAAACAAGCGATATTTAATATTTTACGGAGAACTCTAACAATAAAATTAAACAAATAACTCAAAATATTCCCGTGAGAGAGGTTACGTTTCAATTTTCACATTTAAGAAATACTTGGAAATTGTAGCAAGTCCAGAAATTTACTTTTAGCATTTCCTCAACAGTAACTCTTTTCAGTAATTGCTGTAAGTGACAGATAACCTGCGTTAAAAACCTGTTGCGATGAATATAACCTGTCAATCCAAACAAAATTCGATCTCAAGAAAATAATCACATAAATGAAATAGTTCGGCAGAAAAAACTGATGGGTGAATGAGGAAGCATTTTTGGCGCGAATCAAGCTTTGCCCTTTCATTAAATTATTTTAAATGCAATTAGAAAAGTTATTTAGATAAGAACATTGAAAAATAACAATCGAAATTCATGATAAAAAAAAGAGGAAATGAGAATATGCAAAATAAAGAATTAAAAAATATACTGAAATGTGTTATAGATAAGAATTTTGGAAATATTGTCCACGATTTTGAGTTATTGACCATTGAATGTAAAATATTGCTACCTTTAGCCCAGTGCAGGAAAAAGGACGGTGAAGAGCTAGGTATAACTTAAAACTGTTTTGGATTTATCTCAACCACAAATATGACACAATCCATCCATACAAATGATTAAGATGGCTTGGCCATATTTGGAGAAGATCGGAAGATAATCCTATTAATGTCTTGACATTTAAAAAACCTGAGATAATCCGAGATAAAGGAAGACCACCAGCTAGATCAGGGATGGTGAACCGACACTATATTTTGGGCATGCCACCAATCAAAATACGATTTGCATTTACTGAAGTATTTCGAACAAAAGCGAGTAATCGGTCGCAATTTTCAGTGAGATTTTCTCTAAACGCTAAGTTTATTATGTACCCTGATGTGACTTCATTTGTTAAACTGAATTTATCCCAATTCGATTGGTTGAAAATCGACAAAGTTTGAAATGCAACTGAGAGATTGATTTCCAATCTAGTTCAATATGGATTCCAAAATTTATTGAAACAAAGAAAAAGTTGAAATTTATTGAAAAAGAAAGATCAACAAACAGTATAAATAAAAATGCTAATAATGAAATTTTGGAAATCGATTTCAGACACATTTAAATTTTTGAAGAAGATGGATCACACACACACATCCTGTTTCACAACCATATATTCTGCTTATTCCTGCGAACTATTATTTTCGGAGATGAAAAATATTAAAGACTCTCTTAGAAAACGTTTGGCAGATGACTCCAATTCAGCGTGCATTCTTCTAAAAGCAACACCTTACAATCCTAATATAAGTTATTTGTCATCTATTCTGATACCACAAAAGTCTCACTCTAATGTTACTTTAATTTGAATTACTCGTGTAACTAAAACAGTTACTACTATACAGTGCAAAATGAAATTTTTCGAAGTAAATTAAAAGTTTTGAGTGTTGTTAGCATTTAGTTTTATTATTTTACAATAGTCACAAGTCAAAATTCTTTGATGGCACGTTTATACCTCATTAAACATTTCTTTGGAAAAAATGGCCACGTTGATTTATAAAGGTTCGCCACCCCTGAGCTAGATGGTTGGATAACATTGGGAAAAACTTAAATATTTGAAAATTAAAATTTGGAGAGGAGTTGCTACAAATAGAGGATGCTCGGTTGAGGCAGCCTAAACCTGTAAAGGGCTGTTGGGCTTTTGAAGAAGATATTTAACGCTTCTTAAATAATCTCACTATCAATAAAATAAAAATTCATTTTAGAAAAACATTAATTAAGGACTTGATCCTCATAAAAAATCAATTCCATCTTCAAGAGGGTTTCAAGGAAAATTTTGCATTTTGCTTCTAAGGGGACATGGTACGATTTAAAAGAAAATCTTTGATTTAATGATTTGTACAGTTTTTTTTTTTTTTTTTTTTTGCTTGTAACCTATGTACATATATTTCGTAAAACAGTTTTTGTGATCAAAATGCTACAAAGAAATAACCAATTTAATTTTTTACAGAAAGGTTTGAAAATTTATAGAGATTTTAAAATGCTACTCCTGTTACAATAATTGACGTCAGTGTCGCACACAAGGCGGGTGTCCCCGGGTTCGGGCCACCTCTCATGGCCCTTGATTTTTTTTCGATTGATTATAATCCTACGTATATAGTACGTAAAATTTAATAAAGTTTTTGTTATTAATAACTAATTTTATTAATCAATGGTAATTATTTATTCAATAATTAATTTTTTACTGTTTTTCATTCCCGAAAATCGACAAGATTGAAAGAATACGTCGTGCGGTGCAATGGAGCATGATACGAAAACGGTGGACTTTCGACCCTGGACCTTCCCCACCCCTTGAAAAATTCATGTGTGAGCCACTGTTTGACGTACACACATGAAATTTGATTTACAAGCACATCAAACTGTATGTAACATAAATTGGTGTGGGTTTCCTGCTAATAGGGTTTTTATTCGTAAAATACTTTTTGTAAGAAGTGCTTATTGAAAATTCCTACAAAAATGTATAAATTCTAAACTTAACTATTACAAACGGTAACCTGCTAGTAATAAATGTGCGTTATATATATACTGACAATCGCAAAAACCTAGACACTAACCGACTCGACCCCCTGCCATCATTCAACCTTGTAATAATGGTATTTGGTGGTAAGAGCCTAAGCCTAGATACGAACAATGGGCATGAAACAATAATGCTGTATTGACACTGTTGCCAGTTGGCATATAGCTCGAAATTCCCAGTTTTTCGGAGGATACTTCCGGGAATAACATTTATCGATTACAATTATTCGGATCAATGAGGTCAAGTCGAGAACGAGACAAGCCCCCTCCTTCGAGGCCGAGACCCTGGGATCAGACCTAGTTGGCACATGCATTGAAGCATCCCTGTCCATTTATGATTCCTTCCTTCCTCAGAGGCTCGACAAGCCGGGGTGGCCTTGGGATTCTCAAGAAGCCTTTTCCAGGCCAGCCTTCTTCCTGCTAATGTTCTCCAATTTTTAGTTCTTAAAACTAGGAGATCTTTTTCTAGGCCATCAATCCATCTAAGATTTGGTCTGAATTTTCTCCGTGTGCCAATTGGTTGGGTATTGGAGACTTTTTTAGTGGTGCGGACTTCGTCCATCCTGACTACATGACCTGTCCATTTAATTCGTTGTATTTTGATGAAGTTAACAATGTCAGATTCCTTATATGAGTGATAGACAATGCCGGTTCATCAATTGCACGCTTGGGGTGGGACTTAAGTAGCTATCTGGACTTAAGTAGGTTTTCTCGTTATAAATTTCAATCCACCAGTGCCAGGGGGGCCAGTAAATTTTCTGAGCCCAAAGCCCGAAATGAGCTTAAATTGGCACTGGTGATAGAGTTCAAAATTTGACCTTCTTCGCTACGTTCCATTTTCCTGAATTTCCCCAAAATTGAATCTTAAATCTTCCTTTCATAGATACTTATCATGTTCTCATCTGTTTGAGGCTTAGACAAAGTTTCACATGTATAAGTTAATACTGATCTTAAAAGACTTTTATACAATAGAACTTTTTTGGTTTTTCTTTTGATTAAATTTGATTTCATATATTTTCGTATTCTATTAAGACATCTATTACCCAAAGTAACTCTCTTTTGGATTTCAGAAGTACAATCATTTCTATTGTTAATTTTCAAACCTAAATAAGTGAAACTGTCAGCAACTTTAAAATTATACTCTTCACTTTTAAAGCGGGAATTGTCTATTAACGATTCAGTGTTGAAAAATCTACTCTCCCCCTCGAAAAAATATCGTGTACGTCACTGGCATATGCATAATGAAAGGGGTTCATAAGAGAGAAAGTCCATGGACTTTAAATTACTGAGAAAGAATCGTTGAGGTAAAAAAAAAGGTCGAGAACCCTTGCACATTACTTTTTTTCAGCTTCTATTTCTAACAGATTAAAAAGTTACTAAAAGCCAATAAAAAAATTTCTAAACAATGAGACAATTTATGATAATAGCTTGATGATGATTAATGATCTAAAATAACTTATCATAATGCTATTCTATTCTGAATCATTAGAATGGTTTAAAGAAGCCACATAGGAAGATAAGATGGTTAATGTATTGAATATGAGAAGTAAAATAAGGATACATCTTATAAAATTGAATAATTATAGTATATTTAATGTATTTTTGATGACTTTAATCATTTTTTTAGTTTGAAGGATATGTATATAAATAAAAGGTAATAATTAAATGAAAAAAGAATAAATAAAATAAGGTGCTTTGTTGTATAAAAACGATTCGTTTCTGATAAATTTAACAATCATTATCGCCCTTTTTCAATACCATTATAACGAAATAAATTACTTTGGGATTATTAAGTAATGTCATTTAAAGTTTTTTTCCTTTTCTAATTTGTTTTTCTCCCTAATAGTTTTTGGAATGGATTCTAGCCTTCAACTAAAAAAATATAATATTCGAAATTTATAGATAAAGTCGTAAATTGTTATCATACATTTATAAATAATGCTGTAGAACATGATACTGTAGATATATATACTCAAGTAGCCTTACTTTCAAAAAATTTTTAAATTTGCAAATTTTGCGATAAAGCATCACAAAACCGTAAAATATAAAAAAAGTTATATCTTGAAATTCTCTCCAATAATTCTTAAAAGATGATAGATGGCTCTTTTATTTAAAAAAATGTCTCATGCAAATATAATATTTTTTGAATACTGTTATTCAACAATTCTTGTGCATCTTTAAATCGTGATGGCTAATTTTATTTTATCGAATAAACTGTACATTTTTCTATCGGATGAAATCCTGAAAATTTGTCAAAACTATAATATATTTTCTCCAAAAAGTACCTTCAATAAATTAAATCCATTTAACTAGTTATAAAAAAAAAAGAATGAAGGACAAATTTACTATGGATCGACCACGACGAGAAAAACTTGGGTTTCACATCGAGATCACCAAGTTAATTTCATTACAAGGGAGAAACGAAGAATTTCAAATGGCTAATATATGTGACGTCACAGTCACATGATAACTACAATTACGTGTTCCCAGACAATTATTTCATGCGCTTCATTGTTGCCAACTTTTGCTTTTTGCAGAAACTTTCTTTTAAAAAGTACACACTTGTCAACAGTAATAATGCACATAGGTAAACAAAACGCGCTTGATTTTAAAGTACGTAAATCATAATCGAAGAGGTTTTTTTTTATTTTTGAAGAACTTTTTTAGTAGAATTCTAATACTTGAACATTTTTTTACCCGATCATCAAATATAAAATTTTATCTATAATCTACAAATAGAGTAACATGACATCTACAACTCTAATGTGAGTTTTGAATTCAATGGAAAACATGTGATTTTTATAATGTGACCGCCGTGACGGTCACATTATAAAAACCACGTAATAAAATTCACGACGCGTTGTGAATTTAGTCCGTTAGAGCAGTGATTCGCAATCCCCGGTCCGCGGACCGGTCCGTGGATCAAATGGTGCCGAGTCGCCTAAAGAACATTAAACTATTGCCATTTTGTTTAAAATGGTGCATTTCTCTCGGATTTGCGCAACTTTCCACGTTAAATCACTTTTATTCATTTTTGGTGTAACTATATTTTATTCTGAAGGCATATTAAATGTAACTAATTTAAAATTGTTAAATCAAAACAATCTAAAATATAAACAATCAACGTGTCCCACCCTCAGCGGGACACGGTAAAATTATCAAACGTTGACCGGTCCGCAGCGATAAAAAGGTTGCGGAGCACTGCGTTAGAGTAATCTTACCATTTGGAGTTAATATGTTTTTAAGATTTGTGAAGAATTATAGATACACCACAACACAAGCAGGATATTAAAAAACTATGCTTTACTGCTAAATTATGCAACCTATTATGTTTAGACATTATTCAATGCCTTTTAAAAATGAAATAGTAGAAACTTCAATTATAAATGATTAATTGACTAATTTAATCACTTAAGCTACACGTGCTTATCCCTTTTCATTGCTATAATACAGTGTTTCCCAAAGGGAATTATGACGACTTGCAAGGGGTCCACATAAGCGAAAAAATAACTTGGGGGTCCATGAGGTGTAGATGGGGTCTATGATAGTGGCTCATTAAACCAGATTGTGACTTTAATTTCGAAAGAAAATTAAATCTATTGAAAACCAGATTTTACTTATAAAGAGTGTTTTTTTTCCAGGTACAGAAGTTTAAGTTGGCATTACTTTCCAAGATGGCGAACGATTTAACAGCTGTCAAGTGATTTATTCTCAGTTTGGTTTGGCAATTCATCAAAACGATCATCAAGCAAGGCGTAGATTCGTCGAATGGGCCCAAAACGAAATTGACGTTGTTCCCGATTTTCATAAGCGAATTTTGTTTAGCGATGAAGCGCACTTCTGGTTGAATGGCTACGTCAACAAACAAAACTGCCGCATTTCGAGTGAAGCTAATTCACAAGTGTATGTCGAAACACCGTTACATCCAGAAAAACTGACTGTTTGGTGCGCTTTATGGGCTGGTGGAATCATTGGTCCGTACTTCTTCAAAAACGATGAAGGCCACAACGTTACAGTCAATGGTGATCGGTATAGAGCCATGATTACTAACTTTTTCATTCCTGAATTGAACAATCATGATGTCCAGGAGCTGTGGTTCCAACAAGACGGCGCAACACGTCACACAGCTCGTGCCACAATCGATTTATTGAAAGACACGTTGGGTGACCGCCTAATTTCACGTTTTGGACCTGTGAATTGGCCTCCAAGATCTTGTGATTTAACACCGCTAGACTATTTTCTGTGGGGCTGTGTAAAGTCATTGGTCTATGCGGATAAGCCACAAACGCTGGACCATTTGGAAGACAACATTCGCCGTGTTATTGCCGATAGACGGCCACAAATGTTGGAAAAAGTAATCGAAAATTGGACGTCCAGATTGGACTACGTCCGAGCCAGCCCTGGCAGTCCTATGCCAGAAATCATATTTAAAATGTAATGCCACAAGATTATCTTTCGAATAAAAAAAATTCATCTCAATCGAATAATACATCGTTGTTTTATTGCAATTTAAAGTTCTATACCTCTAAAAAAACACCCTTTATAACATTGGAGATTGTGAATTTTCTCAATTTATCAGAACGCTTTTTATCTACGTTCAGCATTTAAATGCCTTTTATTCATATTTTGAAACAAATTTTGAGAAGTCTTTGACTGTGGTACAATCAATTAATATGGTCACATTGAAAATAAAACTTTCATATTACTTTCGGAATGGGCACTAAAACGAAGATCTTAAAGTAAAGTTTAGAAAAGGATACAGGCAATTTTGGCTTTAAAGAGACATACCTGTTATTTGCCCCCAAATTATGGAATATAGAATGAAAATTTTTAATTGCTTCTCCTAGTTAGGATCATGGTTGCCAATCTCTAAAACAAAAGAAAGAAAGGATGGAGGAAAAACTGGTCACTAATAACAGAGGAGATTTAGGGTTAAACCTGACAAGACTGATACCAAATGTTGAAAATTTGTTATTGAAACACCACATTCAACCCTCCCAATAAAAGCATTTGTTTGCTGTTCAGTTATTTTATGAATGAATTAAATTATAATCTAATTAATTAACATGTTCTTTTTAAATTTTGAACGCTATACTTGATTCTAGTTAGAAATTTATTTCTTTTAAAGTAAGTAGCTCTGTACTAGCTGTCAAAAAAACATTTAAGTTGATAAATTTGCATAAATTCAATATTAGGTAAGCAGAGGTTGTAGGAACCCCCCTGGGTTCCACCCTAAACACAAAGATTAATTTGAGGCAAAGAATGACCAGAGGCCATTTGTATAATAATAACTTATATTTATTCACTTGGTTCAAATATCAAAATTTTAATGACAAATAGTAATCTATATGTCTACGTCAAAAAAAAGGGATTTACCTTTAATATATTTAGTTAAATTACGAAATATGAAATTAATCAATAACTACGCTCAATATCAAAAGGGTTTACCGGAATAGGAGGTCTGAGAAATACTCGCAACTTGAATTAGTAGCTTTCATTAAACTTGAACTAAATTTATTAAACTAACACTTGTGGTAAGCGGTATTAAACTAGAATATATCACCTGGTAGTACTTATGATCTCTTCAGGTATATTAACTTCCTAAGGTTCCTTCGCTGAATACTAACAGCAATAATCCACTATCGTAATCCAATTGAATCCTATAAACCTTGTCATTACTGCTGCTGGCTCAATAGCCTTCTCCGCTAAGTTACAACGCTCTCCTTAAATACCTTATCCTACTTTACATATCCAATCTTCTTCTTTTAGAGGTGATTGAAAATATACGCGAATTTACAATCCCCAAAGACGCCCAAGAATATTAGTGGAAAGGTTCCGTAAAGATACGTCACAAGGTGTATTCGAAACCGAAAATCATGGCTAGGGGTCTATGAGACAAAAATGTTTGGGAACCTCTGCTATAATGTAAATTATATAAAAACTCCAGCGGTCACAAGCGATTTCTATATATTATACCAGTTTTTCTACATATTCTAAACCCATCCTGAGATATCCATCCATAAAAATAATACAAATAAATTCTGTGTAAAGACATCCGAGTAATTTCAGACCCTAAAAATCAACGCGTTAACCTGTCCAAGATATCAGCGGAAAACAATAGCAGCGCCAATCGAAACTATCAAAGATACAATTGTAGCCACTTTTGGTAATATTTTAAAAGTTCTTCCTTTTCCTCTCTTTATCTCCCCCAACTTAGTACGAAAATAAATCCATATGTATCAAGCAAGAGGAGTTATTTGAGCTCATTTTTACCTGCGCAGGAACATTCCAACAACCATAAAAGAAAATTGGCTTGATGCTAAAAATTCGAAATCGTTCCCATTAAAGAACGACATTTTTCCTAAAAGTTAAGGTGGTTGCATTTAAATGCGGTACAAACAATGCCAACGGAATTACGCGAAATAGCATTCGTGACTGCAGAACGCAATGTTAGATAATATATTTTCCGATTTAAAACCGTCGTTATATGAGTGTTATATGCATCTAACCGCAATCTTTTGTCGTTCTTTTATTTTTAAAAAAGGGTCTAATCCGGGTTCTCAAGGTTATGATATGGTAGTTTGTTTCAATGCTTTCCCCATAGCAACAACCTTTTGAAATGGAAATAGAAAAAGGACGTACTGTAAGCGCAAGTAAGCTCTTATAATTGCGTGTAAGCGTATACGAAAATAGATAACATGGATCGGTTCGCTGCCTTGATCTAAAGTAAATATATAAGCTGGCTTCGAAAAAGTATAACAGCTTCTAAGTTAGGAAAATATTATGTATAAAACAAGAAAAACTGCAGAAATACACGGTTCATAGTATTTTTATAATAAGAATCTTTGAGATGGAATATTTCGAACAGTTGTTCGATTGTTACATGAAGTATTGCAGATAAAGATAGCCCTTCAAAATCAACAATAAAAAAAGCTTTCAAACAGTAAGTTTTCTCAAATAAATTTTTTAAATGGGGGATATTGTCATAAAAATAACTTTTATGTTTTTAGATATATGAATTCTCTATTTTTTAACCCGGAGAAAAGACATTAAATAAACATTTTCAACTAATAAAATTTGTTCTAAAATCTCATTTTTGTTGTTTTAAAAGGCCAACAGACTTTGAATTCAATAATTGGAGCAATCAATAATAATTTACATATTGCCACAATCTGAATACAAAATATTGTTTTAATAATATGAAATTAGTATCGATACAGTTCGAAACATAACAAATAAATACACAATTAAAAGCATTAAAAAATAACGACAATATAATATGTTACTAAAGATAAATTGAGATGATATTTAAAAATTTTTGAAACGTGTTAAATAAACCAAAACATACTTTTTAAATGCTAAGTTGATTATTATTATTATTATCAATGTTCTGTAACAAAGCCACTACAGAGAAAATGTTAAACTTTTTTGTTAAACATAGAAAATATTAATTTTTGAACTAAAAACTTTTTTTTACATTATTCCTAAATTGTACTTTTTTTCTTGTAAATTGTACTTCAGCCAATAATATACACAAGTAGTAGCGCACACAGGAATTTTTCAGGGGACGGGAGAGAGGTCCGGGGTCGAAAGTTCACCATTCTTGTATCATGCTCCTTTTGATTTTGTCGATTTTCGGGAACAAAATACAGTAAAAAACTAATTATTGAATAAACAATTAGCATTAATTAATAAAATCAATCATTAATAAAAAATATTTAATTAAATTTTTCGTACTGTATACTTAGAATTACAATCAATCGAGAAAAAAATAAAGGGCTTTGGAGGGATCCGGACCCCCAGGCCCACCCCCTTGTGGACACCACTGCACACAAGCAATGTAGTGGAACTGTAAATTGTCGAAATCGAACTGCCAATGCATTCCCCCTTTAAAATAAAAAAGTTCTTTTCGTTTTAAATTTAAATTTCTTAGTATTATATACTCAATTTCATATACTTCAGATCATTTTTAATTACTAGTTCCATTATTAAATGTAAAGCACTGCATTTGTTAAATGTTGAAAATGCTCTCAGGTTTCACTTAAATATTTGAATTTCTGTTATTATGCACATATTAGTTTGATTTATTTTGATACTAAATATTTCTGAGTCTTTGAAAGCATTGTAATCAGATTTTCAAAATATTTTCTTTGAATAACTATTCTTGATATAAACGTAATAAATTTATTATTTTTCTATTGACACAACAGCCGTGGGTATGCCTTCTCAAGAGCCCTCTTCCATACCGATCTCCACTTAATAACAGTTCTTTAAGCTTTTAAAATCGTTCTCTCAATATTTGAGTCTACCCTCAATTCTAATTCCAATAAGTTTGTAAATGAAAATTCTGAACGTCCAGGATGAGGGGTCCATACGGTAGATGTGGCCCGTAAACCTCAACGACCAATCTTGTTGGATTTAATGACATCTGCTTCTTTAAATTTCTGATATAACTCAAAATTATGTCGTGGTCTTCACAATCCAAACTCTCATTCACAGCACCAAAGATATATCTGTCGCAGGAAAATGATGAAATTAGGAGTTTCATCAAATCCCTAAAGGAATTGATCAATTGACGGAGGATGTTAAAATAATGTCTCTTCGCCATCATTTCCCTGATAAAAGTAAGTGATTTGAACAAATCCCTGATCTGTTTCAGTGAAATGATGAAATAATATTGTCAAAAGTTTAAAAGTGTTTATTTAACAAATATGGTGCATTATTAAACGTAGAAGTAAGTAATATAACGATAGTTAATGAAATACAAATTATTTATTCGAAGCTAATTAACAAATAATTAGAGAATTAGGCTGATATTTTTTATGTGCAACATCTTTCCTCTCGGTTACTTACACACTAAAATATCAATCCGTATGTTAATCCTATGGTGTCATTTTTTAAAAGATAGGGGGTTGATATTTAGGGGATCGATAGGTACTACCTGTATGATTAGGAAGCACAGGGACTCGACCCCCCTCCTCCTGGACAGCATTTTGCCAATGCAAATCCTGACTAGTTCATCATTTCACTGAAACAGTTCAGGGATTTGATGAAATCACTTACTTTCATCAGGAAAATGACCTTGAAGAGACGTTATTTTAATACCTCCCGTCAATTGATCATATTCCTTAGGGATTTGATGAAATTTTTAATTTCGTCATTTCCCTGCGACATATCTAAGAACTTTTCGCTCAAAGGTGGCTAGCTATTCAGCTTATGATTTGGTCCGAATCCAAGCTTCAGATCCATTGGTAAGTACGGATCTGATGATTGTTTGATATGGGGCATCATTTTCGTATATCTTTTAATAAGTTTTGACTTTATAAAGGGTGTTTTTTTAGAGGTATAGAACTTTAAATTGCAATAAAACAACGATGTATTATTCGATTGACATGAATTTTTTTTATTCGAAAGATAATTTTGTGGCATTACATTTTAAATATGATTTCTGGCATAGGACTGCCACGGCTGGCTCGGATGTAGTCCAATCTGGACGTCCAATTTTCGATGATTTTTTCCAACATTTGTGGCCGTATATCGGCAATAACACGGCGAATGTTGTCTTCCAAATGGTCAAGCGTTTGTGGCTTATCCGCATAGACCAATGACTTTACATAGCCCCACAGAAAATAGTCTAGCGGTGTTAAATCACAAGATCTTGGAGGCCAATTCACAGGTCCAAAACGTGAAATTAGGCGGTCACCCAACGTGTCTTTCAATAAATCGATTGTGGCACGAGCTGTGTGACATGTTGCGCCGTCTTGTTGGAACCCCAGCTCCCGGACATCATGATTGTTCAATTCAGGAATGAAAAAGTTAGTAATCATGGCTCTATACCGATCACCATTGACTGTAACGTTGTGGCCTTCATCGTTTTGAAGAAGTACGGATTTCCACCAGTCCATAAAGCGCACCACCAATCAGTCAGTTTTTCTGGATGTAACGGTGTTTCGACATACACTTGTGGATTAGCTTCACTCCAAATGCGGCAGTTTTGTTTGTTGACGTAGCCATTCAACCAGAAGTGCGCTTCATCGCTAAACAAAATTCGCTTATGAAAATCGGGAACAACGGCAAACCAAACTGAGAATAAATCACTTGACAGCTGTTAAATCGGTCGCCATCTTGGAAAGTAATACCAACTTTAACTTCTATATCTGAAAAAAAAACACTCTTTATAATAATAAGAAAGCTCTTGAATCATGAATACAGCTATTAGCAGCAATAATACGTCTTTTAATTTCAGCGCCAATGTCATTTAGAATGTTAATGTTTGAGCCCAAATAGAAAAAATTATCAACCACTTTTAACTTGTAATTTTCAGTCTGCACTTATTTAAAACCTACTAGGGTTTTTGTAATTGACATGTATTTAGCTTTGTTCTTCATAAATAATTAGATGCAGCTTTTCAGCCGAATTTTTTATTTAGAGTTCAAAAATTTAAAAGAATAACTTTCTGTTTCTTGAATTTTATGAAAAACTCTTCTATCTTATTTTCCTACATTCATAGCGAAATAACCATTTACTTTCCTTTTCAAATATCTGTTTCTCTTCCTTGCGTTTGTACAAGCAGCTTTTATCATTTTTATAACGGCATTTTCAGGTTATTTATTGCGTGGGTTTCGTCTGTTTACACTTTCTTCTTTCTTCTTATTCCTTGACTAGAATATTTTGAAAGATGCGTAAACTGACCTTCAACTGCTTAGCCTCGACTCCACCTAGTAAGGATTTTAAAAACATGACTCACGATACATCCGTTATAATTGTATTGAAATTCAAAGCATTAAAACCGAAGAACTTGGGAAAACTTTTAACTGTATTCTTTTTTAATCCGAAAATAGTTTTTTTTAAATATATTCATCGATATATGTACTGTATTAAATCTTCTAAAGAATTACCACTTGTCTCTATTCAAAATTTTGTTCTATAAAAACATGGATTAATTACAAAAACTGATTACAAATACATAAATATAAATTTATTTTTGCAGGTTAAAAAAATTATTGCACCTTTATTGGGTCACCAAATGCACAAAATGCATTACTTCATTTCATTCTATAAGAATAAAAGTACGACAAGTTTTTTATGGTATACAAGGTGCACAGTACAACGGTTACAAACTTTCTGGACAGTGTAACGCAGTGGCGTAACGTACACCCCCCATCCGCACCGCGGGGTGACCTAGGGTTCCAGAGGGCCCAAAGTTTGACTCCCGTGAAGTACCTACCCTTTGTAAAATCCAACTTGGGGGCCCAAATGTTCTCCGTTACATCACTGGTGTAACGTTTCCTGCCACATAGCTGTGAATCGGCTTCTTTGTGGATATGATCAACACGTTCAAGGAACATCTGCACCCTTAAAATATTGCGCGGTATTGTCTTGGACATCGTCCCGGCAAACTTTGACGCCGCAAGGACCCCCTTCTACGCCCACGAACCGGATGTAACTCGAGGATAAAGGGGCCGACCGCTATGATCCTGAAGCCTAAAGGTCAGGTCAGAGAGAGAGACGGTAAAAAAAAAAAACTTTTGTAGAGACGAGACATGACCTCCTCCCTCACAAACAACCGAATTTGGACTAACCTAAGCAATATTTTTAATAAGTTCAATGCGTATACTGTAATTAATAGCTGCGACGAAAATAAACTAAATATTTAAATTAATAAATATCACGCTACCTTTATTTATCTCAAACGTCACAACAGATAGAGTGCACGTAGACAACGAGGAATCACATAGGAATACATTGTCGGAAACGCTTTCTTGTCGTGGTAGTGACGACACGAAAAACAAGAAAGATAGGACAAGAATAAGAGGAGAAAAAATCTTTGTTATTCTTAGTACAGCAAAAATTCTTTGGTTGGTGCACCCGATAAATGGTGCGACGTAAACCGAAGCATTCCGTTGACGATGCCTGCGCACATGCAGTTAACGCTGCCGCGCTTGCTCCGAGATTTCATTTCGCCTGCCAACAAAGTGATAATAGGATGGAACGTTACACGAACGCCAAGCTCGCTGATATGCATACATACGGAGGCGCTGATTGCAATGAACGAGTTGCACAGTGGTTGTAAGCCCAACAATCCCTCAGAAGGCAAACACCCAGCCCCACCTTCTTTGCAGGATTACACCAGAGATTGTCTGACAGCGGATCCTTTATCATGGATGCAGATAAATGTGTGTGAGCGAGAAGAGTAAAAACTCCAAACAAAGAGAAGACTGTTCTGGTACAGAAAAATCCTGGTACCATTGAGTGGGCTATCGCCGTTATGTCGGGATTTCCCATATGACCGTCTGATGGATCTTGAGTACTTACTACGTGCACCTCTATTACTCTGACATACACCCCTGTTGTCCCTTTAATGTTCTTTTTTCTTAATTTTTTGCTGTAGGAAGAATAACAAATATGTTTTCTCTTCTTATTCTAGCCCTGTCTTTCTTGTGTTTTGTATCGTCACAACCACACCAGGAAAGCATTTCCAACCATGCATTCCTATGTGATTTAGGAGTCACTCAATGCTTTAATTGCAATTTGTATCACACAGCAGTGCCAATTTAAGCTCATTTCGAGCTCTTAGCGTAGAAGATCTACATGTCCCCTTAAGCACTGGCGGATCGAAATTTATAACCAAAAACTGGTTAAGTGTAGGTTATCCAGGCTCTTTCAAATCCCTCCGGGCCCCTGGATGCCCTCCCCAAGCACCCAATGAATAAACCGACACTGTCTCGCAGCCGTGTCATCTCAAACCACGCTGTCTCAAATGTGGCAAGGACCATCTCATAAAAGATTGTGAAATTAAGGGAAGGCTGGAAAATCCCTACTGCATTAACTGGCTGGAATATGGCCACACTGCGTGTTACACGAAGAGTCCAAAATTCCCCAAGTCCAAACAAGGCTCCCTCCTAGAAAAATCAACAGAGCCAAAAACTTCAGTAGCAAAAATTTTAGACGAGGAATTTCCTCCCCTAACACTGTTAGCAGTAAAATCCCTGACTCTCCAACACTAGACGAAAATACCACCCCTAGAAATAACAATGTCAATAGCAAAAGTTTCCGAGGATTCCCGAAGCAAGATAACAATGAATCTGACCCACACAGCACAAGTCCTGGAACTTGTTAATATTATTTCTAAATTAGTTAAAAGAAACCCTAAAATTCTCGAGCTTATCACTAAGCTTACATCATTAGAAGAAACAGACAAAGAAAAAACCTATCTTTTAGTTAAAGCTTTGCTTGTATGTGAACAAAATTATTAAAACAAAATTATTTTAACTAAAATAATATCCCCCTCCCTTTTAAATCAATTTCATTTTCACGTTAACGTAATTTCAGAGGACCTCTCTTTTTATTTCAATAGTTCTAATTTTTTAACTCTGAAAAGGGCAGAAAATCCAAAAGCTCACTACCATCATCCAATAGAAATGCTTCATTCAAGAACAGTGGCGTAACGTACACCCCCGCATCGCGGGAGGGGGCAGGGTTCTAAGGGGCCCAAGGCCTGACTGACGCAAGTGCCTACCCTTTGTAAAATTCAACGTGGGGGACCAAAACCTGACTTTGCAGGGGGCCCAAATGTTCTCCGTTACGCCACTGTTCAAGAAGCCTAAGTTTTTCATCTCCCAGCTGACCCTATTAGTTCTTGCCTTTCGAAACTACGCCTCCACCCTACTAGCTAAGACTGCAACACCAAGCGAGCCACTGGTCATTTCCAGATTGGGGACCGAGTACTGCTGTCCTGTTTATGTCTAAACTCTCCTATGTGATTGCTCATCTTCTGGGTTTACTCTATACGTCCTCTAAGTGTGGAACTGCTGAACTGATACACCCTGTATTTATGTTATTAAATTAAATCTCACTATCTGTAGGTTCACTAAAGTTTGTTTAGATGGTTCTCTTTCATTCCTTTGTTTATCTTATTTTATATATAGAGAGAGAGTATAGATACTATAATAGTTCATGTTTGAACAAGATAAATGTATTGATTTTAGCCACAATCTTATGAACACATTTACCTTTATTATCACTTAATACATTTAGATTGGATTCTACACTTAAGATAAAAATTAACTCTTCACCTTTGAATATGTCATATTTTTGAAAATGATTTCATTACATTTATTTTAGAATTGATATTTACAGCCACGAATATGATTTTATGTTTTTAACCAACTCTAAGCAACGTAAATTGAATTTTTGCCTTTTTTAAAAATAATTTTTCTCAAAAAAAGAACATACTCTCTCATATTTCTTTCTTCGCAAACAAATAAATTTTTTGTTCTTCCAAGAATCTGTTTTTTGAAAACATTTTCTGCATTAATAAATTGCTTATAGAAAATGTTATTGTAATTCGAAACGAACATTATTTTTTCCCCGCCATTGGCGCAGGTGCAAGCAGTAATTGTAACCTTTTCAAACGTAGCATTGAAAGAGAATTAGTGCGTAATTATTAGATGTCAGCTCGTATTTTTCTGACGTATGGGATTTAGAAAACGATTTTTGCGCAAGGTTACACACAAAAGTTAAACTGAAGTGAAATTGTACGCTTAAAATATTAAGCTAATAATCGATAAAAGAACAATTAAGTAATAATTCACAGAATATTTTTCTCTTTGAAAACGGTTAAAATTTTTACCCGCTGAATCATAAACGGAAGGAAGTTCTTTAACAAATGTTTATAAAACGAATTAAATAACCATTTGGAAGAGAGGGGGTGAGGGTGACCAAACCTCATGTATATTTTACTACAATGGGGAAAACGACTCTTTTTGTTTGAAGTTCTTGTTAAAAAGTTATTTGAAAAGTAAAGATATTATCACTCTGCAACTGAATTTACTATTTTTTATTTTAAAATGTACCGAATGTACTTTTTGATATATTTTTCTCTCTCTTTTTCAATTCCTACTATTAGATCACACTTTCTATATATTTATTTATCTTGGTGGAATTTTCAATCACTAATAAAATACATTTTTAAAGCGCTCATTTAAGCTGAAATTTCATATACGTAATTATTTTGGATGACAATACAATTTTAACTATAATTAATAAAAAATAATAAATTAAAACTAATTATTTCAAGAATTACACAAATACAGCCACGTTGGCATCATTTCTGGCAACTTAACGACCATTTTAGCGACTTGTGTATATAATGAAAAGGTTTTTTTTTTTACATTTTAAAGCGCTCGTTTGAGCTGCAATTTTCTATACACTATTATTTGGGGTAAAAATACGATAATTTACTTATAATTAATTAAAATTAATTGACTGAAACTAATTATTTTAAGAATTACAGATACATTTACGTTGGTTTCATTTTTAGCGACTTGGGTCAAAACTTTAAAAGATATTTTTCTTACGTTTTAAAGCATTCAGTTGAACTGAAATTTTATATTCATGATTGTTTTGAATGACAATACGATACTTCAATCATAATTAATAAAAATTAATTACCACTTAATGTTGTGATTCTGTCATAAGTATATACATATTTATATTAATTGTAACGATTTAATAAAAAAGTAGCTAAAATAAAATTTTTCTATTTTGATCTAAGTAGGAATTGACTTGAAATTTTTTTTTATGTTACATATGTTTATCGACGAACACTTTTAATTTGGCTTATCTGAGCCATAGAAGTATTTATATGAAATACATATTCGGATGAATTATTCTGAGCCAAACCCATCGGATACACATTTTTGCTATTTTTTTTAATATAAGTTTGAAGAAAGATATTAAGTTATAACCTAAAAATGGAAGTTGAATCCGAGTTCGTTATATTCCAAATTTGGCATAACGGTTATATGTAAATCATTTGGGAAAGAAACTCGTTACAAAGATATTAGTCTAAAAAAGCAGATATTTAATCAATAAATTTAATAAAATTTGAAATTACAGTTTGAAAATTTTTTTGTTGTGCTCGAGGAATTAAAATAAAAAATCTGTTTATTATGGTAAAAAACAAACTTTTTCAATTTTGTCATAGTATATAAGAAATTAAAATGACGAAGGTCAATTAGAAAAAGGAAGTCTTTAACAACTAAAATAGTACATTAACTAAATTAAACTAAGTAAAAATTCTCTTTTTTTCAGGTTGTTGCTTTCCTTCCCATACATGGATGGTGCAGAGAAGGACATGGAAGTCAAACATTTGCCGGTGAATGTGCATTTCATTTACCTTATGTGAAATTTTGATTACGGATTTAAATTGCTGTGTTCTGTATTTGAATGTTTTTTGAATATTAACTATTGGGTATAGATAATTGTGTGTTATTTGTTTTCTGTTAAAAGAAAATTTAATTGCAATAATTAAAGAGTTTCAGAACAAATTTTCTCCAAAAGAAATTACCTCTTAATTAATTGCATTTACTTTTCATGTTTTTGAAAGACTATTATTTATATATGTATGTATTAGTGTGGTTATATTAATTATATCTGATCAGTTCATTATGACCTTAAAATTTAGAAACGACTTTTCTCGGCAATAAATGAAGCTAAAAACCTCCTTTCCATTTTAAAATAGAAAATATTATACTGAATATATTTTATACGTTGTTTTGTTGCTACTGATGCCAAAGCACGAAATTCATCGTGGTTATAGGCTAGTTTTTCACGCCTGTCGTTTGTCATAGCTTTTAGCACCATGCAGGTGACAGTACGATTTGTTTCGGTTCCACCCCGATTTTGAGGAAGAGCGTCTTGTGGGGGTGATCAGGGGGACTCCAACCTCTCTTCCCCTTCCACAAAAAATTAACTGATTCGAAAAGTGTTAATTAGAAGAAGAGAATATGACGTTTTTAATATTATTATAAAAATCTAAGTGCTATTATGATACCCAAGTACCACATTGATATTCTCACACACACACTGTTCGATTAAAATTTTAAACTGATTACAAAAACAGGGCCAACAATAAAAAAATGCACAACTCTGAAATAAGATAAATTGTATTCCTTAAGCAAATATAATATGAAAATTGTATGCATATCTAAATAAAAAATCTACATTGATAACTACGTTATAACAGCCAGTATTCGGTCAAAAATGTAATTTTTCTGTTTACATCTCCAAAAATTTATTCAAAATTCGTTATCTTATTGCATTTTATATCTGTTTGAATTTTTTAAAAAAAAAACGTAATGCATTATCAAATACGTTTATCTGTATGTTGACAATATATCGTTGATTTTTCGAGTAATGGCGTTCAGTTTATGTGACGTTATAATCATGCGGTGTCCAGACGATTTTAAACGTTTTAACCAGGGGTGGGCATTAAGCCGATCGCGGTCGACCGATGGACCTCCAAAACGTTTTGGTGTGACGGCCTGAAGATTAATAGTTAGTAATTATATACCGAAATATTCAAGATTGGCTGACAGTATGCAGACTAAATCTTCTACTGACTATAATTATGAGCACTAACTTTAGATGAAAATGTTTTATTTGTATTGTAATTTGAATTGTTTTGCAACAAATGCATCATGTGATATTATATTTGTGGCTATTATTATTATGTTTGTATGTATCTTGCGTTTTGATTTAAACGCGATCTTAAAAGTTTAAGTTTATTTTATTGTAATTATGTAGTTAAGTATATATATATATATATATATATATATATATATATATATATATATATATATATATATTTCGCATAATTATTATTAAATTATAACAAATGTTGCAAACCTTTTTCTTAGCTCACCACACCTACGCCACTGGGTGGACCGCAACACTTTGAAAAAATTAGAAACAGCCCACACCCTGGAAAAGTTTGCCAGCTCTGGTATAAACACTAATGAATTTTTAATGATTCATATTTGCGGTATTATTTCAGTTTGCCAGGAATACTGTAACAATTCTTTGTTAAAAGTAAGATCATTTGTATAGCATATATAACATCAAGAGGATATAAATAAACAAATTAAATCTAACACAGCTCAACGCCGGAACAAAACTGAAAAACAAGGATTTCTTGTGCATCAAATTATCTCGATTTAGCAATAAATATATATATACGTCCTTTCGTGAACTAATGGATATACTGAAAATTTTACTTTGGCAACTGTGCCCAAGCATGTCCAGTTTGAACAGGAAAGCTATTATTTTCAAAAGTAAAGGGATACCACATCTCTTTGAAATTCTAAACGCTTGTGGCTCAACGCAAGGGAAGGGGGCGAAAAAGGAAAAGAAAAAAATGAAGAAAAATAAGAGGTTAAGGCCCTGGTCAAAAGCAATTTCCCCAACCCCCTTCCAAAGTTCAAAGGTCATTTCGGCATGTTTTTGCGGGGCCGTACCGCATATTTTTTTGCGCTTCATTTCCGAAACATAAATATATGCAGTGATAGTTTAAAGGATAGAAATATATATACTTATAATGGGCTTATTCCTATTCCTTATTCCGAAAATAAAGAATTATGTTTATCAAAGAATCCGCTACAGAAAAAAAAATCAAGTATACTTAACAGTGTCTTTAAAACTACAATAAAATTTTTTGAAATCTCACCGTTTACTGGCATGTCGAATCATCAAAAATGAATAAAAGACAATCGAAAAATTATTACCGTAAAATCCGGCGTACAACGCGCACCTCTACTTTCAAGCTGCAATTTCTAATTTTAGGTATATTCACCGTATAATGCGCATCCCCTTTCTTGCGGAGAAACCTGAAATGTACGTGCGCAATACTCTTATGTTTTGAAGTCATTTATTCGAGGCATTATTCCAAGCTTTTAAAAAAATAGTATACTTCAAGTGCAACAACCCTTTGTTATAAAGAGGAATGTTATTTCTTTTAAATAGTATTTCGATAGATGTCGGAAGTCTAAATTTTTTCTATATGCTCATCTTTTCTATTATATTTTTAAAGGTCTCCTACTTATATCCCGCGTCTACCTCGCACCCGTAAATTTCGAGCTTATTTTTTGTGTTAAAAATGCGCGTTTTACGCTGAATTTTACGGTAAGTAAAATTACACAGACGAAAAATTATTAATTTCATTTAAAAAAAGTCATTTTATTGGTTTTCGTTTGTGAATAAGGGACAAAATTCACTCATGGACAGTGGCGCACACAAGGGGGGGGTCCTAGGGGTCCGGACCCCCCCCAAAGCCCTTGATGTTTTTCCGATTGATTATAGTTCTAAGTATATAGTACGTAAAATTTAATTGAATTTGTTATTAATGATTAATTTTATTAGTTAATGCTAATTATTTATTCAATAATTAGTTTTTAACTGTTTTATGTTCCTGAAAATCGACAAAATCAAAAGGAACGTGATACAAAAATGGTGGACTTTTGACCCTGGACCCCCCTTGGAAAATTCCTGTGTGCGCTACTGCTCATGGATAAGGTCAGGGGCGTAGCTACCACTGTATCAGCCGTACCAATGATACGGGGCCTCCAATATGTGTAAATAAAATATCATTAAATGTTAATAGGTCACAAAAAAGGGCGCTCAAAGGAGTTTCGATATAGGGCCCACTCAGTACTAGCTTCGCCAGTGGATAAGGTACTCATTGACATTATTATCATTCTACGGTACTTACATACTATTGCAACAATGCCAACGTTCAAGATAACTCGCCAATTTGGCAACCCCGATTTTGAATGTGTCATATGCAATGAATCGGCCATCATGTACTTCGTCTCATATAATGTCTCCAATACAGTTGCGATAATACATAACATCAGTATAATGAATCCTGCTAGTTTTATTGCCGTATTATCTTAATTACAAAGGCAACACGCAAGCGTAAATTATATTAAAAACAATTTGTTTACAACAAACAATTAAAAACAACAAAGAATTTGATGCAGAAACTGAAGTACTGGCTATTATGAAGTAAAAAGAAAACATCATAATATAAATATATATCTAAAATAGTAATTTAATATCTAAGTAAAAGAAATTGTTTGTAAAATTTTATTTCATAAAGTATTTTCTTTCTTTATTCTTTATTTTTTTTCTTGTATAGGTCGTTGATGTTTCCCCTGTGAAATAAGCTGTTAAACACTGAAACTGAATTTTTGTTTTTTATTGAAACAATTCAACACTATAATTTTTAGTTAATGAGTGTTTATTAACGTCGTGTTATAAAGCAACATGAATACCTTTTTCAACAAACCTCGTAATTCTGAACCATGGTCAAGTGACGAATGGCACTTGAGAAAGAGAGAGCTGGCATCTCTCTGTCCTAATTTCCTCTCCATACCAACGTGACGATTTTGAACCACGGCAGATTGAATATGTATCAGTGGCACTAGAGCTCTAACTCCCGGCATGCTGGCCAAGAGTTCGTGACCATGACTTCTAGACTACCACGACCGCAGTAAAATTCTTAATGTGCATTTAAATACCCTTAAGCGAGAAGGCAATCCAAGATGTAATTAATTGTTACAGAAAATAAAGATGAGGTGAAATTTTTTTTTCCTTCGTTTACATGAAACTCCCTGTTAAAGAGCTCTTGCCGAACACCCTCTTGAGTGACAATCCCGGAAAATTGCGCTCTAAAAATTCTTTGGGGATATTAAAAACGAATACAGTGGAAGAGAAATTTGTCATATTAATTCATTATCGCGAAGGTAAATACATTTTACATTTTTTTTTACATTATATTAATAATAATAAAGTTTTTTTCTTCTATGAAGGAGTCCTGATAAAATTTATACAACTTTCCTTAAAATATCTTAAATAAAGTTTCAAATTACAGTCAATGCTCCTATCTGTCTTGATATAAATTTTTGTTAAAGTAAGACTCTGACGTATTTGTACATAAACTACTAGTCCCAATCGACGAAATTTTCGTTCTAGCGATATTCGTGGATAATGCATCCAAGAGAATAAATTAAATTTCCATATCATCCAGAAAATATTATTTTGCATTACTATCCACCCCCTTATCATATGCTATTAGACACAAAAAGCAAAACAGTTCTTCAAGGGTGGTGGACAATTTATTGCAGATAAACGATTTTGAGAAATGCAGGATACAACAGTAAAATTTGCAAAATGAGTCCCAGAAAGTCTTCATATCTTCCATAGCACTCAGCCACAACTATCAATGCCTAGAAATACAAATACGTTATGTATTTGCAAGCAATCGTTCGTCGAAGCAATTCTTCAACAGCTCAGCACAATTCTATCTCAGTTTCAGCGAGTGACTCCCTATTAGGAGTCTGCACGGATTTTTCTCAAAAACCCGCTACCGTCATAGATCGTGATACGAGTAGATTTCTCCAGCAATTTCCAGAAGCATCCATAGGGTCACCAAAAATGTTGCCAAGTTGGCTCTATCGCCAATATTTCGCCAAGTTTCGATTGAAACGCCATTAAAATGTAAGGGGTGGCCAATTAAGAGTTGATGTGCTCCTGAATGTGTCAATCTTATATGTTGGTCTTCAATTTTTAGATTTTAAAAAATATTAGCTTCATCAAATTATAAGTTTTGTCAAATTGCTTTTTTTTTAAATTCAAATTTCAGTTTTTTGGGATATGTAATTCGAAAAATAACTTATATGTCGATGGATCTTTTTTCACTTTCTCCTTTAAATGACATTTTTTAATTTTCAATTTTTTTTATTTGTGAATATCGTTATCCGTGTTTCTCTTATAAACGCCATTTTTTTAAAAATTTCTTAAAAACTTTTGGCGTTAAATTCATCTTCTTTTTGTATGTCCAAAGCCTCTTATTTATTTTCTTTCTCGCGGCTTCCAATGGTCATTTATTGAATACAGAAATAGTATTTAGTACTATCATTGAATAATATATGAATAAAAGTTGATTTACAGATTTCAAGAAATTATACCAAGCATATCCGAAAAATTATATGCTATACATCTAGAGTTAGTAACTAGGACGTTTTTGCCACATATGCTCGACTTTTCCGTTTTTGCAATGAACACACATTTATGTATTTAACAGGCTTTTATAAGTTTCACTTGTATGTAACGAAATCTTTGAACTCGATTTTTACCCACTTTAAAAGATCAGATTAATTCGAAATTTTGCACACATGTTGCATCATACAATAATTTCATAATTTTGTTCCATTGTCCTGAACAGGATAATAAGGAGACAGGATAATTCAGATTTGGCGACTAATTCATTATACCATTGCCAGATTTGCCAACTAATTCTATTTACCATCTCCAGATGTGGCGACTAATTCCAGATTCCATATATCAATTGTTATAATTTTTTACTAATTCTATTCCGAAAAGCTTAGTTAGTGCAAAAATTTAGTACAAAGCACCTCACGCTTTTACCACACACAATGACATTAATTTTCTCTTAAATCATTTTATTCTTATATCACGAATTATTTTTTTACTATTTAGTTCCATTAACCATAAAAGCGTGTTTTTTAGTTTTTTTAAACTATAATTTATTTACTAAATGTTCCCACAATTTTCCAAACTACAAATTATTTATACTCCTTATAATTATAGTTAAACTTATTAATTAAATGTTGTAATATCCAAGAATAGAATACTATGATTTGAATTTTTTAAGAGCTTAATACAGCAACTGTAATTTAAATATATATAATAGGTCTTAAAGGGCGACCAAAGTTACATTAGGTAGTTGAGAAATAGGTTAGGGTTAATCATCTATAATCCTGATATTTTTAAAAAATTGACCTTAAAATTTTGCAATGATTGTTACTTTTTTAACAAATTAAAATCATGAGTAACCAAGCTTACATTTATTACTTAGATGTGTTTTCACAATAACTTGTAGATTATTTGCCAGGAGCAACATGGAATTATTGGGCACTTTTTCGGTTAAAATGACAGCAAAAAAGTTATTTTAAAAGCAATGTTCAACATTTGGAAGTTTTTAGCTAATAACCCTATTTAAACTCGCTAATATATTTCAGATAATTCCTTATGATACCAAACAAAAATTATTTAGATGCACGTGCTTATCAATAATCTATGTTCATTGTCAAATTCATTCAATGGAATTGATCCTGAAAATGTATTTTTTTAATGTTTAAAGAAAGGGATCTCAATAAATTTCAAGATTTCTTTATCTGTTCGGCACCCCTCTACCCTTTTCAAGGTCAGGGCAGAGAAAAAAGGAGGGATTAAGTGACCTCGAGTTACTCCCTTCCGAATTTGAGCTCTATCCCTACACTCGCCTGTCTAGATTTTATTATTTTTTTTCCTTGATTTTTCCAACTTTTGAACATGAATACACCAATATATATATACAGTAAAAACCAATAATACTAAATATAAAAATTCTTTGTAAACCTTTTGTGTGTGTTTTCTTTTTAATGTGTTTGAAGTTGAGCGCCCACAAATTAAATGATGCTTATTCTCACAGTACGTATTAATTTGTTCAGGTAGAGAATGCCGACTTTTTCTTTCCTTTTTTTCCCCCATTGAAACACCATTGTTTTTAATTTTCCTGCAGAAAATCTTTTAAGGTTAAATTGCGAAAAATTGGAAAAACTCTCTGATGGGAAATACATTCGATTCGGTTCGCTGTAATGTTAAGTATATCGAGGTGACCAGTTTTTTTACAATGAAAGGAGGACGCGCGCGAAAAATTTAAGGAAAAGTTACAACGTAATTATTTGAAACATTTTTTAAATTTAAATAAAAATACACTGATTACGTTTGCATTCCTTTTAATTATTTACTTAAACGAGTATTTTCCCATTGAATATTTTTTTTTTTTTTTTGTCAATACATCATTTTCTAATACATTGGAAAATTCGGAGCAAAAAATATCCTTTATATTGAGCTTTACAGTAAGTGCTACAGTTAAAGTATCAACATTCAATCTTGATGTCTCGCTTGTCCAAAAATCATTATCAACTGAAAAAACTCTTTAAATTTCTGTATTAGTTCAAGGTCAGCACAACGTAAATTCAACAAGAATAACTAAATTATCGTATGGAAAGTGTTCATTTTTGAAATGGTTAAGTATTTCTACCCATCTTTTATCAATTTCAGCATGCTGATTTACCAGTAGCGCACACAGGAATTTTTCAAGGGGGTTCACCATTCTTGTATGATGCTCCTTTGATTTTGTCGATTTTCGGGAACAATACACGGTAAAAAACTAATTATTGAATAAATAATTAGCATTAATTAATAAAATTAATCATTAATAAAAATTTTACGTACTATATACTTGGAATTATAATCAATCGGGAAAAAAATTAAGGGCTTTGGGGGGGTCTGGATCACCAGAACCTCCCCTTATGTGCGCCACTGTGATTTACCAATTGTTCACTGGCGTAGCTAGTTCTCAGGGAGCCCTGTATCAAAATTCTTCCGGAGGGGGGGTCCTTTTTACATATGAGAACCCTGTTAGTTAGACTGTATTTACACATGTTGGGTCCCCTGTAGCTTGGGGCCCCGTATCATTGATACGGCGGTAGCTACGTCCCTGCAATTGTTCCAATTTATTAGAATTTAAGTATACATTCAACCTTCTTTCTACTTCAAACAGACAATTGTCATCGATTTTAATATCAGGCATTTCTTTCGTTAAAAACTCAACCCAATTTTCTATATCTGCCCAATTTACTTGCGGTGAAGTCAAAAGACCCCCATTGAAAACTGCTATTTTTTGTGATATTTGTTTCAGACCAATCTTCGACATATTGGAAACATATTTGGTCAGTGGCGCACACAGGAATTTTTCAGGGGGGGGAGTCCGGGGTCGAAAGTTCACCATTCTTGTATCATGCTCCGTTTGATTTTGTCGATTTTCGGGAACAAAATACAGTAAAAAACTAGTTTTTGAATAAATAATTAGCATTAATTAATAAAATTAATCATTAATAACAAGTAATTAATTAATTTTACGTACTATATACTTAGAATTATAATCAATCGGGAAAACAAATCAAGGGTTTGGGGGTCCGGACCCCAGGACCCCCTTGTGTGCGCCACTGTGTTTGGTTCATCTCTGAATAAAGTTTAACTGATCAGTTTTAAAATATTGAAAAGGAGGACAAGAGTAGGAGGACACTTTCCGAGGAAGGACAGAATCTATAAAAGGAGGACTGTTCTCCCTAAAGGAGGATGGTTGATCACTTTAAGTATATTCCATTTCTTCATCTTAATTTTTTCCTTTATTGAGAAATGAAAATTAAAGATCTTGTAACAAAAACATAACTTGTAAAATCACTCTAAACAAACATAACCTAACTAACTGACTGACATATGATACGAAAAATATTAGAACTTTCAAAATAACTGAAAATTTTACTTATACTTTACAAATGTAATATTATTTCATGTTAATCGTAGCATCTTTTGGATAAGTTTTCTGCTCTGTAATAAATGAAATTCTTTTGTACTTTTTATACACAGAATAAATATGAAGTAATATCCAATCAAAATGGATAAATTCCAAATCCACACTCAGTTCTTTTTTTTTACATGGTTTTGAAATAACCACCGTTCAAAGGGAATTTGATTTGATTTTTCTGTAGAATAAATATTAAAATAACCCAAAAAATGTAAATGTCTTTTTTAAAAAACTTTCTGTTTCTCCCCATATATATCCCGTATTTATTCGAATCTAAACCACCATCAATTATAAACCGCACCCCAAATTCTCAACGTTTTTGAGAAAAATGATATATGGTGCTATCGATATCAAATTTTATGAAATAAAATAAATTTAAAATGAGAACGAATAAGAAGTGAATGATCAGTTATTTTGCCAGTATTACAAAATTTTAAATACATATATGAACCTGTAATTGCTCTAATTACCCCCTTCTATTCTAAGCCGCACCCAATTTTCTTTAGCATTAATTACCATAGGAAAATAAATCTAATATATATTATAAATGCGAAAGTTTGTGAGTATCTTTGTGGGTCCTTCACGTAAAAACTACTGAATGGATTTTAATGAAACTTTACAGTAATATAGCTTATACATCAGAATAGCACATAGGATATAATTTATAGCATAGGCTATAATTTATAAAGATATTGTATGAAGTGTCCAAAATATAACGATATTTGTCAAGTAAGTAGGAAAAAATTCTGTCATCTGCTAGCAATTCTGGCATGCGCTGCAAAAAAGCCCACGTCAGCATATATCTATCTTTTGCTTGTGAAAAACCTTTTTTTGTTTTGGCTACTCAAGGTGGTCGCTTCTAATTAATTCCTCTGATACAATGCCTATTTTTTTTATTTTAGAATCAAACTAAGTTTTGAAGGGAGAGGTTGTTATAAATCTCTCTTTATTTTAATGTTTTTTTTTAACATTTTATTATGCATATTTGGTAGTAAGAAATTGATCTTTTTTCCAAATAAATGCTTTTATCAGTTCCGATACTTAAAGTAAATAAACTTTCCCTTTCACACTGCATCATTTGGACAAATTTTCAAAATTTATTTGTGGTTAGTAGTTAATTATAACGATATAATTTTAATTAAATAGGCAGATATTGCATTTTTAAGTATAAAAATAATTATAACTACTGTACTGTATTTTTTAGAGTGTGAGAGTGAGTGAATATTAATGTCGCACTGTTCAGCTACACGAGGTCTTTTGGCAACGGATCACGTAATTTTGAACCATAGTCAAGTAACGTGGACGACATCTGAGCTGGCACCCCTTTCTCCTAACTACCACATCACACCAACTTAGAAGGAATATTCTACCAATACTTAGCAGGAATATTCTTTGAAATCCACTCTTCCAAGATATATAGCAGCACGGGTTCCATGATGAGTATTTTAGCGGAAAAAATAGTTTGTCAAAATTTAAGTGTCTTATGTTTTTGTATGTTAATGAAGGCCCTAGAAAATTATTTGACTACTTATTTTAAGTTAACGGTATATATAATTAATTTTACAGTGGAATATCTTTAATTAATTTATTAGCTCTAACGGATTAAATTTTCCGAAGTGAAGTATTTTGTTTATGTATATCCCTTAATTTCAAATGTAGTGATCCAAAAAAAAAATATTGTATGAAAAAAACTGCAGTAAATCATAATGCGGTTGGATAAAGTATTAAAATAAAGCTCGAGTTATGAAAGTAGCTAGGCATTTGCCAACTTAACTCTATCGTTAACATTTCGCTATGTTTTTTTATTGAATCGTCATTATAATTTAAGAAACGGCGTTGCTTGCGAATATTACAATTTTAACATAAAATAAATACTACAGAAAGTAATATTAATGTATTATACTTTCAGATAAAAATTATTTACACTATTTTAAGCGTTCATTACACAAAACTTTTAACAGTGTGTTATTTTTGCTGAGCAGAGATCAGCTTAGGAAGGTATTTTCAAAATGATTTATGATAACTAAAATATGACACATATACTTGTGATTTCAAAGTATTTCATCGTTGGGTGGATGACCTGAAAACCCAGCTCTTTCGAGCTACCTCACATCAGTAGGTATTTGAGTGACTGTACATGATTGATTGACTTTTGCCCTTTGTTAATTTTAAATGCTTTAAAAATAAAATAAAAATACTGGGGATTTTGGGAAAATAAAAATTTAAAATATTAAAATGCATTAAAATTGAGAAAAGAAGCTTCAAAGTCGGCACAAAGCACCGAAAATAAAGTTAAATTTTCGACCTTGGGTGGTCGGGGCTAAACCGACCAATGGGAATGCAGCTAGGACCATGAAAAAGGAGTCGAAAATAAAACAGAAAACAGCTTTTTTAAAAGCTATTAAAATATACTATCAAGAATAAAACTGGTAGAGGAACATTTAAATAAAAAAAGATCAGTCGGAATAATTTTCCGAGGAAAATTAAAGAGTAAGAAGTAAAAGAAAAAACCTGGGAATCAAATCCGATACAAAGCATTGGCTCTGACCACTAGACCACGGGGGACTTGTAGAATGAGGTGAAATAAGCATTTAAGATGGAGGAAGCGAGATTTGAGAGAAGGAAAAATAATTAGGGTGTCTGAGAGAATATTTCTAGGTCTGTTGAAATTTGGATCAGGGATGTATTTTTCAATATCCAAGATCGAGAGATTACTAGAATTATCAATATTTTGAAAGAAGTTTGTTGCAATCTTTTTAATGAACTGTCTAATTGACAGCATTTTACTTGTGGTCCTGTGGTCAATTTCAAAGTATTTAAAAACCGTTGAAAAACAGCGTCAATAACACTACCACTGTTAGCAGTCGAAACCTTCTAGTTTGTGTTCATTTCGAGCTTGAGTTCATTATTCATAAAAGCTATGAGCGGCTCAGTTTCTGGCAAACTGAATTTAAAGTTAAAATCACCACTCAAAATCAGGGGAAGCGAGTGATAATTTTTTCAAAAGAGCAGAACCACCTTCGTTATATGGTAAAAGTACAAAATGTAGGAAATCTTTAAAAATTTTTTTTTTAACCGTTTGATTCGAAGAAATGTATACGACCACCGAAATCACTGTTTGTACATTTTCAAATAAGTATTCTGCCGCACTTATGTCCCCCAATTTCATGATTAACGGATTTAGAGTCAAGCGCTCGAGTGCTTGATGTCTACTAGAGTTGGACCCCCATGGGAGGGTAGCGAAAAGACACAACCACGCACTCTCATAGGTCAAATCAAGTAACGCGCGCTTACGTCACATCCTGTTACACACATCCGTCCCTTTTCACGAAATCACTCCCAACAAATATCCAGCAACCGAGAGGAAAGATGTTACACATAAAAAAAAAAGAATAAAAATGAGCATCTGTGATCTACATTCCATTGAAGGAAGTTGAAACTGATCAAGCAAGAGAACTTGCTGAAATAATGTGTTAATCATGATTGCGAAATTAAATTCGAGAAATCGCTGAACATGAAACATTTGAGTCGAGCTACCTGAAAAAGTCCAAGAAAGATATGAAACCACAAGTACATCAGAAGACACGCTGTGTCCTGTCAAAAAGGCACAGGCAAGAAAAAGTTCAACATGCAGTCATCTAAGGCCGGGGTGGGCATTAAGTCGATCGCGATCGATCGGTGGACCGCCTAGACATTTTGTGGTGACCGCCTTCACTAAGACCTAATAATCATTCCATCATACGAAGGTCTAGAAACACCGTATTTATTCAAATCTAAGCCGTGTTCTAAGTGCTCAACAAGATTTTATGAAAATTGAAAAATAGTCTAAAACGGTTTATCGATATCCAATTTTGTAAAATTAAAATAAATTTAAAAGGAAAACTAAAATAAGAAGTGAATAATCAGTCATTTTATCAGTATTATAAACTTTTAAGCACATGCATGAAACTGTAATTGCTCTAAATACCCCATCCAACAAATTTTTTCCCTTCGATTCTAAGCCGTGCCCAATTTTTAGTAGCATTAACATTGGGGGAAAAGTGTGGCTTAGATTCGAGTAAATACTGTATTTTAAAAAATACGGAGGAAATAATCGAATCATAAGAGGAAATTCCGTTAAATAGAAAATGCATTTCGCTAATTGGAGGTTATTTTACGAAGAAAATCGTAGAATGTTATTGGTTCCAAAGAAAAATTCGCTAAATTGAGAATTTCGTAAAATGGAGGTCCGACTGTATTGTATACTTTCTTTGAGTTCACTACACCTATGCCGCTGGGTGGACCGCAACACTTTGAAAAAATTAAAAGTAGCCCGCGCCCTCGAAAAGTCTGCCCACCCCTGATCTAAGGATTATAAAACTACAATAACTTGAACAAAACATGATAGTTTTGTTAGCCAATTGTGTCAATTTAGTTCAATTTGATTGGACTTTTCCTCAAATTATCGAAGAAAAATTTAATAGTCCTTAAAAGTAGAGAAGTATATTTTCTCTTATTGAAATCATTCGCTGGAATAACGATTTTTATTGTGTACAATAAAAATAATTTTAAAAAAGGATTGGGATGGCGCAGTCACCCCCGCACGACCATTAACGTTAGTATCGAGTGCGCGCCTGTGGTTCCCGCGCGAGTTAATTTTATAAAAAATATATTTTTTTCACGCAACGTCTTTGAAAATTCTCGTTGTTTTTTAATCACAAATACAAAAAGAAATATTTAACATAAAAAATTTTGATCCATGTAAAAGAGTATTCATTAAATCATTCATTTAAAGTTTTTATACTGTAAGTGAAATATATTTGGCAGGATGATTCAATTCCTTATATCTATTAAACCAGATATCAGCTTACCAATTGAATCTAATTATCTTAAACCCACAAAGGGGAAACAGACGATGAATCCAATACCATGAAAAGGTCTGATTTACATTCAGTTCAAAGTCCTAGTAGGAAGTAAAACCATAAACACGCCAGCGAATTAGAGAGATAGATTCCATGACCCAACCATATCGATGAGTGATGACACACTGTTCGTCTCGACCTTAAATTCTTCCATCATGTCTGGAAATTAATATCCTGGCTTGTTTATTAAATCTCATCGCCCTATTTCAGCGACATCTGCTCCCGCTCTTTTGGAAAAAGGAACTTCCAAAAATGTTCCATGTTGACATCTTGTGTTTGATCTTAGATAGCGAGTGTGTCAAAAGCCATCCAGAAACATATGCGGGTGTGAGTGAGATGATACAGAACCTTGAAAATGTGTTGAAAGTACACAACTGTTGGTCTAACCATAAACATCACGTTCACGAACGAATTTGAAATGTAGCTCGATTTTTAGCAGTTGTTTTTTTCTTACACCCCGAGATATTCTGTTTTACTCATGTGAGTCAGGTTCCTACATGAGAGGAATAGGAAGCGCTTCTTAATGTTTTCTTTGAGTTATTTGGATTTCGGAAAGTTATTTAGAATTTATATGCGCATATGGCAATCGGGAGTTGCAGTTACGTGAGATGTAGTTTCACCGTTTTGTTTGATGTGCTCCGCTTCCCTTCACTATTTATGCTTATTTTTTTAAAAGTAACGGCGATTCAGCATTTTACTCTAATAAATAGTAGAAGATACAAACTATAAACTTTGGGTGCATTTTGTACGACTTATTTCAGTGGACATGCTCATATGTGAAAGCAGCGAATCGTTAACTTCACTGCCTAACTTCTTTTTTGCTAAGTCATTCTAAGTGCTCGGTTAATACACTCGTATTATATAAAGGGTGTTTTTTTAGAGGTATATAACTTTAAATTGCAATAAAACAACGATGCATTATTCGATTGACATGAATTTTTTTTATTCGAAAGATAATCTTGTGGCATTACATTTTAAATATGATTTCTGGCATAGGACTGCCACGGCTGGCTCGGATGTAGTCCAATCTGGACGTCCAATTTTCGATGACTTTTTCCAACATGGCAATAACACGGCGAATGTTGTCTTCCAAATGGTCAAGCGTTTGTGGCTTATCCGCATAGACCAATGACTTTACATGGCCCCACAGAAAATAGTCTAGCGGTGTTAAATCACAAGATCTTGGAGGCCAATTCACAGGTCCAAAACGTGAAATTAGGCGGTCACCAAACGTGTCTTTCAATAAATCGATTGTGGCACGAGCTGTGTGACATGTTGCGCCGTCTTGTTGGAACCACAGCTCCTGGACATCATGATGGTTCAATTCAGGAATGAAAAAGTTAGTAATCATGGCTCTATACCGATCACCATTGACTGCAACGTTGTGGCCTTCATCGTTTTTGAAGAAGGATTCCACCAGCCCATAAAGCGCACCAAACAGTCAATTTTTCTGGATGTAACGGCGTTTCGACATACACTTGTGGATTAGCTTCACTCCAAATGTGGCAGTTTTGTTTGTTGACGTAGCCATTCAACCAGAAGTGCGTTTCATCGCTAAACAGAATTCTCTTTTGAAAATCGGGAACAACGGCAATCTCGTGTTGGGCCCATTCGACGAATCTACGCCTTGCTTGATCATATTTAAAATGTAATGCCACAAGATTATCTTTCGAATAAAAAAAATTCATGTCAATCGAATAATACATCGTTGTTTTATTGCAATTTAAAGTTCTATACCTCTGAAAAAACACCCTTTACATTGCCAGAAAATCATGTGCAAGAATATTAAATTAAACATGCACAGTAAAAAGTATTGCAATTGATTCTAAAATAGTTGCTTGCATTTATACTTACAACTTATTTTATATAATTTTTAGAATTTAAAAATTGATTTTAGTTTGCTATATTAATTTGGTTTTATATTATTTGTTATTTAATAGATTAAATATTTAATTTTTTATACGATTACACTCGATATAAATGATAAATATCGCATGAAAGTAAAAATTGCAGTAACCCGCTATTCTTTACTTCAGTGTTTCTCCCCGTGGGGCCTACGCTCCACAAGGGGGCAATTTGATTCGTAAGGGGAGCAATTCGAAAAAGGATTCATTTAGAGCGTAATATAGCCAATTGTAAGAAAAAATATTTTTCATTATTGGTTGAGTAATATGAGACTAGGTAGGGAATGATTATTTATATCATGTACAATAAAAACATTTATAAAAAAAGGATTAGGGTGACTCAGTCATTAACGACCTCAGTCCTCGCGACCATTAACGTTAGTATCGAATGTGCGCCTGCTCCCGGGTCAAAGTAAGGCAAGCTATAAAATAAACTACAAAAACATTTCAAAACTTATTTAGCTCTGGAAAATAAAGTATTTTAATCTATTTCACATGACATCTGGTTTGGATTGATATTCTCAAATAGAGGTGGAAATATAAGCAAAAAACGGGTTTTTACAGCTGCCTTTGTTTTACCTCGTGAGTAAACATTCGTTGAAACTCATTCGTAAATGTTGTGTAAGTCTTCTATAATAAACAAATAGTATTAAAAAAAGAGGATAGAGTGGTAGAAATAAACCATTACCAGATGTACAATGCTAGAGAGGGTTGCATTTACACAGCTGATAGTTATTAAATGTCACTAGGAGTGGTTCGCTGCACTTTTAAACTATAATATACTTTTATATAAAAGAATTTCTTATGATTTTTCAAAACAATTATTACTTTATTTGTCTCAAAAACTTATCTGCAAGAAGATTATATGCAATTTAAAGTATATGTTCTTCGTCAAAAATTTTAAAATTGTACGTATCATCTAGGGAAATGCAGATGTTTTTTTAAAAGATATTCATCGTGGGAAAAAAATAGCTAATTTTGATTTTAAGACGTTTATATATTTTGTGTGAACATTTATTACATAAAATTTAAAAGTTTTTGAAAATAAATTATTTTTGGAATGATGTTTTTCCATAGACACTTTCTCAAGCGATGGGTTGCGTGCAGAAGGACGGGATTTGTGTGTTCAATCCTTCCACCCCACCCCCATAGACCAATCGATTTTTAATATTTACCATAGAAATTACCCCTTGGTGCTTTCGTCTTCGTGTTTCTTTAGAATTTAACCACCCCACCCCTATTAGAGAGATCTGTGTACGCTACTTTAAAAAATAGCAAATGTAAGTAATATCCCATTTGAAATGTTTTTAATTTTAAAATATTTAAAATTATCATTTAGTACTTTTCTTAATTTTTAAATATTAGAAGTTACAAATTCTTTATAAAAATTTTCAAAAAAAAAAGGATACAATCAAAAATAATAATATTCTATTCCCCTTAATTGCTTTAAAAAAGAATTCAAAAAAGTAGCCAAGTCTGATAATTATAACATAGAGGATGTGAATCTCTATAGATGCTTCATAATTCTACACACACACACAAATGCTTGTCTTTCTATCTTTCTCTTACAAAATTTAAATTCATCGATTTAAAATTGATGAAGTTTGACAACGGGATTGTAACTATTTGCATAACTAGGGCTTTCAAATCCTTCTATTGGAGCCTACTAAATAACAATCTAATTATGAATGGAGCCTCAATGACAGTGCAGTTAGATTAGTCATCGATCTCTGAAGCCATGTTTTGGCGAAATGATATCGAACATTACATTAATATCAATGGGTAGAAAAGAATCAGGTTTAAGCCTTATTTTTAATTTAATTAGTTGTGAACGATAATATTAGTTTGGTAGTATCATTAAAAAACCTGCAAATCTTTCAAAATGCGCATTAAATAAACACCCAACAAGCTTTTCTATTTCGCATTTCTATAATTTAAAATAAATACCAACGAAAATGTGAAAATGTCAAGCCGTTATCTTAGTGAACATTAGTTATCTGTTTCGTAAATGCCAATAAGATTATGGAAAAGAATTTTTTCCTGGGTTGCAATAAAAGGCTGTAAATAGGGAAAAGAATTACGGAGTTGTGATGAGTAATTATAATTTGTTGTGGCAGCCACTGTTATTATTGTTAGTCGAATTAGGTTTTGAAATGTATTTATTAATTGAGTTAATTAACTTTAATAATTTATTGTTGAACTGCATTTTTTAAATTAAATATAACGAAATATTGCCGTATATTTTCGTGTATAAGCCGAAAATGTTTAGAACTTTTTTTTAAGTTAAAGTAAGGGGGCCGGCTTATATACAGATCCCGTAATCTTGAAAAAAATTGTAGTTTTGGAAAAACTTTTTTTGTTTTTTTAACATTATCCATTAGACATTCGCAAGCATTTTCTATTTTTCAACTTTTGGGGAATTTTAAATATAAAGAGTTTTTTTTCCAGGTATAGAAGTTTAAGTTGGCATTACTTTCCAAGATGGCGACCGATTTAACAGCTGTCAAGTGATTTATTCTCAGTTTGGTTTGGCAATTCATCAAAACGATCATCAAGCAAGACGTAGATTCGTCGAATGGGCCCAAAACGAGATTGCCGTTGTTCCTGATTTTCATAAGCGAATTTTGTTTAGCGATGAAGCGCACTTCTGGTTGAATGGCTACGTCAACAAACAAAACTGCCGCATTTGGAGTGAAGCTAATCCACAAGTGTATGTCGAAACACCGTTACATCCAGAAAAACTGACTGTTTGGTGCGCTTTATGGGCTGGTGGAATCATTGGTCCGTACTTCTTCAAAAATGATGAAGGCCACAACGTTACAGTCAATGGTGATCGGTATAGAGCCATGATTACTACCTTTTTCATTATTGAATTGAACAATCGTGATGTCCGGGAGCTGTGGTTCCAACAAGACGGCGCAACATGTCACACAGCTCGTTCCACAATCGATTTATTGAAAGACACGTTTGGTGACCGCCTAATTTCACGTTTTGGACCTGTGAATTGGCCTCCAAGATCTTGTGATTTAACACCGCTAGACTATTTTCTGTGGGGCTATGTAAAGTCATTGGTCTATGCGGATAAGCCACAAACGCTTGACCATTTGGAAGACAACATTCGCCGTGTTATTGCCGATATACAGCCACAAATGTTGGAAAAAGTCATCGAAAATTGGACGTCCAGATTGGACTACATCCGAGCCAGCCGTGGCAGCCATATGCCAGAAATCATATTTAAAATGTAATGCCACAAGATTATCTTTCGAATACAAAAAATTCATGTCAATCGAATAATACATCGTTGTTTTATTGCAATTTAAAGTTCTATACCTCTAAAAAAAACACCCTTTAGTTTTTAATTTTAAGTGGGAAAAAAAAGTCTCATTCATCCATCAAAGTTAATGTCAAAAAATTCGAGTTTCCAAATAGTTTTTAAATTTTACTTTCTCTCATTGGGATTTCTGAATACATATTTTTTCTTCCAGACCATCAAACACAGATCGACGATCTTTTACCGTGTACGAATTTCTCTCCCCACGAATTTAAAAAAAAAACAAGTGCAGAAATTAAGATCAAGACATACAAGGTTGCAAATGAATAGAGAAAAATATGTTTTTCTTCTTAAAGGTTCACCAGATATAAGGTTAACGTCGCCCTAATTTATAGCAATTTTATTGGAAAATATAACACTCTTTTCTTTTATCGAAATGGGAACAAATGTTAAAATTACAGTATTTTTTTTCGAGTGCAGCTTTTGGGTTTTAAATTTTGGGTAAAATATTTGAAGAAAAAAACGCACTCGCGGCTAGTATTCGGAAATATACGGCTGGTTATTTTAAATGTAAACATACCCATGCATTTATTGATATATCAAAAATCGATATCGTTGAAAATGCTTTACAGCAACGATTCCCCGCCTTTATATCGCCGCGGATCGATCAACATTTCACCACCCCCGCTGGAGGGGGGCGTTGATTGCTTATATTTTAGATTGTTTTGACTTGATAGATTTAATTTAATTGTATTTAAGTAGTAAAATAGGTTTTTTCCAAAAAATAATATAAATTGATTTAACGTGGCGTATAAAGTGATTTCCATGGAAAGTCACACAAACCCTAGAGAAATATATCACAGTAAATAAAGTGGAACCCCCGTTAAGATGGGTTTACTGATTCGAAAAAGACCTAAATATTTTAAAGATCAAAAACTGGAAAACGGTTGCCAAAAGTAGAGATACCTGGAGAAAGGTTCTATAGAGAAGGCTAGGGCCCACCCAGGACTGGCCAGCCATTGAAGAACAGGAAATGAAATGGAATTTAATGTTCCTTGGACGGTCCTGTACTGGTCCGTGGCCCCGGGGAGGACCACTGCTTTATACGATGCAAAATATAATTTATAAAACTAATTTAAAATCACAGCAGAGAGTAAAATTGAAGAGATTTATAGAAACAAATTCTTTTTTACATAGTATTAGTAATTTATAAAAAGTTTTCAAATATTTTAGGGGGAAATACTTGTAATATATGCTACAGAAATATCTTTCCAAATTTCTTCATGTTTTTTTTATCAATATTAACAGTGATATGTTCCAGGGCTGATACAAATGTTTATATATATGTCTAAAACAACAATTTTTGTTTTTCTCCTTATAAAATATAATTTTCTTTTCAGAAGCAGATCACGGAAGCATAAAATGTTTCTTCATTTGGGTGCAAATTAAAAAATAGGGTTTCTAACACATTTCTTATACTACACTCTATTTTTTTATTATTCACCTATATCATTCATTTTAATATAAATACATGTGTGAGTCAGTGGCGCACACAAGGGGGACCCCCCAAAGCCCTTGATTTTTTCCCCGATTGATTATAATTCTAAGTATATAGTACGTAAAATTTAATTAATTACTTGTTATTAATGATTAATTTTATTAATTAATGCTAATTATTTATTCAAAAACTAGTTTTTTACTGTGTTTTGTTCCCCAAAATCGACAAATCAAAAGGAGCATGATACAAGAATGTTGAACTTTCAACCCCGGACCCCCCCTCTTGAAAAATTCCTGTGTGCACTACTGGTGTGAGTGAATGAGTGTTCATTAACGTCACACTCAAAACAATACGAGAGCTATTGGAGATGGCCCTCGTTATTTTGAGCCACGATAAAGTGACGAGGTCGACACCTGAGCCATTCCCTCATCCAGCTTCCACACCATACCAACGTGAAGGCTTTGAGTCACGACAAATGTAACGCGCATTAACCCCTCAGCACGGCGGGACTTCAGTGGCACTGGAATTGGAACCCGCGTGACTTGACAACGTAGGCTACAAGTTCGTGATCATGACCTCTTGACCAGCGGTCCCCCAACACGGGCTGTGGACCAGTATCGGTCCGTGGATCAAATGGTACCGGACCGCCCAAGGAACATTAAATTATGTCTATTTTATTTACTGTGGTGTATATCACTCAAGTTTGTGCGACTTTCCATGGAAATCACTTTATATTCATTTTTTTATGTAACTGTCTTTTATTCTGAAGTTATGTTTAAATACAATTAAATAAAAATTATTTAATCAAGACAACCTAAAACATGAACAATCAAAGATCCACCCTCAGCGGGCCGCGGTAAAATTATCAAACTCTGACCGTCTGCGGTGATAAAAAGATTTGGGAGCATTGCTCTAGGCAACTGTGGCCAAATATTATACATATATGCAGTAGCTCGCACAGGAATTTTTCAAGAGGGGGGGGGAGTCCGGGGTCAAAAGTTAACCATTCTTGTATCCTGCTCCTTTTGATTTTGTCGATTTTCGGTAACAAAACACAGTAAAAAACTAATTTTTGAATAAACTATTCGCATTAATTAATAAAATTAATAATTAATAACAAGTAATTAATTAAATTTTACATACTATATACTTAGAATTATAATCAATCGGAAAAAAATCAAGGGCTTTGAGGGGAGGGGGTCCGGACTCCTAGGCCCCCCCTTGTGTGCGCGCCACTGCATAATATATGTTTCGTATCATTTCTTTATAAATTTTTCATTGTTGCATTTATATCATTATTACAAAAATTGTAAAACTAAATGCTGTTTTTATCTAAAAAATATTTTGTCAAATTTTGATTAAAAAATAACAAATTGACACTAATAATTCTCCTAGTTGTGTACAACTTAGTTTTGAAGTTTTAACTACCACATAATTGTATTGAAAGTAAACCACTTTAGTAAATTTAGTTATTAATTTTTCTAACCCCCCTCGTTCATTGAGAAAAACTATTTGACTTTCGTATTTTATTCCATAATTTATTTCATTCCAATTATATATTTACGTACAGTATGTGTAATATTTATAACAAAAAATACCATTACGAAAGATTCATGCACAAATAAAACATTAAAAGAATAAAAATGCTGTGCAGAACGCCAGCAGCAAAACATTTGTTGGATGGGGGAAATTGAGTTTTCACCCTTTTCAAAAGGAAAAATGTAACACCCTTCATTCTGGCCTCTTGCATCGATGACTTATCCCGTACCGCAGTTTATCTCCTGTATTCGGTGTATCCTAAACATGATTGTGTGCTTGTATTTAGGAATTTTTTTGTATACTCTTTCTTTTAAACCACCTAAACATCAAATAAAGGGTGTTTTGTTAGAGGTATAGAACTTTAAATTGCAATAAAACAACGATGTATTATTCGATTGACATGAATTTTTTTTTATTCGAAAGATAATCTTGTGTGGCATTACATTTTAAATATGATTTCTGGCATAGGACTGCCACGGCTGGCTCGGATGTAGTCCAATCTGGACGTCCAATTTTCGATGACTTTTTCCAACATTTATGGCCGTATATAGGCAATAACACGGCGAATGTTGTCTTCCAAACGGTCAAGCGTTTGTGGCTTATCCGCATAGACCAATGACTTTACATAGCCCCACAGAAAATAGTCTAGCGGTGTTAAATCACAAGATCTTGGAGGCCCATTCACAGGTCCAAAACGTGAAATTAGGCGGTCACCCAACGTGTCTTTCAATAAATCAATTGTGGCACGAGCTGTGTGACATGTTGCGCCGTCTTGTTGGAACCACAGCTCCTGGACATCATGATTGTTCAATTCAGGAATGAAAAAGTTAGTAATCATGGCTCTATACCGATCACCATTGACTGTAACGTTGTGGCCTTCATCGTTTTTGAAGAAGGATTCCACCAGCCCATAAAGCGCACCAAACAGTCAGTTTTTTTGATGTAACGGTGTTTCGACATACACTTGTGGATTAGCTTCACTCCAAATGCGGCAGTTTTGTTTGTTGACGTAGCCATTCAACCAGAAGTGCGCTTCATCGCTAAACAAAATTCGCTTATGAAAATCGGGAACAACGGCCATCTCGTTTTGGGCCCATTCGACGAATCTACGCCTTGCTTGATGATCGTTTTGATGAATTGCCAAAACAAACTGAGAATAAATCACTTGACAGCTGTTAAATCGGTCGCCATCTTGGAAAGTAATGCCAACTTAAACTTCTATACCTGAAAAAAAAAAACACTCTTTATATCAGTAATAGCATCAAGACGAGTTCACTATGACGCAAGAATGAAAAGGGAAGCAATTTAATAGGCAGAGAGAAAATGGAAATATAGCAGCGGTCACTGAAAATTTCACACGGATGAAACAAATATACGCCGATGGTGTAAATAAAATCATATAATTGTTGCTTGTAAATCTTCAACAATCTTTATTAACTCTTTTACAATCTTCTTTAACACATTCTTTAAAAAAATGTTGCATAACAAATGCTTTGGATGGCGCGGAAGACGACACCGCGTGAGAAAATGTCGACGCCGGCATCCATTCCAAGGTCAGCTGTGACAATGGGAGTGACGAATCATTTTCGAAACATATGATGTTGATGGTTAGAGTAATTATAGGTTCATGTATGTATTTGAAAGTTTTTGATTAATATTGGTGAAATAAATTATTTACTTATTTCTCACTAAAATTAAATTTTTTTTTTTTTTTTTTTTTTTTTGTAGAATTTGATTTGCATGAACCATTTACATATTTTTAAAATTTTTCCTCAAAAACATGTATAGAATTTGGGGTGCGGCTTAGAATCGATGATGCCTTAGATTTGAGTAAATACGGTATATTAAGTAAGTCAAAGCCAATTCTTCGTATAATTTTTTTTTTCGAAAATTTTTATTACCATTTTATAGTGGTTAATTCCTTTTTTGGAACAGTTATTTTTATCCATTAAATAATTTTTATAAATAAAATTCCACAAAAACATACGAGTTATGGAAACAGTTTACATGAAATAAAAGTAATCCTGAAACGAGAATTTTCTTCAACAGAAAGCTTTAGTTGAAGGGAACTGACAGATGCGAAAATTCCTTTCACTGGAATATTACCCAAGATGTTTTTTCAGGAAAGCGGTGACGTACGTAGCTTAGCTGCGCACTACGCTATGAAAAGAGAATAAATATTTAAAAACAAATAAACAACGAAGAGTGCAACATTTCTACCGCGCAGTACTTGTGTTCCTGGGTAGCAACAAGTACTTAATTAACTTTTGTACTATTTCTTCTGTTTTCGATTATTCGTTTTCTGACCTACAAAATGTTTTTAAAAAATGTCAACTCATTCTTAAAAGTGTTATGTAAACAGTTAGGTAAATAATGATTGCATAAATAACTTTTTTTGACCTTTCTACATAGTTTGTATTTTGAACTAAAAAAAAGGAAATTAAAAAAAAATTGTAGTTTTAAAAAACTAAAAAACACGTTTTTGTAATGTGTGAATCGAGCTAAAAAGTAAAAAATTATTCTTAATATGAGAATAAAATGATTAACGAGAAAATTAATGTCATTGTGGTAAAAGCGTGTGTTGAGTGTTTTGTACTCCATTTTTACACTAACTGCATTTCGGAATAGAACTAGTAAGAAATGATATCAATTGATATGGAGCACCCAACGCTTTTACGCGAATGACATTAATTTTCTTGTATATCATTTTATTCTTATATTAAGAAAAAGTTTTTCCTTTTTGTTCGATTCACGATAAAAACGTATTTTTTAGTTTTTTTAAAACTACCATTTATTTTTGATTTTTTAGTTCGATCTACAATAAAAGAGAGTTTTTTTAGTTTTTTAAACTATCTTTTATTCATTGATGAATTAATCTTAAATGCATCATTTTTTAGAATGTGGAATACCCATTTGCATCCTATCAGTGCGTCGATACGGCTTGGTTAAAGCTTATATAAAGAACACTTTTTGTTGTTGTTGTATTTTTATTAACCATGCTCGTTTTCGCTTTCGTGTTGTAACTTTATCTTTTAGTCGCTAAATCTGGAATTAGTCGCCAAATCTGGATTAAGTCACTAAATCTGGAAATGGGAAATCGTTAATCCAGATCAGGAGAATGGAACAAGATTATTAAATTATTGCATTGTCATCAGCCCTTGACAAGAGGCAAAATTTTTAATTAGTCTGACCTTTTAAAGAGGGTAAAAATCGAGTTCAAAGATTCCGTTACAAGTAGGTGAAGCTAATAAAAGCGTGAGATAAAAAGACTATTGATTGATTGATTGATTGAATATTTACGTCACACTGTTCAGCTACACGAGGGTTTTTGGCGACGGACCACGTAATTTTGAACCATGGTCAAGTGACGTGGACGACACCTCAGCTGGCACCCCCTCCTAACTACCACACCACACCAACGGGAGAACGTTTCAGCTCTCGACAGATTTAACGTGCATCGCTGCCCTACACGGCGGGTCTTTAGTGGTACTGGGCTCGAACTCGTGACCAGGCAAGCCACGATCCGACACCTATACCACTCGGCTACCGCGGCCGATAAAAAGACAAAAGCCAGGTGAAAATAAGAACCAGACAACATGTCAAAACTGAAAAAAAAGGTTCTTACATACGTATTAGAAGGAATTTTATAATAATTGCGTAAGATTATCTATGAAAGAATTAAAATACAATAGGAGAGGTATAGAAAACATTCTCCCTATCAAAATAGGAAAAAAATCTTTCAGTTGTGAATTTTTTTATTTTTTTTATAGTCATCTAGATAACGAAGGGGAAAAAAATGAATAGTATATCGTCGGCCTAGTTATCAGACTGCGTAACTCCACCGGCGTTACTCATTTGATATAGGAGTGCAACGCGCCAAGCGCTTTTTTGGCGCGATTCCTTAATCCTTTTGTTTTGTCTACGCCATGTCACAGTACACGCTCCGCTTTTAATTTATTCCTGGATCAGAATAATCACCACTTTTCTTTATTTCATAATAAAACTAGATTTCGAAGGGAGAGGTGGTGGCAAGATTTTAACAAAATAAATACAACAGAAACTAATATTAATGTATTACACATCCAGATATGTAAATTATTTACACTATTTTAAGCGTTCATTACACAAAATTTGAAGAATGTGTTACTTTTGCTGAGCAGAGATCCCGCGGAAGAAAAAAACAAAAACAAAAATCTAACACTAATATACGTTATCCCCATGACAACTACATTATCGCACGATAAAAATATCAAAGTAAACCATATTGTAATATTATCGCCTATCTTGGCGAACATAAACAACAACTTGGTGCCTAGCCTTACTGTGTATCAAATTAGCATCCCAGATGGAGTTACGCAGTCTGATAATCAGACCGACGATATGCTTGCTATTTAGAATGTAATTCATTATTTGTGTTCCTGTTACGTCTTTAATTAAGAGTCTGTTAGATTTCTCTAAAAATTGAAAATTATTTATTGGACAATTACTTAAAATTCGTATCGTTAAAATTCATGAACATGTTGTTTTTAGGAAGGTGCATTTAGGATTATTTTAAAAATAATTTAATATTTAATGTATTCTATTCCTAAAAATATTGTTTTTCTTTTATATTTGTAAAATATTCAATATTTTAGTTAGTGAAAGATATACTTTAAAATCTATCTTATGCTTTAACTGTTAATCATAATTTCTGTTTTTGTTCGGTTATAAAACTTCTCTCAATTGCACTGAAACAATTTTTTTAATTGTTCCTCTTTAGATTCTAAATTGTTTTTATTGCTTTTTATGCATGAGATGAAAACTGTGCAGACAATTAGGAAATGAGTTAAAATATCTTCAGTATATATATATATATTTAAAATTTTCTTCTTTCTTGATTTATGAACGAGCTATTCTTACTTTTTAAGGAGAATATTTGTTAGATGAGTAGAAAAATATTTTTTTTTCCTTGCAAGCTATACTTTTAAGGACAATTAATTATTTAGTAAAATAAGTTGCTATATATTATTTTCTTCAGTTTATATATACAGAAAAGAGAAGAAAACATGAATAAATCACACCTTCAATGTTTCAGCACAAATCTACTGAAAACGAAACGATTATAAAAAAGGCTTGTTCTAAAAGCGTATTTTTTTTTTCGTTACAGTAACATAAAAAATTTTGATTTAATATTTATTTTTTCAAATTATTTCTCTGCAGTAAACAATGTTATCAATTATTTGCCTTTTTTGTTTTTGTAAAACTATGAATTATTTTCATGTTTTTCGAAATTCAGTTCGAAGCAATGGGAACTGTTTCATATGATAAAATGAGCTTATTTGATTACGCTTTTTTTATGATCGTTAAATTCCAGATAATTTTTGAATCTGCAAATATTCTAAAGAATGGAAAACATTATTTATTCCCCGACATTCATTAATTTTAGAATATTTTTAAAAGGCTAAACATGTTGTGATGTCAATCTTAAAATGCTTGATGGAAATATTATTGTATCAAGAGTCTTAAGCACTTGTAAATAAAAATGCACTTTTGTTGTAATAAATAAAAAAAATTCAGTACTTGAACTTTTTATTTGAATTATTTAACATAATTTGAATGATTTTTCTAATTGTGTTTATATTTTATTTAATTTCTAATATGGAGAATAATTTTTAGTTATCTTTCGACAATTATATGTTAGACTATAATCGACATAGAAAGGGTCTATTTTCATTTGAAGGATAATTTTTCTTAAAAATGAATCTATTCTGGTGATATTAATTAAATACATACTGTTTTAAATTTGGAAAAAAGAGCTTAAAAATAATACATGATATGGAAAACATGAGATTCTATTGATAATTTTGAGAAGCAAATTTTTATAAATGTATATAGACCGTATTCTACAATAATCTGAGTTCGAGATCGATATTTTTATTTATTTATAATACCGTACAAGTTTCGGTTACATAGCAACAATTCGGTTCAATTCTGTAACTTTTAAACTGAGACGGGCACAGAAGGCCCTCATGGGCTGTTGCACCACTAAGTTTAGTTTTAAAATTTTTAAGATAATTTGTGTAAAAAAAATGAAGAATATGAATAAAATGACTTCTTATGGCTGAAAAAGATAGAACAAATATAAAATAGAAGGAAAAAATCAAAATTAAAAAAAAAATCAGATGCAAATATGAAGTGAAACTCATTGAGTTTTCGAAAAAAGAATTGTTTTAGAATTGTATGAAATATAAGGTATGAATTATATAAATACGAGTATTAGCAACATTGTGAGAATCAAATATTTAGGACTCAAAAAGAAATTCAAATTAAGACTTTTTATTATATACAAATTTTTTAAGAAAATTATTATTTAATAATATTTATATTTCTAGCTTTTTTCATTAATAATTCTCTACAATTAAACAAAGAGAAAGACAAAAACAATTGCAGATTACACTTTATAATGAGTTTTTCATTCTGTGAAAATACAACGCATTTTACCTTGACTAAATCATTTTTATCGTATTCAATGAATACGTGTTCATTTACAGCTTCGACTCTGACTGAATAAGAACTTGCCACTTGAAATAATAATTGAGCAATTTAGGAAGGTGTAACCAAATGTTGCTTTTCCGATTGTGGGGAAAAACCAACATTGTATTCAAAGAACCGCGAAATTACGTATTCAGAAAAAAAAATTCGTCCTACGAAGTAAAACAAGATGTTCAGCGTCATTCTGAATGCCATTTATGATTTCGAGAATAATATTTAAGCTCGTTCCTTTTCGAATCATTCTTAAAAATGATTCAAAAGAATAATTTTTAATTATTCCGATTGAATTTCAAAGGGAATTAAAAAAAAATTCGAAATATCACATTTTTAATAATGATATTCAACCTGATGAGTAACTTGAAAAATGTTAGTTTTAATTTCTTTTTAAGACATGTTCTTGAACCCTTGTAACCACATTTTGAATCTTGAAATCATGTGTGTGGAAATTTATTTGATGTATGTGTAGGTTTGATGTTGTAATTTAGTGTTCAATCACGCTTGTTTTGATTGTATCAAGACTAGTTTACAGCCCACATACGTCGAATATTAAGTATGGTTAAAATCATATTCAAAGTCTTTCAAAGAATAATAATAATTGATAATAGGTTTGTGTATATGAATTGACAAGTTATAAATGTCCACATATTCCAATATATGTTTTCATAGATTTAATTATTTTGAATATTATTTAAATTAGAATGGATAGGGCTAAATTAGCATTGAAAATATATTTTAGCAATATTTTATAAAATACTTAGTGACGGTTTTATAACGGTGGATTCCTGAGCTAAATTGGTTCGAGTTGTATGTTTTGGAATGATTTTGTTCCAAATTCAATATCTATTAACATCTATAAGACGGTTAAAAAGTTTATGATATGAATGAGGCAATACAAAATTATATAGCCTTGCCTATAATAAAATTTAGTTATTTTTGAAAAGTAAGGCCCCTTTCCTCAAACAAAAGAAAGACACCATACAGTCTATGATAACCAATTTAAGACATAATTTAAAGCATAAAATAACAAAAAGGTATGAAATGCTTTAACAAAGAGTTCGTAGTAATTTCAATATCTAATTGCATCCACGTCGCAGTTAAAACATTTGAAATATGAATGATGCATTACAAAACTATAAAGTCCTACCTATAATAATATTTTAGTTATTTTTTAAATATAAGACCTTTTGTTACTTCAAATAAGAATCATTTAGACAACATGCAGTCCACCAAATTTAGAAAATACGTACAGAAAAAACGCGAAGCATAAAGTATAGCTAATGACATCCATGCAACAGTTACTAAATTTTTAGTATAAACGATGCATTACATAAATATAAAGCCGTGCCTATAATAGAACTTAGTTATTTTTTAAAAAATAAAGCGCCTTTCCTCTTTAGAAAAGAACCATTTAGACACCATCCAGCTCATAATAATAAGTTATGATGAACATTGAAACAAAACTTAAATCATAATATAATAAGAAAATTTGAAACAAAATAAAGTTCGAAATACATTTTAATCCCTGAAAACATACATGACCTACTTAAAAATTTCTCTCGACAGTAATATTTAATTTATAAAACTATAAAATCTTGTAAATGAAAAAAAAATTTTCCCCTTTAGAAAAAAGAACCATTTCTATCGAAAATTGAAAATCATTTAAAGTTAATTCAATGAAAATTATATAGTCAAAAGCAATCATGCTGAAATATACTTGCAAAATTGCGAAGTAAAAAATGATAATAAAAAAAATCGAAACACACAAATATTAAATTAGTAATTCATTTTACTTTCTGAAAACCATTTAAAAATTTTGAAGAGTAATGATTAATGGATAAAACTATCTCAAATCTTGAAAATAAAATAAATTCCTAAAAAATAAATAAGTATCTTTTATTTACCCAACTAAAAATAAGTTAAAGTTAATACAACAAAAAAATTAAAACCATCCGGCAAAATTATACTTGCAAAAAATGTAAAGCATAAATAAAGGGAGGAAGTATGAAAATCGATGTAATAAAAAATATACTGTCAATACTACTCATTCATTTGAAAAAGATATTAAAAGAGCTCCAAAATGTTACAAAAATCGTGTCGAATCGTTTATTTTGAAGTTAGAAGATGATCCCATAAATGAATCAGATAAAAAATTAGAAAATTTAGAAAATCAATTCAGGAAGCGTTTTGGAGATTGACGATTCATATATTACATTGATATAAAAAATAGTGTAGTACACAATTTGAAGTTTAGACATAGAAGAAATGTCTACAAATGACAAATCAAAAAAAGTAAAGTAAAAAAAAAAAAAAAAAAACTTTAATGAAATTTCTTTTAATGTATTAAGATTTTTTGTTAATATCAATTTTGTGATATATGCATAAAATAAGTACTTGCGAATGTTTTTTTCTTTTATATAGTTACGTATACATTTATAATAATGTTTATAAAATAACATATTTTGTGAGTAATAGGGTCTAAAATATATTCTGGCTATTGAATTATACATTAGTCCTACTAACTTGAAATTTGGTATGCGTGCTTTTTACATTCAGTAGAGACACCATAATAGCGAACTTTGCTGAATTCAACACCCAAGGGATCCCGGGGGTTTGCTAAGGGGGCGTTATAGGTTAAAATATTCTGATATTAGTCATAAATTTGATAAGTACCCTAAAAATGCGTCTTGCTGAAAAATATTCTAGCTATTAAACTATTAATAATACAAACTTCGTTTTTAAAATGCGTTTTGCTGAAATCGACCCCCAAATGTCCCGGGTTTTTATATAGTATTAAACTATTAATAATACAGACTTGAAATTCGGTACATTTGTTACGTTGAGTAGAGATACCCTTAAAATGCGTTTTGCTGAAATCGACCCCAAATGTCGGGGGTTTGCTAAGGGGCCGTATATTAAAATATTCTGCTATTGAAATTCGGTATGCATGTTTGTTACGTTGAGCAGAGATACCCTTAAAATGCGTTTTGCTGAAATCGACACCCAAGAGGTCCCGGGGCTTGCTAAGGGGGCGTTATAGGTTAAAATATTCTAGCTATTGAACTATTAATCCTACAAACTTGAAATTTGGTATGCATGGTTGTTACGTTGAGTAGAGATATCCTTAAAAAATACGTTTTGCTGAAATCGAACCCAAATGTCGGGGGTTTGCTAAGGGACCGTTATACTTTGCTGAATTCAAACAAATTCGGTATGCATGGTTGTTACGTTGAGTAGAGATATCCCGTTTTTTCCAGGGACCCCAAATGTTTTGCTAAGGGGCGTTATAGGTTAAAATATTCTAGCTATTAAACTATTAATAATACAAACTTGAAATTCGGTATGCATGGTTGTTACGTTGAGTAGAGATACCCTTAAAATGCGTTTTGCTGAAATCGACACCAAAGATGTCCCGGAGGTTTGCTAAGGGGGCGTTATAGGTTAAAATCTCTAGCTATTGAACTATTAATCCTACAAACTTGAAATTTGGTATGCATGGTTGTTACGTTGAGTAGAGATACCCTTAAAATGCGTTTGCTGAAATCGACACCAAAAAGATGTCCCGGGGTTTTGCTAGCTATTGAACTATTAATCCTACAAACTTGAAATTTGGTATGCATGTTTGTTACGTTGAGTAGAGATATCCTTAAAATACGTTTTGCTGAAATCGACACCCAAATGTCCCGGGGTTTGCTAAGCTTCTAGCTATTAAACTATTAATAATACAAACTTGAAATTCGGTATGCATGGTTGTTACGTTGAGTAGAGATACCCTTAAAATGCGTTTTGCTGAAATCGACCCCCAAATGTCCCGGGGGTTTGCTAAGGGGGCGTTATAGGTTAAAATATTCTAGCTATTAAACTATTAATAATACAAACTTGAAATTCGGTATGCATGGTTGTTACGTTGAGTAGAGATACCCTTAAAATGCGTTTTGCTGAAATCGACCCCCAAATGTCCCGGGGGTTTTGCTAAGGCGTTATAGGTTAAAATATTCTAGCTATTAAACTATTAATAATACCAACTTGAAATTCGGTATGCATGGTTGTTACGTTGAGTAGAGATACCCTTAAAATGCGTTTTGCTGAAATCGACACCCAAGAGGTCCCGGGGGCTGCGTTTTGCTATTAATCCTACAAATTTGAAATCAACAGTAGAGATAGCCCGTTTTGCTGAAATGTGTCCCGGGGTTTGCTAAAGGGCGTTATAGGTTAAAATATTCTAGCTATTGAACGTTCGGTTAGCATTGTTGTTACGTTGAAAATATTTTTACTAGCTATTAAACTATTAATAAACTACCACAAACTTGAAATTTGGAATGCATACGTTGAATAGAGATATCCTTAAAAAATGCTAAGTTGTTACGTTTGAACTATTAATCCTACAAACTTGAAATTCGGTTAGCATTGTTGTTACGTTGAGATACCCTTAAAATGCGTTTTGCTGAAATCGACACCCAAATGTTTGGAATGCATGGGGGTTTAGCTACTGAAATCGGGGGCGTTATAGGTTAAAATATTCTAGCTATTAAACTATTAATAATACAAACTTGAAATTCGGTATGCATTGTTGTTACGTTGTTAAAAATGCGTTTTGAGTAGAGACACCTTAAAAATGCGTTTTGTTGTTACGTTGAGTAGAGACACCTTAAAAATGCGTTTTGCTGAAATCGACACCCAAGAGGTCCCGGGGGTTTGCTATTAATCCTACAAACTTGAAATTCGGTTAGCGTTATAGGTTAAAATATTCTTAAAATGCGTTTTGCTGAAATCGCTGTTGAACTATTAGTCCTACAAACTTGAAATTTGGTAAGCCAAGTTTTTATTGCGTAGAGATATCCTTATTAGCGCGTTTTGCAGAAATCGACTCCCAAACATCCCCGGGGGTGGTACTAAGAGGGCGTTATAGGTTAAAAAAATTCTCGCTTTTGATTTATTAGTCCTGCAGACTTTAAATTTGATATGTAAGTTTGATACGTGGAGAAGAGATAAAATGCGTTTCTGAGAAATCGGTGGGGCTGCTAATGGGGTGTTATAGCCTAAAAAATTCTTGTTTCTGAACTTTTAATCCTACAGAGTTGACTAAATCATACGTGATTGCTCCTTTGTAGATCGAAAGACGTTTAGTTTCAAAGTCTTTACTTTGACTTGGTATGAAAATTTGGAGAGTCGAGGCCAGGTACCATCCTCGTCAGGTGAGCATAGTTCAAAATTTCGACTCCAATATTCCTTATGATGCTTATTGTTGCAACGTTGATAAACAATCAATCTCTCGTATCACATAAAAGCTCTCTGTAATGTAACATACACCATGGATGTAACAATGGCATTGTTGAATATAGCATACAATCCACCTCATTACTTCCCTCAACGGTTTTCGATGTCACGAAATGAACCTTTGAGTAGCAGGCTTATACCTTGACAACTCATTATTTAACATGACGTTTGTTAGTAAATTTTAAATTCTAATTAGATTGTTCACAGTTAGTACCTTTCATTAAGCCCAGTGGTTGAGTGGTAGTGTATCGCGTTTCCGCCACTGGTCCGGGGCTCAAATCCCGGGCTTGGCAAGGTCAACTCAGCCTTTCATACCTTCTGTGGGCCGATAAATAAGGACCAAGCTTGCTTGGGAACTGAACATTGGGGTTTTGCGTCAGACTGGAAACTTGACCAAAACATCTGCACATGATCCCAGTGCCTAAGGCACGTAAACTGAGATAGGCACAGTAAGCCTTGTTCCTAATACGCTGTTGCAGCACTGAGTTCAGTTCAATACCTTTCAATGGGCTAAATTCACGTGACATCATAGTCACATGATAAATACAATCTCTTGTTTCCATCCAATCAGTTCATGCGTTTCGATAATACCAAAGTCTGTTTTTTACAGAAACTTCCTTTTAACAAGCATAGGTTTGTTAACAATAATAATTCCCTAAGGTGAAACAGAGTAATTTGATATAAAGGTACATATGTAATAAAGGAATTTTTTCTTTATGTTTGAAAAACTTTTTCATGAATTTTAATTTTGAACATCTTTACCAAATACTCAAATTTGAAATTTTATCTAAATTTTACGAGTAGAACAACAAGTACAAAACTAATGACAACTTTGAATTCAATGGGTGAGTGAGTGAATATTAACGTCGCACTGTTCAGCTACACGAGGGCTTTTGGCGAATAATTTTGAACCATGGTCAAGTGACGTGGATGACACCTGAGCTGGCATCCCTCTCCTCTCCTAACTACCACACCACACCAACGCGGGAGGACGTTTCAGCTCTCGACAGGTTTAGCGTGCATCATTGCCCTACACGACGGGTCTTTAGTGGTACTGGGCTCGAACTCGTGACCAAGCCATCCACGATCCGATACCTATACCACTCGGCTACCGCGGCCACTTGAATTCAATGGAGGTCACATGATTACATTCATCATGTGACCGTAATGAATTTAGCCCAATTCATCAATCAAAGTAGTGCGAATGGCTATATTTAAAAAATTCATGATTAACAATCATATGACACACAAAATAAGTAAACAATACAAAACGAATTCAATTACACAATTAGAAAACAATCATTTAATGATGATTCACTGTGATTCATAATAAGTGTTGCCAAATATACCCTTTAGCTATTAAAATATTCGATTTTTAAATGTTATTCATTCATCTTGAGTACCCGCATTCTAAACAACACCAAAGTGCCTCCTCCCTCGTTGTTGTTTACTGTACAGCAGAAAAACACATGCTACTTTGTTACAGACAATAAAATACTTGAAAGTGCTGCGACTTGAAGCGATAATACCTTTTCGTGACGCCTCTAAGTGGTGTTTTGAAGGCCTGATATGACTAAGCGTCCCTGAAAGAAGCGACGTGGCCTTCTGTGATCGCATCAAAGGATGTGTCGGTTGTCAAATGGAACAAATCATCGGTTTGGGTTTTATTTTTTCATCTACTGGATTATGTTCAATGACAGACTTTGCATTTTATTTTTATTTTATTATTTGTATGGAACCATTCTGTTGATTTACTAAGATTTGCATTATGCAGTAAACTAATCATTTAATTTGTAGTTGAATAGCGATTTTTAATAAGATGTGATTTGTTGAATTATCAACAGTATTGATATAGTTCGTTTTCTATTGTGAAATACAGTAAAAGTTTAATCTAATTTCTAATGCTATTTGCAACAGATATCGAATTCTTCCAACGTTTCAATTTTACTAGCATGCACAATCTCTCTTTCATATACACTCTCTCTCACACACAAACATTCTCTCTCTGTCACACACTTTCTCATACACACTCTCACTAACACACACTTTTTCACACACATTTACACATCCTTTCTCTCCCACACACAAATATTCTCTCTCACACACACTTTATCATACACACTTTCACTAACACACACTCACATCCTTTCTCTCTCACACACTCTCACGCATCCTCTCTCACTCACACTCTCTCACTCACACTCTCTCACTCACACTCTCTCACCCACACAATCTCCCACCTACACTCTCTCTCACACACTCTCTCTCACACACACACACTCTCTCTCACACACACTCTCTCTCTCACACACACTCTCTCTCACACACACTCTCTCTCTCACACACACTCTCGCACACATTCTCACGCATCCTCTCTCATACACTCGGACATACATTCTCTCTCTCTTGCGCACACTCTCTCTCACTCTCATACATACACATGCATTGATTTCATGGTCTTGCAAATGAAACGAAATCCAAATTAATTGTGATTTGATCATAATTTCCATAGATATTATGACTGTGGGAAATAGTTTTATCATAAATACACTCTGGCCACACAAATTTAAAAAGGTGTCACAAACACAAAATCTGTGATAACTGGAGAAATATTAGGGGCTTATTGCAATGAAAAATGTTTGTGTGCAAAGATATATTACTCTGGTAGAAAGTATATAAATAACAGTATGGGGAAAAGGTTAGCTGTTAATTAAGACACGGATTAAATCACAGAAACGGTCATATCAGGATTCGTATTATCTCGGGAAAAGTCCGTTTAATATGGAGTGTGGCACCGCACACTGCTATAAAAATCACATAACCATCATGCAGTTAATGAGAGTGTAAGAAATGATGTAATCTCATAAAATCTCATTCTTCCAACAGAGTGAGTATTAGTACCTGGAGGATTCTGACGGTGTACACTGGCTCTTCCTAAAGTATCCTTCCAAACATGTCCTATAAGAACGAGATTTGGAAATTACTTGGGTTTGGGTTCATGTTGCGAATATCCTTTTCAAGAAAAGCCCATAAAAAGAAAGTCTGGACCTGCAGGTTTCTGGAAAACCACACACACATATAAGTTTTAACGACCTCATCCATATAGTACTGTACGGGGATGTACAGTACGATGATTAAGGATGTGTATTAATGAACGACATGAACTCATTCCACACAAGGGTTCCTTCTGCCTTCAAATTGGTTGATTTCTCTTACGTTGTAAAAAGGATAGCGAGGTATACCTGGACTCATTTCTCATTGCTGAATGTAGACTCATCAATAAAAAAATATGCTGTCGTTCTTGGTGTGTTAAAAAATGTTTGGCTCCACAAGCTTTCATGTGAGATGTGCTTAGAGGGAGACACACCACCACTAGACGCTGTGTGTACAGGGTTCTCTTTGCTAAACGTCTGTATCTTGTTTGTCTGGAATTTTTTTTTCAGACATAACAGCAAGGTTACGAAAAAGCTACATAGTATTGTTTACCTATGTCACCGTTCTCTTAATGCCAAGCACCGATCCTTTGTAGGTGCCGTCACTCATTGGAGTCCTTGGTCGGGCTTTCAATCGTTTGGAGGGATTAGACAACCTGGGTATCACTTTAGGTGCCACTTGTAACTATAAAAACTACTTCAAACCTACCCACGGCTCTCCATCTCATTGAATCATCTAAATAAGTATGAGAACTCATTCACATTACAGTCAAATTTGTTAGTTTTAACCCACTATTCTCAATACTCCAGGCAAAAATCCAAGGTGCTTGTATAGCAAATTCAACATTGTATTACAAAACTTCTAGCCTCTATTTATTCCAAATTAGTGGCTTACTTTGAACTACCCGTTCTTTAAAGCATAGAAATTGTGAATTTCGTTAATTTCACTGATGGCATTTGTTAATTGTGAAAAGCATGTTTAGAACCTTTATTTTAGACACCAGTGTATAATCCAATCAATCATTAATAAGAAAGTCTTTGTTTCAAAAAGAAAAACATATCCTTATGACGCGGTGGGCGCCAAATTATGAGGGGTGTGACCCAAGGTAATAAAGGGACACGCGGTGAAGGGGTTCTTTATAAAGTCCACTAGTTAATTAAACACATTTATTAGACAAAACAAACATTTACATACATAACTAAAGAACTAATAGTTAGCATAGAATTTAAAGGGATCGGAGCGCATACTCGTACATCCTTACAGTTCCGAAACTTGACCATTACTGAAGATTGTTCTGTCCGCTAGAGGGAGTGACAGTCTCTCTACTGTTAATTTAAGAATTGAAATTGCTCTTAACTAAAAGAAGTCCTCGACCTCGTATAACCTCCTTCTCCCAAAACATTATGAAAACTTTTGCGAAGGGGTGCTTTGAGAGATTTTTTAAAGATTATTCCTACATCAAAATTCTATAATGGTTAGGTTACTATAATTATATTAATCATTATTACAATAATTTTCACATATATTTTTACTTGATAAAGAGTCAATGTAAAAGTATTTTTAAAGAGAAATTTTTGCTTAGTGCAATAAATTAATAAATGAAAATACTAATTGATTAATTACTAAAGGTTTGTAAATTCATGTAAATTGAGTTATTCTTATCAAAATTAAAGCTAAATATGCCGTAATAATTTTATTATGATAGTATTGCCCAGATTTAAAAAAAAATGCACAATCCTTTGGTTCTAAAATAGTATGGATTAAAATTTTAATAACTATTTATAAGGATTTGCAATTTTCTTAGAGAAAAATTCTAAATCTGTCTTTAATGAAGCACACATTTATAATCTTTATTTACTCAAAATCGTGTTTGTAAAATTACTAATTTATTTATTTATTGTTTGATTGATTGCTCATAAATGTCGCATTACGAAACTACTTGAAGGCTTTGAACGACAGACCTCATAATTTTGACCCTATGTCAAAAGTGACAAATAAGACACACAAGTTAAAACAACCCTTTTTGAAATAGCATTTCGGCAATACTCCTGGCAAAATAATAAACTCTACACATATGTGTTACAACGCATTTTACACCTGTACTTTTATATCATAATACATAAATTGAAAAAGGTTTCAAGTGTGGGCCTTATTCTTTAATTTTAAGTGAAAAGACGCCTTAAAAAAGCGTACATTTCACAATAATAACTGGAAAAGTCTTTCAATTAAAACGCTTCTATTTTCGTGTAATTTTACAGTAACTCTCTCGTGACGAAACAACGTGAACTTATCCATGGCTTGAGATCCATTAGCAAAGGTTTCGAGCAAAGAGGTATAATAGTACCGAAACACCCACCTACACTTAGTCTCGCATCCTCGCTTTCAAAAGGTATCCAGCCACGAAGTGGGGCACGAGCCCCTCAAAAGGGCCCCAACTTCACTCACGAATCGACATTTCCACATCGCAATACGATCTTTAGCCATCCAACGCCCTGTTCTTATATTCGAAATAACGTGGTGCAGGAGAGAGCGGTTTTCCTTTTCAAAATGTCATTACTGTCCCAAAGTGCGTTTCGTGATGAAATCTAATTCTTCGGTAACATACACACTTTAAAAAAAATAGAAAAGAATAGCAAAAAGAAGAAAGTAAAATGGAAAAAAAATTTGAAATGTGTTTCGTACGGAATGCTGTCTTTTGTTTGGAACTTATAGGGTTGCTCAATACGGAAGTGTGTGTTCTTAGGTGTGCGGGTGTTTTTGCAACGCAGCAGCACGACACGACTAGTAAGGTACAGAGAAATTGAATGCTATTTTAGACTTTTTATTACAAATCTCGTTTGAAAGATTTATCTTATCGTTTTTTTATTACTTCTTGGGTAATTCATGTCTAGAATGTTACCATGTTTACATAATTCGATCAAGATGACGGATGATTTTTTAAACCACATTTAAAAAATTCTGAATTTGTGACAAGTATGATAGTTTTGTTTACAGATCTTTGAAATGTATTCTTTCGAAATCTAAATAACAACTATAAAATTCTTCGCCCTTCTTTCTTTTTAGTTTCAAGAATTAAAATATTATTAAGTAACCTGTGGTAAAAAAAAGAAAGAAAAAAAAAACCCAAAAGGGGTTCTTATTTTCTGTATACACATTTCATGCTTGGAATGATATTTAAATAATATTTATGGAAGAAAAACCCCACGCGACCCACAACTTTCTTGAAGAAAGAACCCGCTTTATATTAAAGGGAAAATGCATTAAGCTAAATAAAATAGAACGATATAATGCTGTTTTATATATTTGTATGCTGAAAAATTATATTTATACTGAAAAAAAAATATTATTTTACATTAATATTTTAAAAATAAATTTCTCAATATTGTTAAGGTGACTGACTACTTGGAATTGTGATTTTGAAAAAGCATATAAGGAATATATTTTGATATTTAGTGTCCCTTAAATTAGAACATACATATAAAATTGTTTTAATAATATTACAAAAAGGACATATTTTTCAAAACATTTTTCTTTTATGAAAAATATCTTTTCTATGTACATACACTCTTGTCCTGTATATTGCTAAGATTTCTCTACAGAGAGACTGAACTAAATATTTTGTAAAATTCACATTTTCAAGGATGCGTTCCGTTGAAATATTAACCGAAGTTTTTTGTTAAAATTTCTCTCTCTCTACTCTCTGATATATTAAAATATGAATAAATCTCCTCTTAAATTATGTATTTCAAAAATTCTTGTTCAGGCTCTGCTCAGAAATCCATAAAGAGAGTCGAAATATTATTCTTATTATAGAAGCATTTTTCATAAAAGGAGAGTTTAGAAAATATGTCATTTTTTTTTCTTCATTTTTTTTTTCTGCCAAGAAAAATACATTTTAATAATTTTTTTCTGTAGTAATATTCCAAAAACAATTTTGCATGTATATTCCAATTCAAGTGACACTAAATATCAAAAATGAATATTAATTTATATGCTTTAGTAAAATCACTGTCCCGAACGTAGTCGAGCACCTTAATATAAATCCAGGTTATGTACAACTTTTAAATATTTCTCTGACTAGATTTTGTCGAACGCGAATATCTTTTTAGAGAAAACTAACACTTTGGAAAGAAATGATAATGAATCAAAAGGTTATGAAAGGTTTTTTGTTCAATTTTTTTACTCTTTGGCCCTTACGAACGAGCAGAGCGCGTTCATCCGAATCTATTCCACAGAGTTACGGACGCGCTGCACGCGTCCATCTCGATTTTGCTCTCCTTCAAACGTTACAAACGCGTGTATCACTTTCTAAAGTAGTTGTTTGTTTTGCAAATAGATGTCAGCACTAGACTGAATGATAGAGATTTCAAAGTAGAATATTTCACCAGAATTGGTATTTCATTCTTAGGTGTGAAAGGGCATCAGTGTCAGGTTGGTTTATACCTTGTTTTAAACTATATCATGCTCTGAGAAATTTCTGAACAAAACAATCTGTATATTATGTAAATAAGATAAAAAAGAACCATAAGAGATTATTTTATTGATTCAGTACTAATTAGTTAGATTAACTAATTATTATTATATATTATCATTTATCACTCATGATTTAACAAAAACCGTGCCTTGGAGGAAGCGAAAAAAAACCGACCCTGGGGGAAGGATCCAAGCAACGAAAGCTCAGCGGCGTAAGGGTTAAATCATTTCATTGATCTTGAAAATAATTACTACTATAATATCCTTATCAGCGAATTTTACTTGCAATAACTCAAATGAAAGAAATTAATACCACAATAACTTATAAGTGTAATGAAACCACCCATCCGGTATAGTGTTTAGTGACGCTGATTACTGTGCCGTAGAGCCTGGATTCGAATCCCGGATAAGGCATGGATGTTTGCAAATGTATAGTTCCTTTGCGGCATGATAGTACTCTAAATAGCCGTCGAGCCACAAGTCCTCTTGTGAGGTTGGTGGGAGGCCCTTGACCACCCTCAGGGTGTTTCCCTTCAACTTTGGGGTGGAAACGAGCCAAATCTTACTGTCACCTGTATGGTGTTCAAAGCTACGGATAACGACAGGCATACAACTTAGTCCTTTGCCATGATGAATTTCGTGGGCCTCGTTCTGGCCTTTGCCGATCAGATGGTAAAGCAACAACACGACATAAGTACAATGAAATAACCTTATTTTACATAAAGCGCACATTCTTCATATGTATTTTTTAAAAAATCAATACTTTCAATGCGTTAGTTTCCATTTAACCGTTCATATTATTTATCATACATTTTCGAAATTTATTCCACCTTCTGATAGTATGACCATTGTATATTTTTCTGATACATAAATTTAAAGAGAAAAAAAAACTTGCTAATTTATGCAAATGTCATTTACTATTAATGAGCACAATTATGCGTAGTTAAATAACAAATATTTTCAAACATTTTGTTGTTTATAAACACAAAATTTCCAGACAATAATGTACAGTCATCATTCGGACTTTTCACATCATCATAATTGCAGCTTGTAATGTATTACATAAATTTCTCCCAAGGGCGCATCAAGGTTAAAACATTTAAAAAGATTACAATGGCGTTAGAATCATTTACGCTTATGATACCGTTGTCACAAAGTTTGGTCTTAAAATTAGAATCAACTGTTTATAACTGCGCACATATTCAACAAATACACATTTAAAAGAAAGAACTGCAACATTTTATGGAAGGTCCGTTCGTTTTTCAGCTGTTCCTTCTGAATTAAATTTCAGATTGACAGCAATGAAAATAAAAGAAATAAATAACACTTATTGCGAAACTTCGAATTTCTCAGCTGCTCAGTCGCAGAACGTTCTACGCCTTGATTTGGTGACATGTGCTCCTCAGCATGTTTTAGTTTACTTTATGTATCACATAAGCAAGGAAGATTTACATGATGATTTATTGTTTTGTAAATCATAAATAATAAGCATGTGAATTTGAGAAAATTTGCTGTGAATTTGTTAATGGCACTCTGACATGAAAATTTCTCACCATTAAAATGACTGAATGATTGCAGTTAGTTAATACACATGCAAAAAAACCGTTCACAAATAAAATATGTAAATGCTGTTTTTCCAGAACGTTGTAAATATATATTTCAAAAAATTTATGATAACCGCGAGCGCGAAAAAGACTTTTGGAAGCTTAAAATATGAAAGGCGGTCTTTTTCTAAAACGCAGAATGGTATCGTGTAAAAATTTATGAGGGCTGTAAGTTAGTTGTTTTGTTTTACTTTGTAACTTCTTACTTCTCAAATAAGCTAAAATATTTTTCCTGAGTGAAATTGTATAGTAAAATTATATCTGACAACTGCATTAGCAAGAAATGAAAAAATGATTTTCTCCATTTTACTAATTTTTGTGAGAAAAATTATTTCTCTTGAAAAATGTATCGAAATAAATTTCACAATATACAAAACACATTGGCTTTGATGGAATTTTGTTTTCGGTAGAGATAGCTTTAAAAAGAATATTTGTAAGTACAAAGCTTACACATATAATGTACATAAATATATTATAATACTATACACATGTAATGATTCATAAATTTTGTTTCGTGGAATTTTACTTCATAATGGTCTCGAGCTCTGATAATTAATTTTTATTTTACCCGCCTAACAAGGAATAACCACAACTTGGTCACCCCCAAAAAACAGACGTTATCGTTTTAAAAACAAGATGATGTAATCTTGCATCACTCGCGTATTCGGACCAATCAGAAGTCTTTTTCCAGAAATTATATGATTCTGACGGCTTCCGATTAACCAAAATTATAAAAGGGCTGAGACATCTGGAACGAACAAAGATGCTTTTGTGAAATGCCTTAGATTAGCGGGTGTTAGTAATGTGTTCTATGTGTAGTGGCTTTATATATTTAAGATCGCCGATAAATGTGGATTTTTTGACAACAAGAAGCTTTCTTATCCTTTCCACGAGATATAATATCCAACCAGATATAATATCATTTTAATACCAAAATTCTTTAAACCAAGTACGAAAGTATTACATACCGTAATACTTTGAACACAAAAAATTAAATCAAAATTCGTGGGATGCACCTTGTACGCCGGGTATAAAAATGATAGCTTCAAAAATTAAATAAAAGAAAAGAAAGAAAAATAGATGAGTACACCGGATTTTAAGGTACATAAAATGTATTCTTTTATAAATAATGTTTTACGATATTTATGCTTTTTTAAATACTTCTTTTAAAAATTAAGACTAGAAAGATTGTTACGTGGTAGTTGCGGACATAACATTTCGTGGTTCAAGGTATCCGACTACGTTTGGAACCGTGATTTTAAAAAAGTGCATAAATGGATAATTTTCATGATATTTAGTGTCACTTAGAATAGAATATATGTATAAAATTGTTTTAAGGACATTTTGACAAAAAAAAATTTATTTAAATACAATATTTTGGCAAAAAATTAACTTAGAATAACCTTTTTTCAGAATGCTTTCCTTTTACAAAAAAAATGTTTCTAAAATAATAATATTTTGCTTATATAAAGTAAAGGCTTCTCAAGAGAGTCTGAACTATTTTTTTTTGAAAAATTCCAATTGTTTTCAGAGTCACAACCAATTGAAATAATTATCGGCGTTTTTTTCTTAAAATTTCTCTCCTCTGTTGTCGTAAAACATGAATAAATCAACTTCGAAGTTTCAAAAATTCTAGTTGAGCCTCTTTACAGAAGTGTGAGCTATAGACAGGCAAAATATTATTGTAATAGAAGCATTTTTCACAAAAGATCAATATTTTGAAAATGGGTCATTCTATGTTCATTTTTTGTCAAAATATTGTACTTAAATAATTTTTTCCTCTAATACTATTCTTAAAGTAGTTTTATATACATTTTCTAATCTAAGTGACACTAAATATAAATATTATCCATTTATACGCTTTTGCAAAATCACGGTTCGGAACGTAGTCGGATAACTTAAGTGGACAAATTAGGGGCGGATCTCTTTATCTCTTTATCAGATAAAGAGTGCAGATAAATAAGGAAATAATTACTTTTAAACATCACAAATATAATTTTAAAACAGTATTTTAAGAGGCAAATCTCTTTCACGAGATAACGTTTTTTTTTTCAACCGAAGTTTTCTGTTCTTACACTCGATTATCGAATTACAAGGACAAATAAATATTTGCCAATCAAATTTAATTATTTATATTGAATTGTTAAGATATTATATTGTGAATGCATTTTAAACATAGCGAAATGTAATAAAAATAAAAACTTTCAGAGAAATATTTAAAAATTAATAATAAGTAACAGTATAATGAAGGGTATGGAAAGTTTCAGGGATTTTTATTTTAGAGTCAAATAAATATTAGAACAGGAGCAATTACCATCAAATTAATTAGTTTTATTAATGTAAGGAAAGATAAATACTAGAAGTAAAGTAAATAAAACAGATACAAGTAAATAAAAGAAAAATAAATACAAGTAAATAAATGCTAAATAAGCTTTATTATAAAAGCAGAAATGTCATTTACTATTGGATTTAGTCTCACCTGGTACAAAACTTAAAGATTTTAGACATTTTTCTAAATTGTTTAATTTTCGAATTCTCTTTTACGATGCTTTCAGTTCTTTCATCCAGTTTTAAACATGCTTTTTTTCTTTTTTATTCTAGGGATCACCTAATTCTCTGGATTTTTAATTAAAAGATACTTTTCATGTTTCTTCTCTTTTAGTATTTTAACTAATAAGTGGACATTAGACTGGTTTCTGCCAGTGATTGCATTTAATCTGGAATTCCACTCTTCAACAGAATTTGTTCTAGGTCATAGTGTGATATTATAGTTTGAAATCATTATTATATAAATATAGTACTAATACTAAATTTTGTAACTATATTCATGTTGTTACATATTCATGCATATAATAAATTAAACTCAATTTATAGCTAAATTTAAACTACTTTGGCGTGTTTTCTTTCCTCCTGTGTGTCCAATAAAGAAATTGAAAAGGAATTCTTCAAAAAAAAGTTGAAGAATATTTTAAAAACTTCTCTAATTTAACCTCTCCTTTTAGTTTTTTTTAAAGTTCATCCGGATAGTAATAAATTAAAATAATAATCAATTATATATAATAAATTTAAATATACTCATTGTTTGGTTTCATTTTATCAAGATAAATATTATTTAATCAATTTTTTTTATCCTGCATGAGTAAAATTAAAATAAATCCTTTAAACATTTCTTTTACTATGCTACAAAAGACATTTACATTTAAAATACTAAGTCAATGTTGCACTATATATTCCCCCCTCGATTCCCAAGTTTAATCCTTAAAAAACATTAATTAGGAAAACCAGAATGTTTTTTCCAAGTGAAGAAGATAAGAAGAATTTTAATTTTACGTTTTTCTGTGTAGATTAGGTTGTAGTACTTCTTTCATCTACAGATAACAAAAAAAAAAATGGTGCAAATGTATACGCGGAAACATCGGTGAAGAACTTGATTTGCATTTCTACGAATCAATAATGGAAAGATAACTGAAGATGAAAATGTCTCTTTTTAATTTGAAATGTTAATTACTATTGGAGTAGGGGAGAATGAGATTTTCGTGTTCTTGGAACCTTCAAAATAGGAAACATACGACAAAATTAAATGTGATTGGAATTCTGAGAATAATTTGATTTGTGCAGTCAATATAATATGCCGGCCGGGTGGCGTAGTTGAATGGCGTTGAACTTGTTTTCCTAAGTAAGCAGTTTCAATCCCAGTTGATTTTCATGATGCAAAAAAATCGACAGTGCCCATATCGTATGACTATGCGGCATGTTAAAGATCACCAAAGTGTCTGTTGGGCTAGGGTACTTACTCTATTGGCATAATTAAACTCCTAGTGATGCTTTCCCCTGGTGAAAAACCTGGCGCCAAAATTAGATTGGGGCAATTGGCATCCATCTATATGGTGCCACACTAAAAGGTGATACCAGCACCAGGACAATATATTGCGTCTGTAATGGTAACACTACCAATCCGCTGCACAATTTGAAAGAATGGAAGAAAGATATTTAACACTTCAACGAGATTTTTATTTAAAAGTTAACTCATTTTTAGAATATTTCCCACACGCACAGGCTTTTTTTCTTATATTTATTTCAAAATAATTACTTAGATTTAATGTTTGTGAAACAAAATTATTGGAAAAAAACTCTGAATAAGAAACTTTTTTTTTTGCATATAACTCCATTAATTATGATAAACAATTCTTATCATACGTCTCAGAAAATATATTACTTGGAGTGAGTGGGTGTTCATGAACGTTGCGCTATAACGCAACACGAGAGCCACTGGTGACGGACCTCGTGGTTTTGACCTATGGTCAAGTGACGAAGAAAATACCTGAACTGGCGGTCTTCCTTTTGGTTGCCAAACTTCCACACCACACCAATGGGATGATGTTGAACTTCGACAGATTTAACGGGTAGGGTTTATTATTGTTATATTTTCAATCCCGGGATTTCGGGATTACATTATCCAAATCCCGGGATTAGGATTGGACTAGTGGCGCACACAAGGAGGGGGGGAGTCCGATTGATTATAATTCTATGTATATAGTACGTAAAATTTAATTATTTGTTGTTAATGATTAATTTTATCAATTAATGCTAATTATTTATTCAATAATTAGTTTTTTACTGTGTTTTGCTCCCGAAAATCGACAAAATCAAAAGGAGCATGATACAAGAATGGTGAACTTTAAACCCCGGACCCCCCTCGAAAATTTCCTGTGTGCGCTACTGAATTGGATTATTTATTAAAAATACTTACACATTAGCACAATTGAACTTGCACGATAAAACTGAAAATACAATTAAAAATTGGTTTAATATTAATTTTATTGAAGCAAATCAAAATAAAACTTAATTCATCATAAAAAGCAAATCAAAATAGTACATATAATGAAATTTAAAAAAAAATAACATTTCTTCATTTCTTGTGTTTCTGTAAATAATCTTTTAAAAAACGCAGCTCGTCCAGCGTTCCGTCAACTAAACAGCTTCTTATTTTTGTTACAAATCGTCTTGCCGAAGAAAATGCTCGTTCGGATTCTATACTAGTAGGTGTTACCGTCAGTAAATAGGATCATGTTCTTTTCGGGTAGTCCCCACGTCTTCCTCCCTTTTCAAAAAAGAGATATTTCTTTTTGAACTTTTGATGACAGTGTCTGAAATCTAATAGACAGCATTGGTACCTCTTTGATAACTTTATCTAGTTCTTCTGCAACACTTAATGATTCTGTGTATAAATGGATCCAGTTATTGGAACAGAATGTGAATCCATTTCAAGTGTTACCTTATTTGAAATAGAAGATCCAGTTGCATGAGCTGTGAGTAATGCAATGGGATTTGAAGTGTCTCAGGTCTTTCAAGCAGGTCCGATATTAAATAATGGCTTTTAATTGAAGGAGCAGTGACAAAATATATTCTTGAGATATTGCTCATATTATTATGAAGTATTGCAGTGAACCACTTTGTGAAGATCCCCTTGGATCTCACTTTGAGAACGAGAATAATTTGGAGTCAGATAAGAGCCAGTAGCCATTTTTATAAATAACTCTATTTGGTTATCTTTCCCAAATAGAATCAAAGACTTTTAATAACAAATAATTCAAATTAGCTATATGAGGTTTAAAAGGGACTTTCCTTTAAATTAACTTAAATATTTAATGATCCAATTAATTAACAATTAAAATATCGATCACGCAGAGATTACCACGATAAGAGATTCCAGAATTATATTCAATAATATTCCTATTGAACATTTAACTTTAATCTCACTCCTAATATAAAGCTTTAATGAGACTTTAAATATAAATCAATATTTACCACACTGAATCTCAACTCTTCCTGAGACTAATTTATCCACCTGGAAATCTTCAATAATAAATCTCTAACTTCACTATTATACCTTTCTGCTTCAATCTCTCTCTCCTACTGCTTTTTTACTTTACTATTCCGTTTGACTTAAATACTTTATCTAATCTGCATAAGAAGGAATCCTGTCCTCTTTTTGGAGCTGATTGGAAATAGGTAGGAGAATTAAATTTCCCTAAAAAAGACGACTCAGAAGGTTAGTGATAAAGTTCTGTATAGGTTTGTCACAACTTCGATCTGTGCGACGTTCTCTCACACGAGAAATGAGAGCAGCATACTTGCTTACTTATAGCACTTTTTTTTTTACTTGCAACAGATGTTTCATAAACAAAATATAAATTTTCTAAAAATTAACTTGATGAGAAAAAATTTTAAAATATAATTTAGACAAAAATTAAATCCCGGGATTTCGGAATTGGAAAAAACCCTATTCACGGCCTATCTCGGGGCTGCAAACCCTATTAACGGACACCTGCCCCTCTACACGATGGGTCTTCCGTGGCACTAGGATCTAACTCATTACGCGCCAGCCACGAAACAGTGATCTTGACCACCAGGCTACCGCGGCCACCCTCAACGACGAAAAAGAACAGCGTTAAAATTAAAAATTTAAATTGTGTGGTATTGTAGTGAAAAATAAAATAAATAAATGATCGAATACTTTTTCGTTCTTCCATATTGAAAAAATATAAGGAGGAATGAAGAAAGTGAGTGTTTATTAACATAAAGGCTATTGGCAACGGACCTCGTAATTTTGAACCTCGGCCAAATGTCTGAACCTCGGACACCTGAACTGGCCTTCTCTCCAATTTACCACAACACACCAACGGGAGAACTCTTATCCACGATGGATTTAACATGCATTAGCCTCTCTATACGACGGGTCTTCAGCGAAACTAGGGCTCGAACTCATGACACGTTGGCCACAGGCTCCTGACCTTGACCCCTAGGCTATCACACCCAAGAAGGAATGGAAATAACATTTAACAGGGGTGGACATACTGTGGCCCGCTAGCAGTTTTTTTCAGTGGTGTAACGTACACCCCCGCACAGCTTAGGGACTTTAGGGGGCCAAAAGCTTGACTGATGCAAAGTACGTATTTGTGCTTGGGACCCAAAACCTGAGTTTGTAGGGGGGAGGGCCTAATATTCTCCGTAATGCCGCTGTTTGTTTTGCGGCTTGCCAAGACAGTCAGAAAAAGACTGTCACGAAGCGAGACTTCTTTCCCGTGTACAGTGACGCACACATGAATTTTTCAAGGAGGTGGGGTGTCCTGGGTCAATAGTCCACCGTTGTCGTATCTTGCTCCAATACGCTGTTCAATATATTCTTTTGATTTTGTCGATTTTGGGGAACAAAAAACAGTTAATTATTGAATAAATAATTAGGTAAAATTAATTATTAGTAAATACTTTATCAAATTTTGCGTACTATATACATAGGATTATAATCAATCGATAAAAAATCAAGGTCTATGGGGAAGATCGGGACCCGGACCCCCTTCCACTGCCCGTGCTCGACTAAAAATTCGTCTTGGTATTTTCCATTAGGACGACCATTTCAATACACATGCGCGAGCAAAACCTGTAACTAAAAGTAAAGGGAAACAAAAAAGAAAATTATAGTATAGTGTGATAGGGTACATTCGTCTCTTTAAACTGATTCTAAAATTGAATGCGCTCGCAGCTACAGATGTGAATTCAGCACATTAAGTAAATTGAATGAAACTGCCACTAATTTCTTTAACTTGTGAATTATTGATTTTTATAGCATAATATTTACCTTTTCTGAAATGCGAAGTTAATTATTGAATACAATCATTTTTAAAGGGGTGCTCTTCCGGTATTCTTTGCTTCCACACTGTGGCTCTCTTAACTGAAACAATTGCCCACCCAGGACATTGTATATTTTTTCACTTTACATAAATAGCATGAATATGAATTACTGCGCAACAATTATTAAATCCAAAAATAATAGCGGCCAGCAATACGACTAGTTATTTTATTTTGTAAACTTTTTTTTTTTTCTCTTTTAAAATCACCTTTTCCTTTAAATTGCCAAATTCAACTTTTTCCGGCCCATTTTTACTAACTATACCTTATGTTTAAAAATTGGCATCGTTTTTGGCGACATAGCGACAATAATAAATTTATTACAGACGAAAACTCCTTTATGTATTGAGTGAGATATCTCCTTTCTATTGTTTTTGTGGAGAGAAAATTAGTAGATCCAGTTTGTTTTATTTCTTTTTAATTTACACAAGCCAACTTGGAGAAAGAAGCGTAGGCTCTCCGAAAAAAACAAAATTGATAAAATCATAACATGTAAAGCAATAAAAACTAAAAACAAAAGCAAAACCATGCAAAATATGTTTATTTTATCTATTAATTTGATTATTTCTGAGAACAAAAACTAAGCGGTACTTCTAAGGTGGTCATGCCGCTGCCAAATGTATAATATTATGCTACGTCTTACTTTTTGTTAAAAAAAAGTAAATTAAGATCACGAATGATTCGCGCGAACTTTATTTTAATATTTATTTTATCCGGTATAAAAACACTTTAAATAAACGCCAAGTTCTCACCGAACCAAATCATCCAAACGGACAAACCCAATGTTGCGAATCGAATTTGCATTCGCGGAAAGCCGCTTTTCCATTACCCGCCAAAATAAAAATAAAAAAAATTCTTATTTTGATAAGAAACGGTACCATGCGTAGGAGAACGAGTTAAATTCACAAGAAAATGTTCCCAAAACTGTGGAAGAGAATAAAAAAAAAGAATGAAGAACACGAATGAAATTGAGAGGCGCAACCAAAAAAAAGAGAGTAATAACATCTTCGTTTACAGATAATAACAAAGAACAGTAGAAACAGAACGCATGCCTTTAATAATAATGGCGAGATAAAGTCAAAACATCGATCGTCTCGAGACTCTTCCTTGTCTAGACTGTTCAAGGTAAATAATAGCGAAGCAGAAGGTTTTTGGCGAGAATTTTCTGCTTCTTGGCGGGCAAACTAGACCCTCATCAGACACTGAAGGGTGAATAACATGTCTCAATTCAACGTTGATATGTCTTCCATTTCGCGACTCTTAAATCAATAAATGCAAAAGTTTATGAGCTCTGTTACTGTACATTTTAAATTAGATTCCATTTAAATATCTAACAGACGCTTAAATATCAATAGGCATATTACGAGCGTTGTGTTCTAAAGATGCAGACGATTCTTGCAGACGATTTATGATAGTATTTTATAAATATTTATTAATTAGTTGTGACTTGCACACCATGAATGGAATTAAATTTTTCATAAAACGCGGGAAAGAGGTACTATTTTTTAAAAGAAAGGGGAAATCAGTTTTTCTTTAGTTTTTATCTTTACAAAATGTTGAATAAGTGTTCAAAATTGCGCGTCATTTGATTTGAAAAATACACAATCACGTTTTCGAATTCACGTTTCTAAATCCCATGAGTAGCTTTATTTTTGTGATTGCGTATTCCTTGAAACTCTTTACGATCACTTTCTTAGCTTCGTATTCGAAATCTTAAAATAGTTTTAAGTGCGTATGGGTAGAAATATGCATAGATACATCAGTACATCACTAAGAAAATAGAATACGTTTCGAATATATTTAATAAATATTACTTGGATTTTCATGAATGACGTTTTCACGATAACAACTTTTATGTTTTTAATATTATTATTAGTATGAGAAGTACAGTAGAATTGTCTTAAATATATTTAAGTAAAACATTTCTCTTAAGTTCCAAATAACTAAAATTTACGATTAATTTATTGATTGATCAAACTTCCGATAATATATAGTAGTAGAATAAAATGGTTGTGTTAAAATATATTTTGGCGATTTAAGTTTTATATTTCATTATAAATCATTTGACAACTTTGTAATTATAAGTTATGCGTGTTTGAATAAATCGTTTGACAGCTTTGTAATTATAATATGTGCGTTTGAACAAATCGTTTGCTATTACTTTCTAACAAATAACTGTTTTCATAACTGAAATGTAAAATAGAGAATTTGTGAAAATTAAATAATTCTACGTTTCGAATTTTTTTGGGGGAAAAACATGAATAGCAGATAGTGAGTTAAAAAAGCCTTCTTTATTTTATCCCACACATAGTGAATAAGTTTAAATCCAGCGAAAACTTTAAAAGGTCTCGATTTTTATTTTTAAATCAATAGAATGAATAATAAATGAGAACTACATATCTATAGGAAAAAGAATATATTTACAATGTAAAAAAATTAAAGAAGTTAACAAAAGACACATTATTTATCATTGCATAAGAAAATATGTGGCTAATTTGATTTTTAATTTATTTTTTGTGTTTTTTTAATATTTAATCATTGTCAAATTAAATACAATTTCTATAAAAAAAATTTAACGATCATTACAAACTGCTACTGCAGAAAAAAAAATTACATGGATGAGATAATACATATAGTATTGTCTGCAAGAATAGAGGTCCTTGCCCTACAGGGCTTATCTTTTGAGTGAAGTGCCTAGAAGTAGATTCTATTTTTAGGGAAAGCGACAATAGGCTATTGAAAACGCATAGCATAATGCAATTTGATTTAATCTTGAAAAATGTTTGGCAAAATATTCACCAATTCAAAAACAAAAATTTCACATTTAGAGCCCTTAACAAATTCGAAGATTTTTTTTTTCAGGGGGTGGGGAATTTTTTTAAGTCAGTTTTCCTCATATCCAGTGAATCTACTCCCCTTATCCAATGAATAATTTCTTACATCGAAAGTAGAGCAATTTTGATTTTACTTTTAAGGGTTTCAACAATTGTTTGCACGCCAGTCCGGTATTTAAAAAATGTCTGGTAATTAAACTTTAGTTTGCCTTTAATTTTCAGTGTAAAAATAACAAAAAAAATCTTGCAAATCTTTTTTTAACAGCAATGTATTACTAATTCTTATCACTTATCACTGTCAAAATTTGGGTACAAAAAATGCATTTGGGGTCACGAAATTAAATTTACGGGAGAGGTCAAAAAACACTTATCAAAAAAAAAAATGTTGACTTATCATCGACAGTGCCTTGTAATATTTCATAAATGTATTTTCATTAAATCCTTGTCACTTATGGATTAAAGAATTTTTTTCCGAATAAATTTTTTTATAACTAATTATTTAAAAAATGTTATACATTATTTTTTTCTAATTTATACAAATATACTTCTATTGTTTAGATAGAAATATTTGCGAATTAAGAATTATTATGTTTTAAAAAAATTGAATATCCCGACGAAATTTGAATATAATGAAATTTAATCGTCATCAGAGATATTTAGCCTTTAGTTACTTTGAGGAAAGGCAGGGTTGGGCAAACTTTTCCAGGGTACGGGCTACTTCTAATTTTTTCAAGCTGCTACGGTTCACCCAGTGGCGTAGGTATAGTGAGCTAAGAAAAAGGTCTATAATATTTATTATAACTTAGTAATAAACTCGGAACATGCACTTTTCTACATATAACTACAATAAAAAACTTACACTTTTATGAACCGTTTTTAAAGCAAAATGCAAGATACAAACATGATAACAAAAGCCACAAATATAATATCCAAAGATACCTTTATTATCAAACAATTCAAAACACATTAAAAAATAAAACATGTATTTAAAGTTAGTTCTCGTAGTTATAGTCAGCAGAAGACTTAGTCTGCATACTGTCAGACCTTTTTGAATATTTCGGTATATAATTACCGACTGATAATCTTCAGGCGGTCATCCCCAAATGTCTTGGCGGTCCACCGGTCGATCGCTATCTACTTAATGCCCACCCCTGATGAAAGGGGTGTGTAACGGTAAAAAAAACTGATAGGAGAAAAAAACGCAGTAAAGTTGAAAATCATGTCCTCCCTTGAGTATTGTAAAAAAAATTTTTTCCATAGACTTTTTATCTAAGATACATAATTTACAGGAATGCTAAGAATGCATTTTTATAACTTGCCCAAAATTTCTTTCTGCCTTTCAAATCTAATCTCAATTAATTAAAAATCGCCACCACTCCATAAATAAAACATAATAAATAATACAAAAGCTTACATAATAAATAACTCACAACAGCATTCAATTGATTAACAATTAGAATAAGCAACTGCATTATAAAAAGCATCAGTACCAATATTACTTTCCCATTAGGAAGAATGATAGGTTTTTAACTCTCCTTTCAAAAGTCTAGGCTCTATACGCCTCATTTTCAATGAAACATGCTTAATTGAGTATTCTGGTCACAAATTCTGAAAGCATTATCCTTTTTCAAGATCAAACAATGTGGGTGGTCAGGCCCGAAATGTATGCAAACGAACGAAAAGATTTATTTGTTCAATGTCCTTTTTTTAACTTTTTCCTTTAATTTTATAAGGAAATAGCTGATCAAATCAAACTCATAAAATTTATATACGCCTTTAGTAAACACTAGGTGGTTTGTAAATTAGTTTTTTGTATAAATTCATGTACAGTTTGCAAATTTGTATATTTGAATATGTGTTGAAATGAATAGAAGGAAAAGTTGATTTTTGTTTTGGGAAAAACATACACACACAAAAGAAAAAAAGAAAGGAAATATTGAGAACATTGCATTCTTGGTAGAGTCCAAGCGAAAGGATCGTGAATAAGAAGTCTAATTTAGAACTCTGCACAATTTAAAAACAATGTGATAAAGCAAAATTCGTCATATTACATAGACTTAAGGTATCCGAATACGTTCGAAACCGTGATTTTGCAAAAGCGTTTAAATGGATAATATTCATATTTAGTGTCACTTAGATTAGAAAATGTATATAAAATTGTTTTAAGAATAGTATTACAATAAAAAATTATTTAAGTACAATATTTTGACAAAAAATTAACATAGAATGACCCATTTTCAAAATATTTTCCTTTTGTGAAAAATGCTTCGATTATAATAATATTTTGTCTGTATATAGCTCAGACCTCTGTACAGAGGCTCAACTAGAATTTTTGAAATATATAACTTAGAAGTGGGTTTATCCATGTTTTACGACAACAGAGGGGAGAAATTTTAAGAAGAAAACGCCGAAATTTTTTTCAATTGGTTGTAAATGGCTTAATGTGTGTGAGGGGGGGAGGACCCAAAAGAGTCGAGAGGAGGAATGAGAGAGAGAAGCAAAGTTAAACTCGATGCACAGGAATCAAGAAATGTACAGTGAAATACGCTTAACGCGAAACCGCTAAAGACGAAATATCGGTCAACACAAAATAATGCAACAGTCCCGATACAAACTACTATGCATTTTCAGGCATTTTTTTCTCTTAACACGATACGAAAATCGCAAGACACGAAAAGGTATTTTCCTTCTAGGAAATCTGTTTGAGAAGGTTTCTGTACAATTAGACATTGTCCTACATCCGGGGTGGGCATTACGTCGATCGCGATCGACCGTTGGACCGCCGAGACATTTTGGGATGATCGCCGGAAGATTTTTGCAGTTTGTAATTTTTCCGGAAAATTCAAGATTGGCTGACAGTACGCAGATAAAGTCTTCTACTAACTATAACAATGAAAACTAAGTTTAGATAAAAAAAAACGTTTTGTTTTTTAATGTCTTTTGATTTGTTTCATAATAAATGTATCATTTTATATTATTATATTTGTGGCTATTATTGTTATGTTTGTGTATCTTGCGTTTTGGTTTTAAACGCGGTTTTAAAAGAGTTGTTACAAAAGACAAGAGCACACACACACACACATATTGCGTATTTATTATTAAGTTATAATAATAACCTTTTCCATACCGCACCACATCTCCGACATTGGACTGTGGCGCACTCAAGAATTTTTCAAGAGGGGTAGTGACCGTCCTCGTATCATACCCCAATACGTAGCCAAACATATTTTTTTGATTTGATCGATTATCGGGAACAAAAAAAAGCAAAAAATAAATTACTGAATAAATAACTAACATTAATTAATAAAAAGTACAAAATAATGAATTGCATTTTACGTTCTTTTTATATAGGATTATAACCAATCTGAAAAAAAAATTAAGGACTTTGAGGGAGGGTCCAGAACCATGGACTCCTCTTCCTCTTGCGTACGCCACTGGGTGGACTGCAACACCTTGAAAAAATTAGAAGTAGCCCGTACCCTAGAAAAGTTTGCCCACCCCTGTCCTACAGTATCATCGGAAGAATTCGTTTCAATAGTTGACAATAATGTGTACAGCCCCAATTATGACAGACGAAGGCATGTTGGAGTTTGTTCAAAACTCAAAAAATATCATTGATGCAGATTTCGACTGCGAAAATGAATTGAATAAAGCAGCTCGTGTGCACCCGCGTCATCCGAAACGAGGAACATCTTAAAAAGTTATTAAAAGTTATTAAACAATATCTGATTGTTTTCCAAAAACTCAAAATTTTTTATGTTTTTCAAAAAACTTGAGCATTTTGTGTTATAAATTACATCAAGTCCCTGTGAATGTTTTCGTTTCATTAATTTTTGTTAAATACCGGCATATATGCTATGTATCTATATGATATGTAAATAAAATGTACTCTTTAATAAAGATAAATTTGTTGAATATATGTTTCATTATTCTTTTTACAATAACCTTAGACACGAAATTCTTTTAACACGAAAGTATGTTTCAGTTTCCTCAGTTTCGTTTTTCACTGAAAATTCAGAAATCTTGAAAACTTCTGACAATACCCAAAAACTATTCCTGTAAAATAACTCTCAAAATAATAATAATAATAATGACAAATGAAACAAATATACGAGACTAAAAAAGTGACTTTCTATTCTGTCTAAAGAACGCTGGGATATCCCCCCCCCCTTAGGGTGAACATCTCTTAGAGTATCAGCGTGGGCTAGCGGTAAAGGATTAACGGAAGAACTAGAAGCATACATTATCTTAATATGGTTTTATTAAGATATTTCACTCAATTCTTTAACAAATTGGATTATAATAATATATGTGAGAGAATCTACGGTGGCAAAACAAACAACACACAACATACAGATAATAACAAATTAACCTAACCCGCACTACTATCAATAACTGACTCGTCTAAACTCAATTCCAATACTATCACAGATCCTAATATTAAATAGTCAATCCTACCTTATTGTAGTTTGAAGTAACGATAACAACAATCTTAGATGGAAGCCTTGTAATTACTCGAGTGCAATTGTATGCACACAATGGAACTCTATCAAGAATGATTTCTGTTCGTCGCCACGTAACGTTTTCCAAAACTTCTTCACACTTGAACCACGGATTATGTTTACATTCCTCTAATTGCCATCTCGCTTACTCTAAGTTCTGATGTTTAAAAGTTTCCTAATTTGCATCTTTCTTTCACGCTTCACTTCTTGGATTTGGTTGGAAAAGAGTTGCCATTAATTCTAGCCCCAAAGAACCCAAAGGACATGTTAAAGAAAAGACGCGTCAGCCCGTCACAACACGTCCGCGATTTATGTGCAAATAAGTAAAGCATCATAAAGGATTATGTGCAATAAAGGATCATATATCATCAAAATTCGGGCTCTGGTTGTAAGATCAATCAATCAAGTTAATGGAAGCGCTAGTGACAGACCCTGGCATCACATCTGATTGGAATGCCCACAATCTGTATATACACATGCTGGTTTTTTTTTAATCTACCAGAAAAAATGAGTGAAAAATATTTATGACAATTGTATTCGTGTGAGGCGAATAAACAAAATACTTTTTTTTTCATTTGTTTCTGTAGAAATTGCATCCTTAAAATTCTCTGACTTTTTTTCGTGAATTTTGGACTTAAAAAGACATTTGTGTGAAATACCTTACGTAATAGAAATCTGCTTGCTTTAACATTTAGATGGAATTAAAACACTTGGGAAAATACGGGAATGAATTATAAAGTTTATATATATATATATATATATATATATATATATATATATATATATATATATATATATATATATATATATATATATATGGTTCATTACTATTATTTAATAATAATCTTAAACCTCTTATTTAATTTCTATGATTAATTTTAAATGGATTATTTATAGAAGATTTTAAAATTCATCTTTAATTTTGTTACCTCGCTTTTGTTGTGATGATTTTTTAATATTCATCGAGAACGATTGACGCGATTAATTATTCTGTTTTTAAGAGCAGACATTTATTACTAAGGAAATGAATGGTATTTCGTAATTACTGTCCATTTCAATGATAGAAGATGCCTTTTTCTTAAAAAAAATCTATGGGTAATATATTTTACTAAAAGGATATTAGAAATATTTTCAACTATTTCAAACTAATAGCCATATGAAGAAAAATATTAGCTGGAGATACTTAAAATTATTTAAAAATATGATACTTAAATATTATACCGCTGACCAATTTCGCCATATCGGAAAATGTCATCAATTCAAAGGACGTCGCCGAATGCTGCCATCGTTAGCATTATAATTATTGTGTTTGAGCATGCACGGATGGGTTTTCCACTCTTAACCAAATAACGCTGCATTTGGCGACGCCTTTTCATCCAGAAATCAGTTGATGGTATAAAAAGTAAGTACCAAAAATATTTTAAAATTACATAATGCACATAAAAAATTGCCGTACTCATTCATTGTAATGCAAATGACATTGGTATATATTTTATTACGTCTCACAGTGACAAAAGACAAAATCTCACAAATTATAGTGACTTAATTCATTTCAAGTTTTGAAAAATCATTATACCTAAGGTGACCCATTTTTTTTACAATGAAAAGCAGGATGACAAATTTAAGAAAAAATTACAGTGTAAATATATGAAACATTTTATTACTTCAAACAAAAACACGCTATTTACGCCTAAATCCCTTTTAATTATTTATTTAAATGAATATTTTTCCGTTGAATGAATTTTTTTATCAGTATATCATTGTCTAATACATCGGAAATTTCGGAGCAAGAAATATCCTTCATATTGAACTTAACGGCGAATGTTACACTGAAAATATCAACAATTAATCTTGATTTCTCACTTGTCCGAAAATCATTTTACAATTGAATAAACTCTTTCACACAAATGCTGCATTAGTTCCAAAGGAACAGCACAACGTAAATTCAACACAAGAATGTAACTAAATTTTCACATGAAATGTGTTCATTTTTGAAATGGTTAAATATATATATATTTCCACCAATCTTTTTCAATTTCAACATGTTGATTTTCCCATTGTTCTAATTTATCAGAATTTAACTATACATTCAGTCTTCTAATTTCTTCAAGCAGACAATTTTCATGGATTTTAATAGCAGGCATTTCTTTCGATAAAAAAAAATCAACACAACTTCTCTATACTCGTCCAATTTACTTGCGATGAAGTCGAAAAACACCGTTGAAAACTGTTACATCCTGAGTTATTTGTTTTAGACCACACACACACACACATTCTTCGACATATTGGAAACATGTTTGGTAAAAATTCTGCACTTCATTGTAAACTTTTCTGTTATGCCTGGATTTGATTCTTCTGCGTTTGACAATTTTATTTTTACTATTAAGGTATCCGACTACGTTGGGAACCGTGATTTTGAAAAGCACATAAATGGATAGTTTTCATGATATTTAGTGTCACTTAGATTAGAATATATGCATAAAATTGTTTTAAGGACATTTTGACAAAAAAATTTATTTAAATACAATATTATGTCAAGAAATTAACTTAGAATAATCTTTTTTCCAAATGTTCTCCTTTTGTGCAAAAAGGTTCTATTATAATAATATTTTGCCTGTATATAGCTCAGACCTCTCTACAGAGGCTCAACTAGAATTTTTGAAATATATAACTTAGAAGTGGGTTTATTCACATTTTACGACAACAGAGGGGAAAAAAAGAGAGAGAAAAACCCTGATAATTATTTCAATTGGTGGTAACTCTGAAAATAATGTGAATTTTTCAAAAATTCTAGTTGAGTCTCTGTAGAGAGGTTTGAGCTATATACAGGCACATTATTATAATAGAACCATTTTTCACAAAAGGAGAACATTTAGAAAAAAGATTATTCTAAGTTAATTTTTTGCCAAAATATTATACTTAGATAATTTTTTTTGCCAAAATGTCCTTAAAATAATTTTATGTATGTATTCTAATCTGAGTGACACTAAATATCATGAAAATTATCCATTTATGCGCTTTTTTTAAAATTACGGTTCCGTATGTAGTCGGATACCTTAAAGGAATATATTTTCTTCAAATCGTGATTTTTATTGAAGGACAAATTCGTTCAAAATATGACTAACTTATGTAGCTGAACTATGTTCACCATCAATCGTAGGGAGTGTTTTTTGTAAAATAGCTGCCTGATTATGTACAAAATACAATAATATTTTCGATAATTCATACAGTACTGGCACATGACGCGTAACAATTTGACCTGTCATTTCTGAATACAAAGATTAACAGATTAGGTTTTAAATATTGAAAAGGGAGACAAGTAGGTAGACATTTTTAAAGGAAGGACAGAACCTTTAAAAGAAAGACTGTCCTCCCCAAAGGAGGATGTTTAGTCACTTTATCATACCCCACTGATTCTTTAGATATACAAAAATTAATTTTTAACCCATTTCAACTTGCGTTAAATTTCAGATAAACGTTTTTATTGGTGTGATGGCGCCATACTAATGGCAAATATAAAATGAAAAATACAATTTGTGAGAACCCCCCCTCTGGGTTCCACCCTGGACACTAAGATTGACTTGAGGCAAAGAATGACCAGACGCCATTTGTATAATAACAAATTATATTTATTCCCTTAGTTCCAATATCAACCTTCTAATTACAAATATTCAACTATATGTCTACGTCGAAAAGAGATTCACCTTTACTATTAAATTAAATTACGAAATATGAAATTAATCAATTACTACGCTCAATATCGAAAGGGTTTACCGGAATAGGAGGTCCGAGAAATACACGCATCTTGAATTATTACCATTAACTAAGATTTAACTAACTTTATTATATTAACGCTTGTGGTAAGAGGTATTAAGTTAGAATGTATCACTATATTTACTACCGATTTCTCCAGGTAGATTAATCCTTCTAAGGATATACTTCGCTGAATAACAACAGCAATATTTCAATATCGTAATCCAATTGAATCCTCCAAATCTCGTCACTACTTCTGCTGGCTCAATTGCCTTCTCCGCTAACTTACAACGCTCTCCTTAAATACCTTGTCTTCTTTGCATATCCCATTTTCTTCTTTTAGAGCTGATTGGAAATATACGCGAATTTACAATCCCCAAAGACGCCTAAGAGTATTAGTGGAAAGGTGCCGTAAAGATTCGTCACAAATTACACAAAATTAAAATAAATGTCAATTGTTCTTTTTTTTATGCTTTTTCTCTTTCTTGTAAAATTTTCAAAATTTTATTAAAAAATTATCAAAAGCTGTGGTATTTTTCTACTTTTAAATCATTTCGAAAAAGTAAATCAATTGGTTCAAAAATTAACATAGTTATGAAACTTTGAGACTTTTGATATGCTTAAAATTTTATTAATATATTTCATGATTACAAATATGACCAAGAGATATAAATAAATCAGTTATATAACACGTAAGTCAAGAAACCTTAGAATTTAAAGCAAGGTGGCTTATAAAAAGAATATTACGTTACCAAACGAGTTCTGAATTTAAATATTCATTTTTAAAAAAGAAAAAATTCGAGACATTTGAATTTCGAATTTAAATCATAATCATATTATCCTGAATATTTTAGCACCAGCCGTCTCACAGTTTTTATTTTATTTTATTTATTTCTGTATGTGGTCATAAATATTATATATTCATGCTTAAAAATAGGAACATAACCGTGAATGAAAATTTTTCAGACTTTGCAACCTGAATGGTAACAGCTTAAATATTAATTTTTTTGTCGTCAAACAAAATGAATTTTTTTTTAAGGAAAATTATTATTTTTGATGTTAAAGATTATTTAGATGGACGTAATGAAAATTACAAGAGAACAAGAATTATTAAATTAAATGTAAAAGATAAGAGAACTTTTGATTTGTCTTTTAAATATGTATTAATATATATGTTACGAGATATATTAGAAAAACAGGCATTCAATAGAGCAGTGTTCCCCAACCTTTTTATCGCCGCGGACCGGTCAACATTATATAATTTTCCCGTGGCCCACTGAAGGGGGTGAAGACGTTGATTGTTTATATTTTAGATTGTTTTGTTTTAATAATTTTATTTTAATTGTATTTAAACATGTTTTCAGAATAAAATATATGTACACCAAAAATGAATATATAAAATGATTTAACAAGGAATATAAAGTGATTTTCATAAAAAGTAGCCCAACCCCTCAAAAATATGCCACAGTAAATAAAAAGGAAATAATTTAATGCTTCTTGGGCGGACCGGAGGTTGGAGATTAATGCTAAAGAGTACCTAGACACAATTATACACTCAGGAACATTGAAAATAGCGACCCAAGAAGAAAGCATCGGATGGATATGAAATTTAATACACATAATGACACAGATGAGAGATTCACTTGATCTCAAAAACAAGACAATTAAACGAATACAGGGTGTGCAACGACATAAATACTGGGCAGCTTCAATAGCGCGTTGGACCAACTCCAGCCGCAATACATGCCGCCACACGGTCCGGCATTGAGTTGATTAAACACCTTATGTTGTCTTGAGGCAGATGGGTCCACAAATCTTTAACAGCCAACTCTAAATCATGTACAGAGTGACACGATGGCATCTGCCGTTTTAGCTGATCCCACACGTGCTCTACAAGGGACATATCCGGGGAGCGGGCCGGCCATGGAAGAGTCTGAAAATGACGTAGGAAGTCTTGAGCAACTCTTGCTGTATGCGGAAGAGCATTATCTTGCTGGAAAATTGCCCCTGGGAGACCATTTAGTAAAGGTCCTACATGGGGCCAAAGAATATTATCAACGTAACGTTGGCCCGTTAAGGTTTCACGCATCACAATTAAAGTGGACCGACTATCATAGGCTATGGACCCCCAGACCATTACACCAGCTGTGCGGGCAGTGTGACGTAGAACAGTGTGGGGGGAATTGTACCGCTCACCAGGGTGCCCTCAACACCCGTACACGGTTATCATCTGTCCCCCAAACAAACCGGGATTCATCACTAAACACAACCTTTTGCCAATCTGTGACATTCCACATTGATCTGGCTTGGCACCACTGTAGACGCAGATGCCGATGTTCTGGTGTTAAAGGGAGTGCACGGAAAGGGCGCTTGGATTTAAGATTTGCTTCTGCAAGGTGTCTGAAAATTGTTTGTGGAACAATTGCTACGCCTACGTCTGCTCGTATCGTTGAATGAGTCACTGTGGAGTCCACAAGTGCTTGCCGCACGATCCTTCGATCCTCTGTTCTCGTGGTCTTCCTGGTCGCTCCAGACCCGGTTTTCCGCACGTAGGTACCTTCTCGTGTCCACTGCTCCCAACAATTTCTAACGACACACTCCGAACGATCCCCCTGGCCAGCAACACGGTGCGTGGACCAGCCTGCAGTTTTCATCCCGATGATCAGGCCTCTTCTCAAACTCGCTTAACTGTGAGAAATGTCTTCTAGCACGTTTACCTGGCATGTTTCGCTTACCAAAGTCTTCCTACAATCGGCGGGTAATCGTCACGTTTATGAATCTTCGAATTTGCGCTGGCTTATACAGCACCCTCTTCCTGATTGTAGCGCCACCTCGGCGTGTATGAGCATGCGTATTGGCACAAAACTTGGATCATTTGCATATCACATTACGCTGTACTTATTTCCAAAGTTTCGCGATTGTACTTAGCTTCCTTCTTCGGTCGCTATTTTCAATGTTCCTGAGTGTATTAGAATGCCCAGCGTTTTAGAGCAAAGTATGAAATACTAGAATTATCACTTTCCCTAGATGCAGTAGCGCACACAGGAATTTTTCAGAGGGGGGTTCCGGGGTCGAAAGTTCACCATTCTTGTATCATGCTCCTTTTGATCTTGTCGATTTTCGGGAACAAAACACAGTAAAAAATTAATTATTGAATAAATAATTTGTATTAATTAATAAAAAATTAATCATTAAAAACAAGTAATTAAATTTTACGTACTATATTTTTAGAATTATAATCAATCGGGAAAAAATCAAGGGTTTTGGGGGGTCTGGACTCCAGGACCCTCCCCCCTTATTTGCGCCACTGCCTAGATGTTGTAAATATAATACCTTATTATTCTATAAATGACAAATGCTGTTTAGGTAAAGTATGAAAAAAGTTCATGATAAGGCTATTCTTTAAAAACTTTTCAATGGAGCTGCATTTTAGAAACTGAGCCTTTGCAGACATGGTAAGTCCCCAAATAAGAGAGCAATTTCGTGGTGGCACCATCTAGTGGCGGCCTCGCTACCAAATTTGAACGCTTGAATTATTATTTTTTAATTCAAGCTCTTGTTGGGTGCTAAATATCACGGTAATTTAATTTTGCAGAGAGTACAAGAACCAAATTGGTACTCAAGGGATCTTTTACATGGCACATAGTCATATGACATGCGTGCCTACGATTTTCGCATCCAGAAAAGCTATCGGTTCCATCGGAGGTCAAACCCGCAACCTTAGGCTTACGAAACTACGAACTACCTTTAAGCCACTGCAGCCGACTTCCTCAAAGATATAAATGTTATTTTGAAACAAATGAAAGATTTCCATTAAAAAACTTTTATTCAATAAAACCTCATTTTTAGCGGATCTCTACTAAATAAAAGAAACATGCCTGGAAAATTCCAAGATTTTAGGTCTAATTGCTCAGATATCGAAATTTATTTTATGTATATCTCATCGCAACCTCCCACAAATCAATTGGGGTGTCGATTTCAGCAAAATCTGTACATAGCAAGTTTCTACTCAAAAGAAAAAAGGTGTTTTCCGGATTTCAAAAGACTGTAAATCTAATAATTCAAAAACTGGAACCTCCTAGTATTCCTCCGCAACCTCCCTGGAAGTATTCCTCCGCAAAACCCGTTTTCAGCTAATCTCAAGTCAATAAAAGAAATGTTTGCCAACTTCTAGGTATGTGAGTTCAAAAAGTTCAAAAACACCTTAAGGAATCTATTTCTGAAAGCTAGTTCTTATTGGATCTCACTGAACGAAAGGAACATGCCTGCCATATTTCAAGTCTGTAGGTTTAATAGTTCCGGAGATCCATAGTGATTTCAGAATGAGTGACTCTTTTCTCTTTTATACGTATAAATTTACGCGAATAAGGTTAAATTCAGGGAGAACATTTCCAGTTTTAATATGTTAAAAATAAAGTATTAAAATCTTTATAATTTATTACATTTTAAAAAGAAACATGGTGAAAAATAAACTATTCTTGTGGAAGTATTTTTCATTTTATAACCATTTGAGATTTAAAAATAGAAAAATTATACTGAAGTCGCAATGCCGTTTTATCCTGAACGTCAACAACAACATAAATTAACAGGAAGAAACAACGACAGTAATGACTCGTAAAATTACGACAGAAGAACCACGGGGAAAAATTGAGATGTCACAAAATGGGATAAGTAATTTTATTAAAAATTTCAGACGAATTCTTAACCGAATATGTGACAATTTAATACATTTCTGGAATGCATTTACACTTTTTTTTATCTTAGTCATTTGCATCCAAAATAGATTTGCACACCATATTTCCAAGTAACACGCACTTGTACTTGTCAACATCTACATAATAAGTAGAAGGCGCCAATAAATACGTGACATTTAGAACGGTGAAGGAAAATAACAATAATAGATACTTCGAATAGGAATTTTTTTTGTCATTATAGGGTATATATATATAAAAAAAATTTATGTGCTAAAATAAATTGAGATGGAAATAAGTTCTTTTTAAATTCTTCTAATCTTCTAGCTATTTTATTGAAATCAGTAAAAAAATTTTACAACGAAAAAAAATACAGTATTGCTATGTATCGTACATCAGTTGTTCCCAACCCCGAGAAACATTAAATAATTTCTATTTTATTTATTGGGGTGCCTTTCTCTCGGCTGTGTGCGATTTCATCATTTCATATTCATTTTTTTGTGTGTGTAACTGTATATTATTTTGAAGTAATTCTGACTGTATATTATTAAATACTATTAAATTTAAATCATTAAATCAAACTAAACTCACTGCCGCAACAGCCCATGCGGGCCAATACTGTCCCCATCTCAGTATACGTGACCAATGGGCGCTGAGGTGCATGAGCAGATGTCCCGATCAGGCAGTCAGCCTGAAGCGAAACTCTCAGTATTTAGTCCCAAGCAAGCTTAGTATTCATTTGTCGACTCACTAAAGGGATGAAAGATTGAATCGACCTTTCCCAGCCCAGGGATTGAACCCGGACCTGTGGCGTGGAAGCGCAATACGCTACTTCTCAGCCACTGGGTTTCTATTAAATCAAAATAATCTAAAATTTAAATTATCAACGTCCCCCCCCCTCAGCGGGGCGTGGTAAATTATCAAACGTTGACCGGTCCGCGGCAATAAAAAGGTTGAGGAACGTTCAGTGGCACACACAAGGGAGAGTCGCTGGGTCCGTAATTCTTCCCCCCCCCAAAGGCCTTGATTTTTTTTCGATTGATTATAATCTTAGGCAATTAGTACGTAAAATTTTATTGAGTATTTATTATTTAATAATTAATTTTATTAATTAATGCTGAATATTTATTCAATAATTAATTTTGCACTGTTTTTTGTTCTCGAAAATCAGCAAAATAAAAAAAAGCATGGATATGGAGCATGATACGAAAATAGTGAACTTTCGACCCTGGACACATCCCCCTTTGAAAAATTCCTGTGTGAGCCACTAGGATTGATTATTAACGTCGCACTGTTCTGCAACACGAGGGCTATTGGCGACGGACCACGTAATTTTGAATCCTGGTCAAGTAACGTGGACGACACCTGAGCTGGCCCCCCTCTCCTAACTACTACACCACACCAACGGGATGACGTTTCAGCTCTCGACAGATTTTACGTACATCGCCGCCCTACACGGCGTGTCTTTAGTGGTACTGGGCTTGAATTCGTGACAAGGCAAGCCACGATCCGACACCTATACCATTCGGCTACCGCGGCTACGTGAGCCACTAGGAACGTTACCTTACGTGACTTGCATACAAAGTTTTTTCTCTCAAATAATTGTAAAGAAATTGAACCAAATTTAAATTCTGTTTAGAATGGAACATTTTGTTCTTAAATAAGTTAAATTGAAGAGAGAAAAAAAATTTTTTTTTCTGGAATTCGAATTTAATTGGATTTTTGATTAATTGATTGCTAATTAATGTTTTATTTAGATGTAATATAAAAGGTTAAAGGTATATGAGTGAGTGAGTGTTTATTAACGTTGAAGCAACACGAGGGCTATTGGCGACGGACCTCGTAATTTTGAACCTCGTTTTAGTGACGAAGACAGCATCTGAGTTGTGTGTGGCATCCCACTTTCCTGTAACTTCCACATCGCGTCAACGAGAGGACTTTGAGCCACAACAGGTTAACGTGAATGAGTCTTCTATACAGGTCTTCAGTGACGCCTAGGTGGCGTCAAACCCCTGTTGCACACAAGGGGGTCCAGGAATCCGGACCCCCACACATCGTCCTTGTCTTTTCGATTGATTACAATCTCATGTGTAAAAAGTATGTGACGAATCTTTACGGCACCTTTCCACTAATATTCTTAGGCGTCTTTGGGGAGTGTAATTTCGCGGATATTTTCAATCAGCTCTAAAAGAAGAAAACGGGATATGTAAAGTAGATAAGGTATTTAAGGAGAGCGTGATAGGTTAGCGTAGAAGAAGGCGATTGAGCCAGCAGAAGTAGTGACGAGATTTGCAGGATTCAATTGGATTAAGATATTGAAGTATTGCTGTTGTTATTCAGCGAAGTATATCCTTAGAAGGATTAATCTACCTGGAGAAAAATCGGTAGTAAATATAGTAATATATTCTAACTTAGTACCTCTTACCACAAGCGTTAATATAATAAAGTTAGTTAAATCTTAGTTAATGGTAATAATTCATGTTGCGTGTATTTCTCGGACCTCCTATTCCGGTAAACCCTTTCGATATTGAGCGTAGTAATTGATTAATTTCATATTTCGTAATTTAATTTAATAGTAAAGGTGAATCTCTTTTCAACGTAGACATATAGTTGAATATTTGTAATTAGAAGGTTGATATTGGAACTAAGGGAATAAATATAATTTGTTATTATACAAATGGCGTCTGGTCATTCTTTGCCTCAAGTCAATCTTAGTGTCCAGGGTGGAAACCAGGGGAGTTCCCACAAGTACATAAAAAAACATTCAAAACAAAGTTAAGAATAATTTCTGTTCTGATAAATGAAAAAAAAAATCTTTTCTCTTTTCTTCCCCTTCAAAATTAATCATAATTAATTATTCCACTATTAATACTTCATTTTACTAATCAATGTTAATTATTTATTCAACTATTTATTTTTTTACTAATTTTCGATCTCGACCATCGATAAAGTCAAAATAATATGTTTGGTGGCGTATAAGGGTATGTATGATTAGTGGCGTAATGTACACACCCGCAACCCCTGCATCACGGGCGAAGATCAGGATCTCTAGGGGGCCCAAGGCCTGACTGACGCCAAGTACGTATTCTAGCAATTTATAAAATATTAAAGGCAATACCTGATTTTGCAAGGGATAGGGGCTAATATTCTCTACTACACCACTGAGTACGATACGAGAATAGTGGACTTTCAACCCCGTCGCCTTCCCCCCTCTCCTGTGAAAAATTTCCGTGCGCCACTGCTCAAACTCACGATTCCACAAACATCGGCTATAAGTTCGTGAGCGTGACCACTTGGCTATCGTTGTCAATCAAAAAGTTTGAAAAATTGAAAACTTTCGACTCTCCTAATTCTCACTCCACGTCAACGTGAGATCTTTCAGCTCAGCAGTTTTAACGAACAAATTCGTCAAGGCACACGGATGAGGCTTTTAAGGAATTTTCATTTAATGGGTAATTTTTTTTATTTCGGTGAGTAATTTAAATTAAAAATAAGAAAGTTAACATTTGGACTTATTATGTCGTATGCTAATATGTTTTTCTTTAAAATTTAAGTAATATAACAAAAAAGATGAACTTTTTGAGGAAAAAAAATACTTTTCTCTAATAAATACATTAAATTGTAACATAATTAAAGAAAAGGCTTAAAATAAAGTTATTGAACGCGTTTTTTTTTTTTTGAGAACAGCATTTTTATGAACAAAAATTAATTAAACTTTTTTTAAAAAAAATCGTTTGCTAAATAACTAGTATGGCCTTTGACACATAATTTTTTAGAATTATCCAAAACCCCAATGTGATATTCGATTCCGAGAACGTTCTCGATTCCTTTCTCAGTCATTTAGAATAAAAAAAATATTTGAACGAAAAAAAAATGTTCATAATATATCCCCATACGACGCAGTTCTGTTTCGTCTATAAAATGTCAACGATTACATAACTAGCAGAGATGAACAACGCTGATGAGGAAACGTGAAATATGTTTAGCCAACACAGCTGTTTCGATGTTCCTTTGAAACATCAAATAGGGAAGAGTTCATCTCAAATATCGCGTTCGAGAAGAGGTTTAACACTCCCTCCAGTTGGTCATCATCGTGTGAGGCCGATGAATCACATGGAATCATTTACCGAAAATATGCTTCATCATTGCTTTCTGCTTCGTGCTACTGACGATTTTGGATGACGCTCCTGTCAATGAAAATAGAGCTGCATTTTGTTCTTCCCGCAGCTTGCAGGCGTTTCGTTTAAAAAATTAGATCTGTGAAATAGAACTGCGGCGCCACACAACTGCGAATAAAAAGATCCCGCGTTGCGTTTGCATTCGAAATGATGGTGGTTAAGTGACGCATCGGGATAACCTCCAGGAAACAGGCTTTCCCTCTGAACATTTGTGCACCGCTGGACTTGACCACGTAATGCGCGTTTATTTGTCCTTAATTTCTGTGGAATTAAGCTGAACAAGCATTGCGTGCGCTGGTCCATTACTGTGATTTCATTTTCTTCTACGTTTTGAGAGTTGCGTCAAATTGCGCTGATTTAAATATTTCAGAAGAGTTGTGTAATACCTAAAACTGTAACAAGTGATATAATTTTCGCACGTCGTAGGAATTATGTTGCAAAAAAGAAGGAAAAATAAAATACAGAATACAAATCTGATACAGAAGAATTCAAATGTTATGTATTCTGAATATAAAATTATACATTTTAAAGTAGTATTTGAAATGAATTAAATATTTTAGTTTAATTTATATAGACCGGCTTATACCACTCACTTTTAACACACAAAAAAACCACACACAAACAATATTAAAAAAAATTAAGTCAATTCCTACTTAGGTCAACAAAGAAACAATTTTCTTTGGTTACTTTTTATAAAATACTTACAATTTATATAACTATGTATATACATATGACAGAATCACAATATTAAGTAACAAAATAGAAAGCGATTTTCCTTTCTATTTTCCATTTTCCTTTCCATATAGGGTGTTGGACTACTAAATTATTCCAATATTTAGTAGTCCAACACCCTACCACTAATTTATTCATTAATTAAACTTAATTATTCCAATAAAATAGAAATGTTAAAAGAAATCACATCCTCAGAAATTTGGCCATCCCATTTGGGATTCGAACCCACGACCTTTGGATTAAATGTCCAACGCACTATTCATTGTGCAACAGAGACACAACGAGCGATTTTCCTTTTTATGTGTTGTGTTGGACTAATAGTTTTGTTTGTTACTATGTATTCATTAATTAAATAGAATTAATGAATTAATATGTGAAAAAACTGTATTAACATCAAGTGTCATCCACTACAAGTTTTAAAAAATGTATTTGAACTTGAGTGGATGAATAAAAAGTATTTGATTAACGATTGAAAATCTGAACAAGATATATATATATATATATATATATATATATATATATATAGGGAGAGTATGAACTAATAGTAGGAAGTGAATAAGATCGAAATTTACGGCGGATTCACATTATTATATCTTTAAAAGAAAATGAGCGTATTAAAAAACTAAATAGCTATATGTACGTAAACATTGTTTATTTAAAGGAAACAGTGGTGTACACATGTTTTTTTCCAAGGGGGTCTAGGGAGGGAAACAGCAAAAAATAAATTATTGAATAGATAATTGACATTAATTAATACAATTAATTATAATTATTTTCCATGTACCACGTATATACATAAGATTATAATCAATCGAAAAAAACAATCAAGGGCGATAGGGGGACTTTCTGGACCCCCCCCCCCATTGTGTTTGCACCACTAAAAGGAGATGATGTATCATATGAATTTTTTTGTTGGATTAAATGGAAAAAGTTCGTCATACTCACCTTTCGTTGTATATATTTTCAGGTTCATCAACTTTTTTCTTTCTCTACAGGTTTTTTTGTTCTAGAAGTACACCATTGTTCAAAAGCCTAGTATAACATTTCGAATAAACGACTTCAAAAAGTAATTATTTACACTAGTACATTTCAGGTTTCTTCGTGAAAAAAAGGATGCGAGGTATGCGGCGAATGTACCTAAAAATTAAAAAATGCAGCTTGAAAGTATAGGTGCGCGTTATACGCCGGATTTTACCGTAAATATTTTACACGAGTGAGGGAGTGAATATTAACGTCGCACTGTTCAGCTACACGAGGGCTTTTGGCGACGGACCACGTAATTTCGAACCATGGTCAAGTGACGTGGGCGACACCTGAACTGGCAACCCCTTCACCTAACTACCACACCACACCAACGGGAGGACGTTTCAGCTCTCGACAGATTTAACGTGCATCGCTGCCCTACACGGCGGGTCTTTAGTGGTACAGGGCTCGAACTCATGACATGCCTGCCATGATCCGATACTTTGACCACTGGACTACCCTGCAGTCCTTATTTTACGCGAGAAAACCATTTTAATGCACTGTATAAATTAGTTTAAATAATTTACTCGCCATTTTATTTTAAACCCTAAGGCGGATGTTTTATTAAAACAAACTGATAAAATATTTCAATTACAGAAAACTTTCATACTTTGCTCTGAAATAATTTTATTAACATAGTTTAAACTCTAAAAGGTGTTTTCTCCCAAAGCAAATTGATAAAATATTTCAATTACGGAGAATTTTCATATTTTAAATTTAGATAATTTTATATTAACATAATTATTATTTTGTTTTTTTAAGTATTCTGATATATTCTGATTGCTAGGTAATGTATAAAATGAATACATTTTACCAGTAGCGCACAAAAGAATTTTTCAAGGGAGGGGGGAGGATCTATAGTGTCGAAAGTCCACCATTCTTGCATCATGCTCCTTTTGATTTTGTCCATTTTCGGGAACAAAAAAACAGTAAAAAACTAACTATTGAATAAATAATTATAGCATTGGTAAATAAAATTAATCTCTCATTAACAACAAATATTAAATTAAATTTTACGTACTATGTAAGAATTATAACCAATCGGACAAAAAATCAAAGGGCTTTGGAGAGGGGGGTCCGGACCCCTAGGACACTCCCTTTGCATGCGCCACTGCATCTTAGAAATTTTTTTTTACTAAGAATGAAGAATAGTTCGCGTTTACAGTGCATTCAAAAATCGAATTGTGCTAATAATTGGAATTCTTTGAAAAGAGCAATTGTTTAAGAAAAAACAAGTAATTTTCCTTAAAATTTTATTTTTAATGTCACTAAAATTTATTTCCCCCTGTTGGAATTCCATGTAAAATATTTATCCAGTGTCGCTATCGAATGATGACTTCTTAGAATCCAAAGGCAAAAAATTCTCTCTAATGTTAAAATAATTTGTCGTAAATTACTCTAGCATTTCACACATCAACGACTTCATTGCATCCAAGGATGTTATTCCCAGTTTTTGTCTTCACAAAAACCACACGCATTCAAGAGAATTTCGTTCGGTATACCCAAAACAAACTCCCATTAACATCTTCCACCTATATACCTCGAAATTCTAAAGGAATCCATCAACAAGTATTCACAGGAAGAAGGAAAAAAAATTAATAACGACTAAACCGAAACGCTTCAAACCTATTCTTCGAAAAACGGTAGAATCAATTACAGGCTACAACCGAAACCGAATTGAGGGGTTTGTGCGCACCTTATAATGAAGATAAGAATTCCTCATAACACCACAATGGTCGAAAAAAACCCCACCTCCCACTCTCTTTTTGTTTTGTTGTTATTCTTTTTCTCAATATTCCAGGTCCTGAAGATTATTATCCCCGTTTTTCGCTTTGGCGGTGTTGCGCAATATGATATAGATGAAAAGAGACCTCAATGAACGCGTATAATTCTGGCACTGCTATTTTCTCACCACAACTGCTGTATTCCACGAAGCGATGAAGTACGTGCGAACAAACGCGCTTCTTCGGAACAAAAAACAACATCCCTCTGCGCATTTAAAGTTAGGAAAAGAGTGGATTTTTCTCCTGAAACACTGTGCAGCAGGTGACACGTAGTCGGCCTCAGGTAGAACAGAACGGGTAAACGACTCCCTCCAAGGCCAAGGTTAGGCCAATGCCTATTCTTCCGCCGCCCGTTCCTCCCCCTCCCATTTTTCTTATTCGTTTTGTTTTCTTCTCATTTAATAGATCACATACGCGACCTTCGCCTCCACGCAGAGACGACGGTGACATTTGCTGCTTCTTTTTTGTTGTTGTTGTTTCGAGATGATGAGATCTGAGTTGCGCGATGTTTTTATTTACAAACAAGAGCAGGATGTGTGTGCGCGTGCGTGAGGACAGTTTTTGTTTTCGATTTTTTTTGTGCTGGATAAAAAGCGATTTCGGAAGTGCGGTGGGTTTTACAAATATTTGTAATCGGAAAATCTGTAAGGGAAGTAGCGCACACAGGAATTTTTCAAGGGGGTGTCCTGGGTCGAAAGTCCACCATTCTTGCAACATGCTCCTTTTGATTTTGTCGATTTTGGGGAATAAAAAACAGTAAAAAACTAATTATTGATTTAATGATTAGCATTAATTAATAGAATTAATTATTGAGAGCAAATACTTAAGGGGTCACAGGGGTGTTAAATTTCTCTGGAGGTCTGAAAATATAAACAATTTTTAAACAGGAATAATTTCTTTAAATTTAAGTTAAATAATTCGAATCTTTTACACATTACTTATAAAGGAATGGGGCTTCAGAAAAGAATAAATAATTTAAAATATGATCATAATTTTAAAAATTATAAGCATATAAAAATAAGAAACTTTTCTATAAGAAATATTTATTAAGTTTTACGTCGTGCATGCTATTTTCTAAAAGAGTAGGTTTAATTACTAGCTATAAGTTGATTTATAAAGACAAATGTATTCCTAATACTTTGTAGCTACTTTTATATAAATAGAATAATAACTTACATATTTTAATAAATAAAAACTATAAATTTTTAAAAAATATTTAAAAAATTGCAATATTTTACAAATATTTTGAAATACAAAAGATATATAATACTAAAATTAGGTAGGGTTTAAAGAGTATGATGCATTGTATAATTCTATAAAGTTTTATACATCAGAGGCTAATATTTTAGAAAATAGCGTGCGCAAAGCAAAAAATACTTAATATTTATTATATAATTTTCATATGCTTATGACTTTTAAAATTATTATTATATTTTGAACATTTTATACTTTTCTGAAGCCTCATTCTATTTTAAACATTACGTAAAAGATTCGAATCAATTAATTTAAATTTAAAAGAATTATACGCGTTTGAAAATCGTTTATATTTTAAGACCTCTAGAGAAATTTAACACCCCTGAGACCTCTTAATTGAATTTTACATAGTATATACTTAGAATTATAAGAAATCGGGGGGAAAAATCAAGGGCTATGGGGGTGTCCGGACCCCTAGGACACCCCTCTTGTGTGCGCCACTGGTATACATGTATCCAGTAGCGCACACAAAAATTTTTCAAAAAAAAGGGAGGGGGGTCCAGGGTCGAAAGTCCATCATTTTGGTATCATGCTCCAATACGCTGCCCAACACATTCTTTTGATTTTGTCGATTTTGGGGAACAAAAACAATACAAAAAGGAATTATTGAATAAATAATTAGCATTAATTAATAAAATTAATTATTAATAACAAATGCACAGTTAAATTTTACGTAATAGATACATAGGATTATAACCAATCGAAAAAAAATCAAGGGCTATGGGGGTGTCCGGACTCCTAGGACACCCCTCTTGTGTGCGCCACTGGAGATATTTAATACATATTCCAAATAAAATGGTTGAAATTATGTAAAGCTTTCGCTAAAGGTGTCAAACCGAAAGGCTGACTTAGACCAAATAAACAAGGTTTAGTTTAAGGTAGGCCGCTAAGAAAATCAAAATTCATAGAAATGTAAGTTTGTTTCGAATAATATATTATAATAAACATATATAAGAACAAGAAATGTACGTTCTGACACTTGACATCTTTTCTTTGTTACTATCTTTCCTAAAATTTCCGGGAGAAATTTTGATATTTTATTATATAGTATTGTGTGCCAATATACTGACTGGACCGAAAATATGCTTGCTGTGGGTAGCGAGTTCGACAACCCTGGCTTACGCAAACGCTTGATAAGACAACGGCACTTTTGAGCAAGAAAAATTGAATTTATTCAATTGTTATGTTATAAATTTGTGTGCGCACTCAAAGATTGTTTATTATGATGTCTCAAGAGTTTTTCAGCCCCTGGGTCTTATTCTAAAGTAGACCCCACTTGGCTACGTTTTTTTATCATTGTTCGGAGTCATATTAATAAACTCAAATGAGTTAATCAGCAAATGGACTGTAATGAATCTTTAACGTATATTTATTAAATAGCATTAGGAGTGCATTGTTTGCGTCCTTTCTAAGCATTAGCGATCTTCTTCCCACTTGACCGTGAGTGGGGTTAAAATAGTAAATGAATACAGCCAAATATTCGTACAAGTGGGGACATTCCGTCACCAAGGCATGGAACAATCGTGAATTCGGTAAAGAGTTCGACAAAAGCAGTCCATAATGAAATGAAGCTTTGTTTGAAAATTCGTTTTTTATGTATTCTAAATTCACAAAATTTACTTCACATTTTAAATTTACATTCTTGACCCTATTGCCAGTAGGCATAGAGCTTAAAATTCCCAGTCTTTCAGAAAAAATGCCCGAGAATAATATTTGACAAATAAAACTCTTTGGATCACGATCTCATTGGAACAGAGTCGAGATCGAGACGAAGCCAAGGTCCTGGGCCTAGTAGGTCCATACCTTAAAACGTCCCTTGTTGTGTTATATATGTATATATTAAAAACTATGATAAAAATTAAAATTCCTGCAAGTTTATAAAACATTAAAGCAAGTTTGGATAGGAGTTTCATTATCAATTTCTCCATCAGATTCACTATTCATCGGCTCCGACAAATCAGCAATTTCCTTAACTTCATTTTCAAAGGTAGGCTGTTCGTCATAAAATGTAACATTTTCGTTAAAATCTTAAAATAACCCCTGTATTGTGGAGTGGAATGAAATAAGAAAGGAATTCCCTGTCCTATTCAAAACTCACACGATAGGTTGCACTCATGGCTCATCTGAAACTACAATGTCTAATAATGGTTTGCACTCTTTCTCTTTGACATTTGCTGCACACAAGAAAATTTATTTTCTGTTGTGGACAAAAAGGATATGTGATTTTAAAAAAAAATCTCCAAAAAATGAGTTAGTATATTTTTTCTAATACAAACCAATTAAAAAAAATTCGGCTGTTGAAAAAATTCGTAGATTCGGAGTTAATTATTCGTTAAATAGGGATTTTTGTTTTCATTTAAATCGGGGAAAAGGGGGAAATTCGTAAAATAGGAATTCGATAAATCGGGGTCCAACTGCATATCTAAATTCGATATATTTACTACCTCCTACCCTATTTTAATTTTTTTCCGATTTCTTTCTATCTCAATTTTATCATCCAGTTTTCTTAGTTACGAAAGTTAAATAAGTGAGGAACAACTGCAAATATATTTCTAGACTAATTTAATTCTAAAGGGTGTTTTTTTTAGAGGTACAGAACTTTAAATTGCAATAAAACAACGATGTATTATTCAATTGACATGAATTTTTTTTATTCGAAGATAATCTTGTGGCATTACATTTTAAATATGATTTCTGGCATAGGACTGCCACGGCTGGCTCGGATGTAGTCCAATCTGGACGTCCAATTTTCGATGACTTTTTCCAACATTTGTGGCTGTATATCGGCAATAACACGACGAATGTTGTCTTCCAAATGGTCACGCGTTTGTGGCTTATCCGCATAGACCAATGACTTTACATAGCCCCACAGAAAATAGTCTAGCGGTGTTAAATCACAGGATCTCAGAGGCCAATTCACAGGTCCAAAACGTGAAATTAGGCGGTCACCAAACGTGTCTTTCAATAAATCGATTGTGGCACGAGCTGTGTGACATGTTGCGCCGTCTTGTTGGAACCACAGCTCCTGGACATCATGATTGTTCAATTCAGGAATGAAAAAGTTAGTAATCATGGCTCTATACCGATCACCATTGACTGTAACGTTGTGGCCTTCATCGTTTTTGAAGAAGTACGGACCAATGATTCCACCAGCCCATAAAGCGCACCAAACAATCAGTTTTTCTGGATGTAACGGTGTTTGGACATACACTTGTGGATTAGCTTCACTCCAAATGCGGCAGTTTTGTTTGTTGACGTAGCCATTCAACCAGAAGTGCGCTTCATCGCTAAACAAAATTAGCTTATGAAAATCGACCCTTATTTTCGCAATAAAATTGCACAATTTGAAAGCGTTGTTCAGGCGTGAGTCTATTCATGATGAATTGCCAAACCAAATTGAGAATAAATCACTTGACAGCTGTTAAATCGGTCGCCATCTTGGAAAGTAATGCCAACTTAAACTTCTATACCTGGAAAAAAACACTCTTTATATATATGAGTGCGTGTGTATTATAATCATCTATTATCACATACGATATCTACAGATACCCAAACTGTGTATAAGCTGTACTCTTTCTAATGTTATTCAATAGAAATTTAAAAAAAAGCATGTTTTATTTATTAATTTTTTTGTATTAATGTTGGAAAAATACATCCAATTTTAGTTATATAACGGTATTATTTTCAAGACATGAGAAAAAGGTATTGCAATCTTATAACTAACATAATGTACTCTCATTGAAAAGTTCTTCTTTTCAATAGTATCCTCCCAGATTAATAATGTAACGTTACATATTTTATGAATTTAAGGTATCCGACTACGTTCGCAACCGTGATTTTAAGAAAGCGCAAAAATGGATAATTTTCATGATATTTAGTGTCACTCAGGTTAGAATATATGCATAAAATTGTTTTAAGGACATTTTGACAAAAAATTTATTTAAATATAATATTTTGGCAAAAAATTAACTTAGAATAATCTTTTTTCCAAATGTTCTCCTTTTGTGAAAAATGGTTCTATTATAATAATATTTTGCCTGTATATAGCTCAGACCTCTCTACAGAGGCTCAACTAGAATTTTTGAAAAATTCACATTATTTTCAGAGTTACCACCAATTGAAATAATTATCGGCGTTTTTTTCTTTTTTTCCCCCTCTGTTGTCGTAAAATATGATTAAACCCACTTCTAAGTTATATACTTCAAAAATTCTAGTTTAGCCTCTGTACAGAGGTCTGAGCTATATAGAGACAAAATATTATTATAATAGAAGCATTTTTTACAAAAGGAGAACATTTGGAGAAAAGATTATTCTAAGTTAATTTTTTACCATAATATTGTATTTAAATAAATTTTTTTGTCAAAATGTCCTTAAAACAATTCTATGCATATATTCTAATCTAAGTGACACTAAATATCATGAAAATTATCTATTTATGCGCTTTTGCAAAATCACGGTTCCGAACGTAGTCGGATACCTTAAGGAATTCGTATAAAAACATTCCAAAAATTTAATCACCCTCTTTTAGCTACTCATGCATAACCAGACCGTATGTTCTTTCATCGTAACTATTCAATTTGCAAAGGAGATCTATCAACAAACGATATCTCATCCTGTTGTCTGATAACTTTCATCTTCCGCACAGACGGTTAGGTTGACCAAAGTCCACTTCCTGTATTAAAACAAGAAACAGCGCACTGCAGTCATCGAGTTACATTCATGCTTCAATTACCATTGCTAATTTGCTGACAACTGCAAATGTCAATGAAATGTAAACAAATTCTTTCATATCAAGTATTAATACTATATCCCTTTTAATTTCGCAGTAAATTTTGGTACGGTGAATGAGTTGACGCACGTAAAAATTCAAGGCCATTTTACGTACGGTGGATTTTTCCTTGTTGTAAGCAAAAAATTTATCAAGTAACAAAAAATTTAAGGTATCCGACTACGTTCGGAACCGTAATTTTGCAAAAGCGTATAAATAGATAATATTTATGATATTTAGTGTTACTTCGATTAGAAAATGTATATAAAATTGTTTTAAGAATAGTATTACAATAAAAAATTATTGAAGTACAATATTATGACAAAAAATGAACATAGACTGACCCATTTTCAAAATATTCTCCTTTTGTGAAAAAATGCTTCTATTATAATAATATTTTGCCTGCATATAACTCAGACCTCAACTAGAATTTTTAAAATATATAACTTAGAAGTGGGTTTATCCATGTTTTATGACAACAGAGGGAAGAAACTTAAAGAAAAAAACACCGATAATTATTTTAATTGGTTGTAACTCTGAAAATGTGCATTTTTCAAAAAAAAGTTCAGACTCTCTGGAGAGAAGTCTTTACTTTATATAAGCAAAATATTATTATTTTAGAGCATTAGAAGCATTTTTTTTATAAAAGGAGAACGTTTTGAAAAAAGGTTATTCTAAGTTAATTTTTTTGCCAAAATATTGTTTTTAAATAAATTTTTTTGTGTTAAAATGTCCTTAAAACAATTTTATACAAGTATTCTAATCTAAGTGACCCTAAATATCCATTTGCCCTTTCTTAAAATAACGGTTCCAAACGTAGTCGGATACCTTAAACGATTTTATAACAGGAATATTCAAATCATACGACAAATGCTGTATATTTTCATGTAAAAGAAAAGAATTTTTGAACATTTTTAAAGTGAAAGTAGGGGGGTCGGCATATTTACAAATCCGTAGGAGTTGGAATGGAACGAATGGAACTTTTTGTATTCTAAAAGAAAGAAAAATAGTCACATATAAATCCTTCAAAAAGTCAGTGTTAGATCCAAGGGCGTAGCTACCGCCGTATCAATGATACGGGGCCCCCAAGCTACAATGCCTTAAAATGTGTAAGAAAGAAATCATAAATTGTAAAAAAATCCTAATAGGGCCCCCTAAGGAATTTTGAAACAGGACCCACTCAGGACTAGCTACGCCAGTGGGCGTAACTACCGCCGTATCAGCGATACGGGGCCCGGGCCCCAACAGGTGTAAGAACAAAATTATAAAATGTTACCAATAGTCCTATTTACAATACTCCCATTTCCAAAAGAGGCCCCCTAAGGAATTTTGATACAAGGTCCATTTAGGACTAGCAACGCCACCGGTTAGGTACCAAGTTTCTGAATAGTTCGGAAAATTCACATTACTCATTGAAATGCTTGAATGCATATGATCATCATGCTACGAGTTTTGCTTACAGGGCATGAAACATAGGTCGACGATCACGTACCGTATACTAATTTCTCCACTCGCTAATTTTCCAAAATAAAAGAAAAATGGCGCAGAAAGTATGAATAGCACAGATATTGTACAAGATAACAAGTAAATGAAAAAATGTGTTGGGGTTTCGGGTAGTGTTGTCAGAAGCAGTACAGCAACTTGAATGGAAAATGCTCCACCCGTTTTGTGGCCGCGGTAGCCGAGTGGTATAGGTATCGCGGAACGTGGTTTGCCTGGTCACGAGTTCGAGCCCAGTACCACTAAAGACCCGTCGTGTAGGGCAGCGATGCACGTGAAATCTGTCGAGAGCTGAAACGTCTTCCCGTTGGTGTGGTGTGGTAATTAGGAGAGGGGGGTGCCAGCTCAGGTGTCGTCCACGTCACTTGACCATGGTTCAAAATTACGTGGTCCGTCGCCAAAAGCCCTCGTGTAGCTAAACAGAGCGCCCCCTTGTGTGCGCCACTGATTAGGCTTATTTACAAGTTTCGAATTTTGGATTAAGTTTTTAATAAAAATGCGCTTCCCCTAAAAACACGGATCGGTTTATTTTCGAAAATATAAGATACTTGTTTCAAATTAAATTTTTTTGTCAGGATGGTTATGTCGTAGGAAAATGGTGAAATTAGGAATTTCATCAAATCCCAAAGGGAGATGACCACTTGAAGGTAGATGTTAAAATAACGTCTCTTCAAGGCCATTTCCCTGATGAAAGTGATTTTATCAAATTCCTGAACTGTTTTAGTGAAATGATGAAATGAACTAGTCAGGATTTGCATTGGCAAAATGCTATACAGGGGGGGGGGACCTGGGGGGTCGAGTCCTTGCACTTCGAAACCATACAGGTAGTCCCCTAAATATCAACCCCATATCTTTAAAAATTAGCATCATATGATTAACATAAGGATTGAATACCAGCCTGATTTTCTAATTATTTTTTTTATTAGTTTCGAATAAATAATTTGTATTTCATTAACTATTGTTGTATTAGTTACTTCTACGTTTAATAACGCACTATATTTGTTAAATAAACACTTTTAAACTCTTGACAATATTATTTCCACATTTCTCCTTGAAACAGCTCAGAGATTCGTTCGAATCCTTTACTTTTATCAGGGAAATGTCCTTGAAGAGACGTTATTTTAACATCTACCTTCAAGTGGTCATCTCCCTCTGGGATTTGATGAGATTCCTAAGTTCATCATTTTCCTGCGACAGTTACATCAAATCAAAGAAAAGTATTTTTTTCAGACTTTTTATTGTTTTTTCTAATGTGCTGCATTTTAGCAACTTAGCCCTTGCAGACATGGCAAGTCCCCAAGTGTGAGAGCCGTTTCATGAGGGTACCATCTACTAGCGGCCTCGCTTCCGCGCGAATTTGGACGTTTAAATTAATTTTTTTTAATTCAAGCTCTCGTCAGATGCTGATTATTGCCATGATTTAATTTTGCCGAGTATACCAGAGTCAAATTGATACTCAAGGGATCTTTTACATGCCACATAATCATATGATATGCGTTCCTACGATTTTCGCATCCAGAAAATCTATCGACTCCAGCCGGGATCGAACCCGCAACCTCAGGCTTACGAACTGGGCACGCTAACTCCAAGCTACCGGAGCCTACTGACATTTAATTGTGGTTCATATTAATAATATTGCTTCAACTCCAGGTAGAAAATTTCGAGCACCTATTTTAAAACGATTTTTAAGCGCCGAACACGACTAACATGCATTAAATGGAACCCTTACCACTATTCAGTGGTGTAACGTACACCCCCGCATCGCGGGGACCCAAAGCCTAACTGATGCCGAGTACGTACCCTTTGTAAGATCCGGCTTGGGGCCCAAAACCTGACTTTTCAGGGGAGCCCAAATATTCTCCGTTACGCCATTGTCACTATTTTCTGTTAAAGTGTTTAAAGCTAAGTTGTTTTCGTATGCATTTTTTAACTATGATAACAATAATACAAATGGTAATATAAATAATATTAAGGTCTTTGCATGTGTCGAAAAAGAATAAAATATTTGACAAGAAAGGAAGATCCACATGAAATATTGCAGTTCAGTAGTAATTAATGACACAATTTAACACATTGTATGGATAACAATATGCAGGATTAACAACGAAAATAATATAGGTACGACAAGCAGAGTAAAAATCCATTTCCGCATGCACTTTTGGCCGGTTCGATACGAATCCAGCAGGTTTGCAATGCTTCATTTCTCATTGTGTCAACGGCACTTCCTGTGTAATAGTAGTATGGAAAAGCACGCAAAACGGTAGTGCTCGTAAGGTCGAGATCTGGTCACGACTAGGTTAACGTGAGAACAGGACGTCATAAAAATGCAAATGCAAAGACACAGTTTGGTTAGAAGCTCACACCACCAAAAAGGTACGCACAGATAGTTTTCTGACGGATGTCGATTCGAAACCAAGTTGATTCACTTCCAAGGGTTGCTGTTCTGTTACGATTTGTATCTTGAATCAGAAAAAAAAAAAGGTTCCTAAAAATTTTAATTTAAAAGAATATGTGGCTTATTTTTGATAGATGGTCGCACGAGAACTTTGCTATTGAGACTAAAAACAAAATTTTTAATTACGATTTATAAACTCTTTATTTAAATGTTTTTTCTTTAAGAAATGAGAAGAGATTTTTATATCCAACTGAATAATGGGCTATCAGCTTGCACAATTCCATTTGATGATTTTCGACAGAAAACGAACTTGATACCTGCAAACCCTCTGTTCTATTAACTATGTCTTTAGGTTACATTCAACCTGATAGTTATCAAAAGCACTGGCGTAACATACACCCCCGCATTGAGGGGGGTGCAGGAGTTTTAGAGGGCCCAAAGCTTGACTGACGCCAAGTACGTATTTGGGCTTGGGCCCCAAACTTGACTTTGCACAAGGGGGCTATTATTCTCCGTTACGTCACTGATCAAAATCGTGTATCTTTTTACATATTTCACTGGAGTTTCTGAATTTTAAGAAATTTATATTTGATTCAATTTGTTTTTTTTTAAATAATCAATGTAAGAAAAATTATGTTTTCTCCAAATAAACTACAATTTAAGTTTCGATATGCTAAAAGTTTTAATTTTTGTATTGGCTTATATTCAGGTATACAGGCAGAGACAAGTACATGCAGTTTCCGTTAACTGTGGGCTTTATTCCTAGGCGAGAGGCCTATAAATTAGTAAGATTGTGATCCATATATAATTTTAATTGTTAAATATTCCCGGAAAATTCTATTGAAAAACCTAAAATTTCGAACTATATATATATGGCAATTGACAACAGAGGCAAAACTGTATTGTTATGTCCAGTAGCGCACACAGGAATTTTTCAGGGGGGGTCCGGGATTGAAAGTTCACCATTCTTGTATCATGCTCCTTTTGATTTTGTCGATTTTCGGGAACAAAACACAGTAAAAAACTGATTTTTGAATAAATAATTAGTATTAATTAATAAAATTAATCATTAATAACAAGTAATTAAATAAATTTTATGTACTATATACTTAGAGTTATAATCAATCGAAAAAATGAAGGGCTTTGGGAGGGGGTCCGGACCCCTAGGAACCCCCCTTGTGTGCGCCACTGGTTCTGTCATATCTGTCGTCCGAGCTGCAAATTTAAGTTAAAGACAATACTATTCAGAATAATAAGTACTTCTGTGTGTTGGGTAAAACTGACTTCCAAAGTTTTCTGTTGGTATATTGTAGTGAGGAAGTTAGAAAAGTTGGTTATGTGTACCTGTTCTCTCATGTCATTCTCATCACTTAACGATACCTAGAATTATGAGCTTTATAGCCAAAATTTAGAGAGATGCAAGTCAAACCAATTAACCAATGAGAAACAGTAGAAAAGCTAAAGATTCATTGAAAAACAGGAAATGCTTTAATGCCCGATCACTAACAGTATTAGAGACGCTCTGATACCTTGAGAGAAAAGAATGATTATTCTCAAATAATTTACTTGTATTTTAAATATTTGATGCTTTCATTCTTGTATGATTAATGCAACTTAAGATATTTTATCTCACGATGAGAGTGAGTGAGTGATTTTGGGGTTTTATGGCACAAGAGCCGAATTCGGCCACACTGCGCCAAACATTTGTTTAAATTTTAAAAATAAAATTAAAAATTTAAAGTACTGATAAGAACACACTTCTTTTCAAGAACATTCAAAAGCCAGAAAAAATAGAACTTAATATCAAAAAGAAACCAAATTAACGCATTACAAAATGAAAAAGAAATCATGTTAGTAATAAAGAATAATATAGATTAATCAAAATTTAGGAAATTTTTATCTGTTTTCTTACATATTTACAAAATGTTCATCTGTGGTCTCGACGTGAAAAGAAGAAAAGTGAAATTTGAATGGCAAGAAAGAAGTCCGAAAATAGAGAAAGATCACTAGAGTACCCCGGGATTGTGACACCCGTAAAGAAGGTGAGCCCCCTGAGGGGCTCACGATGAGAGATCTGTACGAGATGTGAATTACACTTTTTTTTAAAGATTAATAACATTAAATAAATCGTGGATACTTAAGGTCAATTTTTCCTTAAAAACTTTCTGATGTACTAGAAGTATTTAAAAATGCTGATATTACCGAACATAATTTTCCTTTTAGGATTTTAAATGTTATATACATTCTTAAGCTACTCTTGTTCAATACAAATTAAATACAAATAGTTCTCGATTAAATTTTATGACAGAAAAAAGGGGGGAATTAATGATTCCCGGAAAGTTCACTGTTAGAAAAACTCCCAATAACTGCCGATCTAAGGGTTTTTCTATGAATAGCCATATTTTATGCAGATAGAAAACAAGAAATTCTACTCGTCATAATGCTAAACCAGATGGTGTCCGAGGCTGCCCAATGACATTGAGCATTCTATTACGCATTTCAAGGTTAAAGAAAGCCATAATGTTTATTTTTATGGGAACGAAACATTCAATGCTGGATATCTTTTACAAACCTGTCTTCTAACAATTTTAAAAGCAATTAAGAAATAATAGCACATATTACTCATAATAAATAATTTTAAATAAATGGGGTTTTTTTTCCAAAATATTATTGTAGTTTTAATTTTGATCCCGGATAAAATAATGTTGATGAATTTATTGCATGAAAAATAAGGATTTTCATTGCTCAAAATATAAATTGCTAGTTACCGAACTAGCCTCGTTAAATCTAAAGGTAGCTTTATAATTTAGAACAATCGACGAAAGTAAGTTTAAAACATCTTGAACTCCTTTATTCAAAAAAAATTCTTACTATTAGTTCACAATCTCCATATATATATCTTGTTCAAATTTTCAATCGTTAATAAAATACATTTTAAAGCGCTCAATTGAACTGAAATTTTACATATAGGATTATTTTGGATTGACAAAACAGTAATTTAATTATAATGAATAAAAATTAATTGATTGAAACTAATTATTCGAAGAATTACAGATAGAGCCACGTTGGCATCAATTTTGGCGATTTGGGTGAAAACTTTAAAAGATTTTTTTTTCTCACGTTTTAAAGCATTCAGAAATTTTATACACACGATTGTTTTGGATGACAATACGATGCTTTAATTATAATTAATAAAAGTTAATTTCCTCTTAATATTGTGATTCTGTCATATGCATGTACATATTTATATTAATTGTAATTATTTGATAAAAAGTAACTGAAGTAAAATTTTTCTTTGTTGATATATAAGTATAGGAATTGACTTAATTTTTTTTATATTACTTTTATTTCTCTAGCAAACAAACAAATATTTTGTAAATCTTTCCAAAGACGGCTAGAGTCCGTGGATTACTGGTTAGAATTCTCCAATTATTGAACCAAGTAAGCGATTTTCGATTTGACCAACAAGATAAAAGAAGGTACCAAGGGACATCATAAAATTTCCCGAACTGAGCCATTTCGTGTTTAAGCTTGCTTCTTCCGTATTTTAAACTGAAAATTACGTGGAAGGTCTAGGTCAAATGCAAACTTGAGTCATACTTAGTCGAAACAGGGCATCCCCATTGTTGGTCCTCTGGCCTTTTAATTTGCGAGTGAGCTACTTGTCTTGGAAAGTCTAACCATCATCTGAGTAAACAAAACAATGAGTTGGTTTGGACGAGAAGAAAAACGACTTTTAAAAATGAATAAGCCTATCCAAAATCTAGAGCAGTACGCTTCCGTAAGTCGTTACTTCCCTGTTTTAGTCGAATAAAATATGCAAGTCTTCTATTGTTGAGAATTCTCTTATGTAGTCCTAAACCGTTACTTCATTGAGTGGAAACCATTTGATTCGACGAAATGAAAGGATAATTTAGGAGATTGACGTAGGAAATCTTATTTTCCAAACTATTGTTTCCCTGTTTTGTAAGTAGGAGTAATTCCTGTTCTTAATTGAAATTTAGAATCATGCCTTCGAATTGTTAAGCGGAATTCTTCCCTCCTTTCATTACGTCGAAGTGTTTTCTTTAGATGAAATGAGTCAAACCTCGCTTTACTTTTGTATGTTTCAACTAAGAGAATTGGGGACAGCGAAAATGATATCCTGTTTAGATGAAATTTAATTGAATGTAAATAAAATAAACGATTTCAAAAAGAGCTGAAAAGTAAGAGTTAACTGAGAAGATTTGACCTCTTGCTTGCCCTTTTCATTAAATCTTTTAAAGATTTCCATGAATGCAAGAAAGAATAAAAGCATTCGTATCAAATACCGTGGTCAAATGATTCTATTCGAACAAAGGCATTACTGTAATAAGCGGTATGTATGGAATCGAGTACTGCCGATGGAACATGTCACATTTAGATTGTGGCTGTCATTCGAAGGGTTGAAAGATTAAAGGATTTTGAGTAGCCACAAGACTAAAAGGAAAAATATAAGCAATCAATGCTTAGTTGCAACTATTCGCCTTATAACCTACTTTAATGTTTCTCTACAGATTAACAAAATAAATATTTCAAAATGTGATGACTTTACATTTTGAATATCTAATATATATTATAAATGTGAGAGAGAGAAAGTTTGCGAGGATGTTTGTGGGTCTTTCACGCAAAAACAACTGAATGGATTTTAATGAAACTTTACATTAATATAGCTTATACATCAGAATAACACAAAGGCTGTAATTTATAGCATAGGCTATTTATAAAAATTTGTAAAAAGTGTCCAAAATATAACGATATTTGTCAAGTAAGTAGGAAAAAATTCTGGCATATGCAAGCAAATCTGGCTTACGCTGCAAAAAAGCCCACACATCATATATCTATCTTTTGTTTGTGAAAAACTCTTTTTGTTTTGGCTACGCAAGGGGCTCGCTTCTAATTAATTCCTGTGATCAGAATAGTGCCTATTTTTTTTTATTTCAGAATAAAACTAAGTTTTGAAGGGAGAGGTTGTTATAAATCTCTCTTTATTTTAATGTTTTTTTTTATGATTTTATTATGCACATTTGGTAGTAAGAAATTGATCTTTTTCAAAAAAAAATGCTTTTATCGGTTTTGGTACTTAAAGTAAATAAACTTTCTCTTTTATACTGCATCATTTGGGCAAATTTTCAAAATTTGTTTGTGGTTAGTAGTTAATTATAACGCTATAATTTTAATTGAATAGGCAGATATTGCGTTTTTAAGTATAAAAATAATTATAACTACTGTACTGTATTTTTTGGAGTGTGAGAGTGAGTGAATATTAATGTCGCACTGTTCAGCTACACGAGGTCTTTTGGCAACGGATCACGTAATTTTGAACCATAGTCAAGTAACGTGGACGACATCTGAGCTGGCACCCCTTTCTCCTAACTACCACACCACACCAACTTAGAAGGAATATTCTACCAATACTTAGCAGGAATGTCCTTTGAAATCCACTCTTCCAAGATATATGGCAGCACGGGGGATTCTATGATGAGTATTTTAGCGGGGAAGCCGAATAGTTTTGTAGCAGATATTGCGTTTTCAGCTGACGGCGTTTTCAGCGGATTGCAAAGATTATTATTTTTGTCCCGAAAAAATAGTTTATGTCAAAATTTAAGTGTCTTATGTTTTGGTATGTTAGTAAAGACCTTGGAATATGATTTGACTATTTATTTTAAGTGAACGGTGTATATCATTAATTTTACAGTGGAATATCTTTAATTAATTTATTAGCTCTAACGGATTAAATTTTCCAAAGTGGAGTATTTTGTTTATGTATATCCCTTAATTTGTAAATGTAGTGATCCAAAAAAATATTGTATGAAAAAAACTGCAGTAAATCATAATGCGGTTGGATAAAGTATTAAAGTGCATTTCGCCCCTACACGGCGGGTCTTACAAAGCTCTAATAAAGCTCGAGCTACGAATGTAGCTAGGCATTTGCCAACTTGACTCTATCGTTAACATTTCGCTGTTTTTCATTGAATCGCCATTATAATTTAAGAAACAGCGTTGCTTGCGAATATTACAATTTTAACATAAAATAAATACAACAGAAAGAGTAATATTAATGTATTACACTTTCAGATATAAATTATTTACACTACTTTAAGCGTTCATTACGCAAAACTTTTAAGAATGTGTTACTTTTGCTGAGCAGAGATCAGCTTAGGGAGGTATTTTGAAAAATCGACCCTCAAGAGTGTTACGAGGAATTATAAATTAAAAATCCTTTTATCGGCTATTAGATCTACGTAGTTAAAATTTAACAAAGGTGTTTTTTTCTTTCTTTCTTTTTTTTTTGTTTAGCTGAGATATGCAAAAGCTTTTTTTTTAATTTTCAATTCACATAAAATTAACTCATTAAAAACTTCTTTTTCCTTCAATCTGTGTTGTTTAATTTTTCAGTTCACCCGTGCGAAGAACGGGTATACCAGCTAGTATTTATATATATTTATCTATATTTGAATTTTTGGCCTATAGTTTGTAAATATAAGTTCTATATTCGTTGTGTTGTATTAATTTTCTATGTTACTTCAGAAACAGCTGCTATGAATTAAGTTTTGTGCATGTATAAAATTCAACGACAAAAAAAGTTTTTGTCAGTGCGATCATTTAAATACATAAAAATCACTTAAATGCATAACAAGTGAACATGTTAATCTCCGTATTAGTCTTATTAATAATGCACATATTATCTAACTTAAAAATCACCAAATGTGGGCCACCAAATTAAAAAAATCCAAATGTCAGTGCTTACATATCATTTCACTTACCTATTTTACAATTATCTATTATCACTATATTTACAAATATAGTTACATATTTTCAATTTTTTTTTTTTTGTCAATCACAATTATTTATATTAATTGTTTCGTACCCAACGCTCATGTACTTATTAACATGTCTTGTTCTTCAAAAATTAACTAATTTTCATTTGTATAGATTTGTTTCATTATTAACTTCTTATGTAACATGATTTTAATTTAATGTTTTAAAACTAAAGCTGCTTAAAGCTTTTTCTTCTAAATTCAAAGTTTTCAAACTGAATCTGAGGAGAAGCATATATTTTCTAGATATAAAACCTACAGTTCCGAAAACAAAGATTTTGATACCGATTATTTAATCGCCTTCTAATAATTAGACTTTTCAGTTACAGTGGAAATTTTAAAAAAAACTAAAAAAGCACGCTTTTTCGTGAATCGAACTAAAAAGTAAAACAAATAATTCTTAATATAAGAATAAAATAATTAACGAGAAAATGAATGTCAGTGGGGTAAAAGCGTGGGGTGCTCTATATTAATTGTTATAATTTCTTACTAGTTCTATTCCAAAATGTGGAGTTAGTGTAAATATATTACAAAGCACCCCACGCTTTTCCCCAATGACATAAATTTTCACGCTGATCATTTTATTTTTATATTAAGAATTATTTTTTTTACTTTTTAGTTTGATTAACTATAAAAAAAAGAGTGTTTTTTTAAAACTATAATTTATTTTTCATTTTTTAGTTCGATCTACAATAAAAGCCTGTTTTTTTAGTTTCTAAAACTATTATTTATCCTTTGTTGAATTTATCCTTGAGTTTGATATTTGGAGCCGAAATTATGTGACTCCTGGAATTAGTCTTGCTCTTCAATGGATATTAATTAATGGGTCTGAAGGGTATTTATTCTCTCCGTTTACGAGGTCTCGGATGAATCTCATATGGTTATATTTCAAAGATTCCGTCTCTATAGATACAGGTCTAACTAATAAAAGTGTGTTAAGAAGAAATATTAAATGTAAATCGTATTATAACCTTTTAAATGTATTGCTATAATGTTAATTCGTATCGTCACTTTCCATTTTCAGAAAAACTACACGCACCCACCATGCCTTTTTGAACATAAAGAACACTTTTTTTTGTTTTATTTGTATTAATCACAAGCCTATTTGCGGTTTTAGGGTTGTATCTTAATCCTTTAGTCGCTAAATTTGGAATTAGTCGCCAAATCTGGAAATGGCATATGGAATTAGTCGCCAAATCTGAAAATAGTTTATGCAATTAGTCGCCAAATCTGAAAATGGTTTATGCAATTAGTCGCCAAAGCTGAAAATGGTTTATGCAATTAATCGCCAAATCTGGAAACGATATAATGAATTAGTCGTCAAACCTCGAAATCCTTAAAATCCTAATTAATGATGATCCTGATGAGGACAATGAAACAAAATTATGAAATTATTGTATTGTCATCGGTCCTTGACAAATGTGAAAAATTTCGAGTTAATCTGACTTTTTAAAGTGGGTAAGAATCGAGTTCAAAGATTCCATTACATACAAGTGAAACTAAAAAAGCGTGTTAAAAAGATGTGTTCGTGGATAGTATGGTATAATTCAGTGGCGTAACGTACACCCCCACAGCTCCCGCATTTTAGGGGATGATTCTAGGAGGCCATAAGCCTATATTATGACAAGGGTTTTTCCCCCAATTATTTGTAAGATCTCTCTTAGGGCCTCAAACCAGACTTTGCAAGGGGAGGGGACTTAATATTCTCCATAACGCTACTGGGTATATTTTAGGATTTTATTTCTTACTTTTAACACAATATATCAAAATTTATAAGTCAGAATATATTTTTAAAAAGTTGCTATTAAAAAATAAGTGTAAATGTAAAAGAGAGGGTCTCATATTTTTTCTGTACCAAGTTCTTTTTTAAATGGGTTAAATTAAGGCTTTCTTAATTGAAGTATTAAAAAGAGGAAGGAAAATACATAAATACTTCAATTTGGCGGAAGAACCTTACTACGCATTTATAAACGCTCTTGTCCCAAAATATTTTGCATTTTACTTATATCTGTATTTATTCGAACTTCGGATCAATTTTTCGCGATATGAAAATCAAACAATCAACCATTAATTCGAATTGTTCGAGCTATCAACTTGCAGAAATGTCGACGAAGAAATTTGTTTATCTGCTTTTAACGAGACCATTTTTTCTTTTACTTTTTATTCTATTTTTGATTGTTTATCTATACTCAAATAGTGCCATTTATCAATGAATTTATTTAGAACGTTTTCTGATCAATTCTAATTAGTCGCTAATTAGTTATCTTGCATGTGATTGCTTGGTGCTTTTCTGGAAAATAAATCATCAATGAAACTCGATAAAATGGAACAATCGTTGAAAAAATTATTGAGAAACTATTTTAGATTTCTTTTTGAGTTTATACGCAATATTGATGAAGCATTGTCTCTTTTTAATATCTTTTTTGCGAAATAAAAACACATTTCTTAACAATGTTTTAGTATAATCTATGTTATTTATTTATACAAAATTGGGCAACAATTATATTGTTTGGAAAAATTAATTCATAAAAAAAGACATTTTAAAAAGTTTTTTTTAATATTTTCCAAGTTTTTTTTCAATGCAAATATATTCATATCAGTTTTAATCTCACCCCCCCCCCTTGCATGCATTTTTTGAATTCTAAATTTTTCCCACGTAATTATTTTTTAAATTACATAGAAAAAACCATTTCAAAAACTTTTTCTTATATTATTCCAAAAATTCTTTTTCGTCCAATCACTCTCTTGTGTTTTTACCCCTTTGGGCGCTCTATAGATTGTGATACATTTTTTATTAAGATTGACAGCGTGTAAAAAAACGCGCGCAACACAAATTTAATTTTTTAATAAAAAATTATTTTTTATGAAAGGATAAGACTAACTCCACTTATTAAATGTCACGGAAATTACAATGATCATAAATGAGAAAAGAGTATGATGTTTTTTGCTATAGGAAGAAACATTTTTCCAAAAATTAGATAACATGACAGAAAAGAAAAAGAATCTTTAGATAATGTAATTAAAAATACTCTTGCTTTTTAATTTCCAAAAATTTTTAAAGCCATTAAAAATGCATGCAAAAATTAATAAAGCATAAACATTTTTTTATGAAGTAAGTAAATTGTATCTTTTATAAAATTTTATATTATTTATGCAATATCTTGAAAATGTATCCATTAAAAATAAAGGGAAAACGAAGAACTACTTAATTAGCTCTAACACGTATTTTTCTTTCCTGTAACAAATAAGCTGAGGTATGATTGACTGAATAACCCTTTCCTGTTATTAATTCATTGAACCGTATTGACTTCAATAATATTACAAATTTTAGGAATAATCATAATTAATAACATCCAATTACAGTGTACGAAGGTTTCCTTCAAAATGGAATATAATCTACTCTGTCTTCCAGCCTCTCAGAAAAAAAAAAGGTAAAAAGGAAAAATAAAGTAGAGGAGAGGAGGGGGGCATTATAGAACAGTTAGGAAATATGGAATACCGAGGTTTTGACTCTGTAACTGTTAACGGGAGGAAAAGCCATGTGAATTACAGTAGAACGTCGTTTATCCGAATCAATTGGGACCGGACACCGAATGCGGTCCATGCAGTATATGAAACCAGACACTATACGAATATTGAAAATCATCACATGCGGGAAACGTGCTTGAAGAAAAAGCAAAATAGGTACAAAATCTCGCAATTTTATTTTTATTATGGAAAGTAATCATTTATTTTTCGCTGTACCATTGTACACCTTCGTTTTTTCGCTGTACGGTCTCTGATTCTCTTGAGCAGCAGTAGTTGAGTAGGACAGCACTCTGATTGTTGTTCGTACCACTCCATAGCGGTCTCCAACTCAGAAAACGCGTCTGCCTTTGATGGAACCTACGCTACATTCGTTGTTGTTGCTTTCGTCTTTATCCGGTTCATCGTCGACAGGGTGGGATTCTTCTTACACGGAAGTCACTTTCTCTCTTCGCGAGACGGTTCAATATTTCAATTTTTGTCTCTATGTTCAAGATGTTGCGCTTCCTTTTTGAATCCGAAGCTGTAGCAGTTCACAACTCAACAAAAGAGCACTTATACACCCCCTTACTTGGAAACAAACTGACCTAATATTCCGCGGAGATGTTTACCAAATCACATAACTGAAATTTACCAAATATCCCTGACCTTGGGTTTTCCTACCACTTTTGGCCTCACGTGAAACAACAGTTGAACATTGCACTGTTCGAAAACGTATTCATATACAGAACAAGTAGTTGACAAAAGAAACTGGTTCGGATATTTGACGCTCTGGATAATAAACGATCGGATAAACGACGTTCTATTGTACTCCCTCCGGAACGAAATGTGTTTTGTGATTTTCAAAAGCTTTTGTTGGTAAGTTTTCATACATTTTAGCCTACTAGTGTGTGGTACACATGTTACTTGAACATTGATGTTAAGTATAATGTACACTAAAAGAATACTGCGGTCGTTTTTTTGCTGACAATGTTTTGTTCTGCAGTTTAAAGGTTCATTTTCTAAGATGGCGTATCGGGTATTTTATGGAATACTAGGTATTTCCTGATATAAAATGTTGCATCTTCTATAATAGCATACTCCCCATATAAAAAAGTGTTAGAGGATAAACTGAAAGAAAAGAACAAAAAGAAGGAACCAGAAGCTTTACAGCAACAAAGGAACAGAATATTTAAAGACCGTTGTTAAGAAATTAAACTTAGATCGACCTTCAAAGCCTAAACCTACTAATGATAACTCCAGTATTTGCAACGATAAATCGCTCTATTCTAAAGTATCATCTGTAATGGACTTATGCCATCAATGACAGAACACAAAGACGTTGAATGTATCTTTGTAATGGAAAATTCTCCGAAGATCGACATGGGGAAATTTGGGAGGGCTTGTTTTCTCGGAGGGCTTACCTTGACTGTACTGGGAGCAGAAAAAGATTATGTTTGTGATTTTTGTAAATAGTCTCGAAATAGAAATGCCTTGCACAAAATCTTCAAAATATGGTTTTTTATAGTTTAAAATTACGTTTTATGAATTAATTTTTCAATGGTTTACAAACTACCTGTTCCATTCTGTCCGACTATTCCATAATTGTTCCCATTTGTTATTGTTGTTGCTAATGCCACCTGATCGGCAGTGCCAAATCGAGGCCCACAAGATTCATCGTGGTAAGGAGGTAAGATTACGTCTGTCGTTAGTAGCAGTTTTGAACACCATGCAAGTGACAGTACATTTTGGTTCGAATCTACTCCATTTTTGAAAAAGAACACTCTGGGGGAGGTCAGGAATTCCACCTTTGTTCCCCTACCACCAACCTCTCCAAAGGACTTTCGGTTGGACGAATATTTAGTGCCCCATACCACTGTTACAAACATCTATGCCTTTCACGGGATTCGAATTCAAGCTCAAATCACAAGAATAATCGTCACTAACCACTATAACGGATGGGTGGTGGTCTCCTTTTGAAACTTTTTTAAATAAATTTTTTATGTGACAACAAAATAAATAGTATTTTTTTACATCATGTGATAATTCATTAAGATTAGTTATAGTATGTAAGCATAACAGTGCAGGGTTTATTTATTGGGCACTTGTGTTGGGCATCCAGGGGACCGGGGCCTAGAAGGGCCCGGATAAATCGGATTTAACTAATTTAGATTTTCCTTGGATTCACCAGCGCCAAAAGGGCCTGTAGATCTTTTACGCCCATGGCCCTAAATAAGCTTAAACTGGCACTGAATCATGATGATTTGGGTAGTATGTTAAGTAGTTATTAAAAATATATGTAACTGGTATCCCCCCCCATAATACCCTCTTCTCGTCTATATTTGGCGATATTTTGACTTGTTAACAATTTTAAACTGGTATTTTTTTTTTCGATTTAACTTTACAACAAAATTTTTTTATCAACCCTTTATATAAATTGGCGGCCTGTTTTAAAGTAATTAAAGAAAATCGCCAACTTGTACCCCATACTTTATTTTATATAACTGAAAAAAATTAAAAATCACCAACTCTCCGTCCATTTAACGATCGGTTAATGACGGCAAAGGTGAAACTGCGGTTTTTGAAGAACAATGCTCGAAAAACGAATGTCAAACAGTTCCTCTGGTGCTGCGTAGATGAGTGGGTTATCGACTCCGCAGGCGACGACTTAAAACAATGGGTGTAGGGAGGGGTCAGTTCTCACGAGGATTTCGGGTCACTCCGTGGCCCCTCGCGTGTTCGATAGCTATCGTCTGCAGCTACACACTCGTTCAGACAATTCAAGAACAACCCCTTTTTCTTATTCATAATGTACACATTTTTTTCATTTATGGGTGATTATCGGATTTGGGATTAAGCGTTCAATAACATAGAAGAGGGTAATATATTTATTTGAGGATGTTGTATGTAGTGTTGATTTAATGATGTTCAGTTGCTATTAAACGTCCTAGACGCATGCTGGTTTTGAACTCGGTATGCAGTAAATAATTGCTTGCAGATTGCAAAATCAGCTTCATTATGCAGAACGAAATTGCAATTAATTTCGTTTGGCTTGATTAATACTTAGAGGAGAATTTCTCATTGGCAATTTGCATTAGAAACTTGATCTAAAATGTTCTAAAGAAATAATTTAATGTTCAGTTAAAGGAAGAAAAAAAGATAAAAAAAGAACATCTCGAAGATTACTTGGAAAGAAATATTTTTTTAACTAATAAACTGCTGTTATTCATACAACGTTACAAAAAGTGTACTTTTGTATATTGTAACAATTTTTATTTCAATACATTTTACAATATTTATTATATCTTTAAAAAAAAGAATTATTCCTGAATTATGTTAGTAAATTGCTAAAATTCTCACTTGGAAAATTTTTTTGTTTTAACTATTAAACTCTCTCTCTTAAGCTGCTACTATTTACAAAGTACACGAATATATTTTGTAATTTAAATTTCATTTCAATTCATTTTACAATATTTTTATTATATCTTTTTTTTTTAAAAAAAAAGAAAGAATTATTCCTGGTTTCCCTTCATGTTAGGCTTAGCAAACTTCTAAAATCTTTCGTATTATAAGATTAAGAAGATATTTAATACCTTGATGTGATATTTATTGTTATATATTTACATGATTCTTTTCTAAGTAGTACTAACTAAACAGCAGGATTTTGAAACATTATTGTAAAACACCACCAAGCAATTCCATTAAATAAATTCTTGTAAAAAAATTCGAATAAAAGCTTCCCATTCAAACTTTTTTTCTTCATTTTCTAATCGAATGAAAACGATTTAGTTCATTTTTTTACTTGTTATTCAACATCAAAACATCGTAATAACATTTTTGTGCTGAGTCACTTTCTGTGTTCACACTTTCCTACTAATTTAGAGATAGATAACAAAAGTCTAAACTTACGTTCAAGAAAAGAGATAAAAAAATAATTCTATACAAAATATGTTACGAATATCGAGATGTAAAAACTTTCATCGTGAAATATGTAACAGTGAAATCTGATTTTCCCACGAGATAGTAAACAATTCGAGGAAAACTATTTCTGAAAAGCGCCATGCAAATATATTACATGCTAAGTAAATAGTTTCTTCTCTTCTCTCTCTCCCAATTGCGCACGTATTTTTTCACTCGAAGATTTAACTCCAAGAGTATACGAGTTACCTAACTCAGATTACAGTTACCCTTTTCTCTATTATCAGTGTTTGTCTGCTAAATCGTTCCATTTTTGAACGTTATAATTTTTAATCTATCACAGTGGTTTGCGCAACAGAGTTAAAGGTTACCGAGATATCGATTAAATTGTATATGTAACAAATAATTCAATTTTTCCCATGGTATATCAAACTGAGATGAGTCTATTAACCGCAGAAATTGAAAGTAATTTTTGTTTTCATCTTTGTAACATTTACGTTACAATATTTGATCTGCTTTTATTACTTTACCCTCGGGGAATTTTTTAATATGGCGCAATACTTCTCAGTATTAAAATTATACAAAAATGAAACTTACATGATAAAAAAAAATGTAAAGTTAATTCTTGATTTTGGAGGGTACACATACTGTTATGTAATACTCCACTTTCCCCCATGGAGGAATGTTGGAGTCCACCCTTTCTATTTTCGATAACATTTAAATGACGAGGACGGTACCTGAGAGAGCCTATCTTTCTTCGCGTTGCTACATTTTTACTAAAATATTTATCTGTACCGTTATTTACACGTTTGTCAAAATGGTATTAAAATTAAATTCTTTAAACTACATGTTAGTACTTTGACTGTATTCGATAAATTTGCTTTTATATTTCTTTCTACTAGGTGATTTAGATTAGAAATACATTTATTTTTTAACAACTATACGTACTTCAAATTTGGCGTAATGTTTTGGTGATTAGATTTTGAATCGTTGGAGATTCTAGATTTTTGGCAATGCATACATGCATCAGATTCAGTTGAAATTTACATTTGAGATTACTTTCTTCAAAATGGAACTTCATAGTTTAAAACTATCGATACTTAAACTATCGATATTAATTTAAAATCTCTAGAGTGTGGAAGACATTTATAAATATATATATTTAATGCTGTAATTTTTTCTCTATTCTTTCAATATTTGGTTTTTTATATAACAGAGAAAAAGGACGAAAAAATAAATCTTAAATATAAAATAGAATAATTGTTGAATCAATAAATTGATAAGACCTTTATTGGATTACTCTTAGAAAAAAATACTTTTTTTTTACGAATTTTAAGAAAGTTATTCAGAAGGACTTTTAACTTTGCATCGGCAATCTACGTTTAAAGAAAAAATTACCTTAGCTTAGGTATCTAACAATTGAGATCGTTGCTTTATAAACGACAGTATTTGAAAAATTAATAGCTATTCTCATTTTTTAAAAATAAATAATGCTTTTTCAACAGTGTAATAATCAAATGAATCATGCATATTAAGAGCAATTTTGATCTATTTTGCTTTTTAATAATAACTCCTACACTCTCTGTTAATTCTTATGTAATCTGTTAAATTATGATTAAATTAAATGTACAATTATGCAATTTAATATTTTGAAGAATATAAGCAAAGGAAATATATAATCTTACATTCGAGGAAGAAACTATTGAAGATTGTTGGAATCATAGATGAAAGTAAACAAAGGGTTTTTGATGACGTACCACACAATGTTATGGATGAAGATGGTTATTATTTAAGCTTCTTGTCGTTCATCAAGATTTTAAGAGTCAAATTTAATTTACAGCAGTCTCTAGTGCTTTGTCGTTCCATGATGAAAGCGAAACTCTTAATACGTAGTTACTGGTCAATATAGCCTGAAAGCTTGCACTCCTCACACAAATTGGTGATTAAGTCTCCAGTTCCAAAAACGATATTAAAAAAATAAAGATATATCATTTTTAAAGTGTGTTGTTTGCTTTAAATTATTTTCAAGTTGATGCTTCAAAATCTTGTTTAAAATATATGTACTCAGTGCATTTAAATTATGTGTCTGACCTTAATTTGATTAAATTATTGAAATAGCTTCAGCGTTCATAGAAACCCGACAGACTACGAACTAAATCTTTCTTTTTATTATAACTCATTAAAAGCAAGTATTAACTAGAGGAAACACAGATTTTTTCTAATAAAGTAGAGCAAAATCAATTGAGAGGCAACTAAAAAATTAATAAATTTAGAGTCTAAATTCGCCTTTTTTGAGTTAAATCTGCATCGACTACAATAGTAGTTATATTTTCCTCACAAATAGAAATATAGCTCCAAATAGTAATCGCTCATATTACTAGCATCAATCTTGGCTTCCGTTTGCGTCAAAGAACGCCGTTGTATGCCAAAGAAATTAATTTCCCTTGCTTTCGTGGCATATTTGCATTAAAAAAGTATTAATATAGATTCTCTGGATTGACTAATGCAGGGGTGTCTAACCCAAATGACCTTGCGGGCCACTTCGGAAAAACATTAGAATTTCGCGGGACGCACATAAAAATATGTTCCTTTATATCAGATTTGGAAACGAAATAACGTTTATTGATTGAAAATTTAAAACAGAATGAATTATTATTATTGTTTTCATTATTTTTTAAGTATACAGACGTAGAAAATATAATAATGTTAATATAATATAATAATGCAATGATCAAATAATGTTTAAAATATCACAGTGTTGCCATTTTCTTGAAAACCAAAGTATTCCTATTGAATTAATCTTTCGTTACTCATTCTTGAAATTTGATAGTGCTGTCATTCGCAAACGATTAAGTAAGTATACATTGTCCTTTATCTTTACCGTCCTGAATATTTTTTTTAATCTTTAAAAAACATCTCTGGCTGCCTCTTGCTTTTTGGGCACTCCAAACAGAAAAGGAGCAGAAACGAAAGTCGCACGCACAGAGAATCATGTACCATCCATAGTAAAGGATATGCACATAATGCAATTCGAAATTTATTTAAAAAAAGTAATTTACTATACTAAAATCAAATGTAACTGTTTGATAAAATATAAATCTATTTTAATCTAAAGGACATTTTTATGATCAAAAATATTTATTTTAAAATAAGAACAGAGGTAACAGGCAAATACATTGTAGATATATATATATATAAATTTCCCCTCAAATAAATTTTAAAATGTTATACTTAAAATATTTTTAAAAAGAGTCGGTGGGCTGCAACTTATGTACTAGCGGGCCGCGTGTTGGACACCTCTGGACTAATGGATCGTTTCTTGACGTGGAACCTGAAGCAACATGAGGGCTACAGGTGACGGAACTTCTTAATTTTAAACCACGCTCAAGTGACGAGCATAACACCCCGCCCCTTTTCTAACTTCCACACAACGTTGAGGATTTTGATCCTCGTTAGATTTAACGTGCATCAGTCCTTCGACACGGCGATCCTTCAGTGGAACTAGGTTTTGAGATCACTACTCAACAATCGCAAGGTTTTTGGAGACAAACTTCGGAAATCTGAACGACAGTCAAATGATGGGGACGTTATCCGAACTGGCACCACACTGCCGAACCCCCATCACACTGCACCTCTATTTAATGTTTTATGAGCGCAATAGTCTAGTAAGCACAGGCACGAATTGATAGAGTTGCGGGTACGAATCCTGATTCTACCGAAGACATGTTGTGCAGAGGGGCTGATGCATGTTGAATCTGTCAGGTATCAAAGTCCTCACGTTGTAATGGTGTGTGAGAGTGTGGTGCCATTAAGAGGTCCATCGTCAATAGTTTTAAGTGCGACGCTAACAAACACACACTCTAAACTTCCACACTGCATCAACGGGAAGACTTTGATTCTTGACAGATTAAATGTACTTAAGGTATTGTGCACGGTGGATCTTTATACGGCTGATGGATCTTAGCAGGGATATTTATAAGGATATCTGGAAAAACTCAAAGAGTAAGACAAAATATATATATATATATATATCTTTATAAAAAAACGGCTGATTGATCCTAGCAAAGATATTTATAAGGATATCTGGAAAAACTCAGAGTAAGACAAAAAAATGACTCAAAAGAAGAGAGAGAGAGAAAAAAAAATGTTCAGGGGAAAAAACCTTTTTAAATAATAAATATTACACAATAATGTTTCACTGAACAGCGCTGGACAATTTGTTTGGCACACGGAAACAATGTTCTGTATTAAATAATACTGTTGTTACTGTTGTTGCAAAAGCCACCCGTCTGATAGTGTCAGATCGAGGCACACGAAATTCATCGAGGCAAAGGGCTAGATGTACGCCTGTCAGTAGCCATAGCTTTGAGCACCATGCAGGTGACACTTTAATTTTGGAGGTGTGGTGGGGGGCCTCCTACCTCTCTTCACCTTCCACCAACCTCACGAGCGGACTTGCGGTTCGCCGGCAGTTTTGAGAACCTCATGCAGCCCAAGCACAATATATTTTTAAATATCTATGCCTTCTCCGAGAAAAAACTCGCTAACACAGTACATATACTCAGTGACGTAACCTACACCCCCGCATTGTGGTGGGGGCCCAAAGCTTGACTGACACCAAGTACGAATTTGGGTCATTACGCCACTGCCTATACCAGGGATGGCGAATCTTTATTGATCTGAGTGCCATTTTTTTCTAAAGTATTTAACGAGGTATAGACGAGCCGTCAAATAAATTTGAGTTGTAATTATTGGGAAAATAATAAAAAACCAAGTACTAACAACTCAAAACTCTTTATTTACTTCGAAAAAATACCTTTTGCACTGTATAGTTGTAAATGTTTGTCTAATGTCTATAGTCTAATGTTGCAGATTGGATGACAAATTACTTATATTAGGTTTGTAAGATGTTGCTTTTAGTAAAATGCATACTGAATTGGAGTTATACGCCAAATGGTTTCTAAGCAATTAATTAGTTTTGCTGTGGTTGACGTTTTTGGCAAGAGGTTTGGGATTCGTTTCAAAATGCCCTTTTACCGACAATGTTCTACATACCACTGTTCTAGAACATAAAACACACACCGCTTTGTCGCCTTTACTAAAAAGGCCATATTTCTAGATTCATCTCAAATTTGCAAATTCTCTATTACTCTTATTATCCTGCACTTTTATTCTTTTTCTGAATTCGCCTTGTTAAACAACAGTTAGAAATCGTAACAATAACACAAATAAACTTTAAAATACAATTGTGTCAACGAAATTGCTTATGCTAAGTGTAGACAAATTTTGCATTATAACCAATTGTAGCCCACGAAGTAACTAATAACAAACAGTGCTCCCGCAACCCCGCGACCGATCACTCGAGTTTCGTAATACTTCATAGTGAACTTTGTTATTTTGAAATATTTTATTTATTTTACAAATGCCAGGCCATTGACCATCAGGTCATTAGGCAACGGGCTCTCCAATACCTTTTTACAATGCAGTTAAGATCATTCAGTGCAGAGCACTCATCCAAATGAGCGGCAGTCATGTCTTGTCCAGTGTCACACAAAACGCAGATAGGTGAAGTCACTAAGTTAAAACGAAACAGATGAGCATAAAGGCAGTCATGTCCGGTTAAAAGTATAAATTTAGCCACAGCATCAGCACGAGGAGAACTTGGAATACCGTGGGATTTCTTACATAGTGTACTTACTCCAAGGCTTATCACGAGCAACACGAGAAGCTGTAAGGCGAAATGATTCCCTAAAAATCCTTTTAATTTCCAGTTTGGCAGAATGAAGTGTCAGGTTTCTGCGAAAGTTCTGAAGGATACCCGTTCCCTTTTTTGCCAAAAAGTCTGCCCTCTCATTTCCCCAAAGACCACAGTGGGATGGTACCCATTGAAAGACGATCTTTCCTTTTATCTTTCCCAGGAGTTCTCTACAGTTCTGCACACGTAAACAATTATTCTCATTATAGTTGGACAAAGCCTGAAAGGCAGAAGTAGAATCTGAAAGAATTACAGCTCTTTCAATGGGGGAAGACGAACAGCAAGTTGCTGAAGGGCTATATATGTATAGCTTCAACCTCACCATCAAAGTGAGTTGTCAAAGGGCCGGCGTGTAAATAGAAGGAGAAGAGGTGACTAAAAACTCCAATGCCAGCGCCTTGGGCAAAGTCCAAGAGTGAGCCATCATCATTATTTTGAAATAAAATGTAAACCATTTTGATCACTGGCGTGCCATCAATGGCACGCGTACCACTGGTTCGCCATCCCTGGCCTATACACTTGATACTTGTATATATCTTACATATAAACAAGTAAGCATTTACTTCAAAATTTTAAAAAAGAGAAAAGTAATGTTTGCTAACACCATCGTTCTATAATAGGGAAAATACCCTCTGTATCTTTCACAGAACGTGTGATGTAATAACGATGCTCGCGCTATCGGAATACTTGTGCAATGATACAGATAAGAACTTAGTGCTATTTCTATTTTTAATCAACAAATCCTTTTTCAAAAATGATAAGTGTATCACATTGTAAGATATACTCTAGAATTTATCAGGATTCGATTTTCTCCGTAGCTGTGTAAACAGAATTTGCTTACAAAAAAAGGATTATAATCACTAAACACGCGGAAGAGAAAAGTTCCATTGTAAAATTGGGGTTGAAAAACAACTGTGAACATGCATTTTTTCCCCATGCATATCCTTGGATTAAATTTTAAATAAACAGACTTTAGAAAACAATCTCGTATTTGTTAGAGATCGTTAGAAAAATAATCGTTTGCTTAAAATATTTAATTTTATCTGTATGGGAGTATTTTTTTAAGAAAATAAAAAATGTGACCTCATTTTTTTAAAAAAAAATCTTATTTAAACTGGTATGGAGTAGTTTTATATCTAATTGCATGATATTTTCATTAGATAAGTTCTTAAAATTCGAAACACTATAATTTTAAATTAAATTTATTATTATTATTAATTTTTTAAAATCAAGAATTTATCGAATTTGTTATAAATCGTTGTGACTCATAGTTACCGTTGAAAATTGCTAAGAAACGTTAAAATTGCTCAAAACAATCTGTCAATAAGATTTAAGATTTTTGATTAATATATGTGTATTTTTGGAGAAAGCAAATTTTTTAAACACTTATAAAAATGATGTATTACAAAAATATTTATTTAACATAGAATAAAACTTCTCCTGCGTTTAAGTACATGACCTTTTTTTTTTATTTTACGAAATTAACAAAATTTTTAAAAACATGTTGCACACACAATCTGAAGTAAGTATCATTATGAGTCATAGAAATGTCTGAAAAAATTTTTCCTATTAAAATTAAAATGTATTGATATTATATATGTACAAAAAGAATATATAAAAGCATACATAATGGTGAATGTTTTTGTTACAAACACTTTTTAAAGATACATTTTTATTAAAAATGTCTTAATATATATATATATATATATACACTCACAGGAACATTGAAAATAGCGACCCAAGAAGAAAGCATCGGATTGAAATGAAATTTAATACACATAATGGCACAGATGAGAGATTCACTTGATCTCAAAAACAAGACAATTAAACAAATACAGGGTGTGCAACGACACAAATACTGCGCAACTTCAATAGCGAGTTGGACCACCTCCAGCTGCAATTAATGCCGCCACACGGTCCGGCATTGAGTTGATTAAACACCTTATGTTGTCCTGAGGCAGATGGGTCCACAAATCTTGAACAGCCAACTCCAAATTATGTACAGAGTGGCACGATGGCATCTGCCGTTTTAGCTGATCTCACACGTGCTCTACAGGGGACAAATCGGGGGAGTGAGCCGGCCATAAAAGAGTCTGAAAATGACGTAGGATGTCTTGAGCAACTCTTGCTGTATGCGGAAGAGCATTATCTTGCTGAAAAATTGCCCCTGGGAGACCATTTAGTAAAAAAGGTCCTACATGGGGTCAAAGAATATCATCAACGTAACGTTGGCCCGTTAAGGCTCCACGCATCACAATTAAAGTGGACCGGCTATCATAGGCTATGGCCCCCCAGACCATTACACCAGCTGTGCGGGCAGTGTGACGCAGAACAGTGTGGGGGAATTGTACCGCTCACCAGGGTGCCTCCACACCCGTACACGGTTATCATCTGTCCCCCAAACAAACCGGGATTCATCACTAAACACAACCTTTTGCCAATCTGTGGCATTCCACATTGATCTGGCTTGGCACCACTGTAGACGCAGTTGCCGATGTTCCGGTGTTAAAGGGAGTACATGGAAAGGGCGCTTGGATTTAAGATTTGCTTCTGCAAGGTGTCTAGAAATTGTTTGTGGAACAATTGCTACGACTACGTCTGCTCGTATCGTTGAACGAGTCACTGTGGGGTCCACAAGTGCTTGCCGCACGATCCTTCGATCCTCTCTCCTCGTGATCTTCCTGGTCACTCCAGACCCGGTTTTCCGTGCGTGGGTACGTTCTCGTGACCCCTGCTCCTAACAATTTCTAACGGCACACTCCGAACGATCCCCCTGGCCAGCAACACGGCGCGTCGACCAGCCTGCAGTTTTCATCCCGATGATCAGGCCTCTCTCAAACTCGCTTAACCGTGAGAAATGTCTTCTAGCACGTTTACCTGGCATGTTTCGCTTACCAAAGTCTTCCTACAATCGGCGGGTAATCGTCACGTTTATGAATCTTCGAATTTGCGCTGGCTTATACAGCACCCTCTTCCTGATTGTAGCGCCACCTCGGCGTGTATGAGCATGCGTATTGGCACAAAACTTGGATCATTTGCATATCACATTACGCTGTACTTATTTGCAAAGTTTCGCGATTGTACTTAGCTTCCTTCTTGGGTCTCTATTTTCAATGTTCCTGAGTGTATATATAAATTGTGACGAATTTCGAACCGTTATTTTGTTTTAAAAAGAAACGTATTCATCCAGATTAAAAAGATTTAAAAAAAATACATGAAAACAATTCCTTAGTACCATTCCAACAGTCGTCACTAAGCTACGTTTATGAATCATACACAAGGGGGGGGGTCATCGAGTCCTAACCTCCTCCTTGTGTACTACTGATAATTGAATTAAGTATTTGTTAATAATAATTTATTTTATTAATTAATGCTAATTATTTGTTCAATAATTTATTTTTTACAATTTTATGTTCCCGACGAACGACTTTATTTGGTGGCTTATTAGAGTATGATACCAGAATGGTGGATTTTTTCGACCCTGGACCCCCGCACCCCTTGAAACATTCCTGTGTGCTCCACTGATTATACACTATTATTAAAAAACGATATCTTAAGAAATAAATTATATTGATTTTAAACCAGAGAACTTTCATTAGAGCAATATATGCAGTTTTTTTTTTTTTTTCATTTTAATCAAGTAAAATACTTTTAATACGTGAATCAGTGGAGAATAACACACTATCATGCATCACTCTTTTTTCTATGGGTTATTTTTTAATTATAATTTTATTTTTAAAAAAGAAGAACGGAAAAGATAAATTTTCTTAAATAATTAAAAAGAAAAAGAGAGCATATTTATTTCAGGGAAATAAATTTAAATGGCGTTGATATATTTAAATTCGTATTCGGATAAAACAAATTTATTTCTGAATGTTTAATAAATTATGTAATACACAGATTAATGATATGGCTAAAAAATTCTTATTTTATTTCGGAAATGAAATTTACGAAACACTTGTCTGTCTCTAAAATGTATTGCAACATGAATTGATTGTATGAGCTAAATTTTACGAGTTCATATTGCGAAATCGCATATTGATGGAATTAATTTTCAATACGATTCTTAGGGAAAAATTTCTGTGTAACCTCCTTTTCTTATTTATAATTATTCATGTGTGTGTCTGATTTAAACTTCCCACAGATTTCGATCGCGCTTTATTGAATTTTTTAATAGAATTAATGAATAAATATTTGAAAAAAAACTGTATTAACATCAAGCAGTAGCGCACACAGGAATTTTTCAAAGGGGGGGAGTCCGGGATCGAAAGTTCACCATTCTTGTATCATGTTCCTATTGATTTTGTCAATTTTCGGGAACAAAACACAGTAAAAAACTAATTATTGAATAAATAATTAGCATTAATTAATAAAATTAATCATTAATAACAAATATTTAATTTTTTTACGTACTATATACTTAGAATTATAATCAATCGGAAAAAAATCAAGGGCTTTGGAGACTCCAGACCCCCCTTGTGTGCACCACGCACTTCAAGTATTATCCACTGCAACTTTAAAAAAATGTATTTGAACTTGAGTGGATGAATTAAAAGTATTTTAATAACGATTGAAAATTTGAACAAGATATATATATATATACATGGTCGTGGTTAAAAATTATAAAGAGCCCCGGGAAAGAATTTTATTAGATCTATTTAGAAAAAGGGACATAGGATTAATAGGATGGGGGAATAATCAAAATTTAATCCCTTGGTAACTGATTTATTTCTCTTTTTCTGCAACAGAGAGAAAATCTTAACACTTTTAATCCAAATATTTATATATATATATATATATAAAGTAGAAAATTATTAATTTCAATTCTCAGAATCCTCTTAGCTGCATTTTTAAGCAAAATTAAAATGTATTTAATTTATTAAAAAAATGTGTGTATGTGTATAACTAATTAAAAAATTTTATTGTATGCTTGCTTATCATATTCGTAATTAAACATTTAATCATAAGGAATCACTATACATTTTTTTTCGATTTGATGATTTCATAACCCTATACACAGTACATGTGGGTGGTTAGTAGTTACTTTGTTGTGTGCCTCCAACTACAAAACAGCTCCTCTGTGGTAGCACTGCTCATCAAGAAGACCCGTCATTCGCCGTCGCTACCTATCCAATACACCCGGCTGTGACGAAACCAGTATTTTGTACACACATTGCATGTGGAGCAGCTGTTCTTCCAAAACAGCTGTCCCCCTACCCTAACGCCCTAACGTACGTGCAATTCAAGAGTCACGGAACTTACAGAACAGGACATGATTAAAAAAGAAATAAAATGAATAGTTGAAACATTGGCGTTTGCCAGATGTCCAGAGAATTTCCTCTTCATCATTGATAAACTAGTTAGTTTTTTAAAGAAAGAGAGAAAAAAAATGTATTTCTAATATTAATTTATTTTTCGCAACATATGTTCAAGTCAGGAAAGCAAAACTTTTTAGTAAAAGCTGAATTAATTCGTTTCTGAACTGCGTGAGTGAATTTTAAAGTTTAAATGCACAAGTAATACAGATAAATATAAATCTGTTCTGAAACTGTGTGTAATGTGGGTCTAACAAGTTACGAATTATAATTTTAATACAGGTTACAGCTAAATTACATCGTTTTACGTTAGTTGCAAAGACAGATTTAGCAGTTTTTCGCTGAATGAGAAGTAAATGTTTAGCACTGTAAGAAATATTTATCAATTTTTATCCTATTTATAGAGCATCAACAACTAAAAAATTCTGAAAAAAAAGGACAAAGATTTATTGATAGAGCTATATTTTAATTACTCTCCTTCTACATTATATATTTAACATTTATTTTTACCTATATTTTAGATGCCTTGATTCCCAATCTGGATAGAAAACATTTTCGATATTAAATTATAGTTATTTAACAGCTGTATAATTTTCCCAGTTAAAGAATGAAATTACATGAAAATGGGGTGTTCCAAGTGTTTATTTCTGAACATTTTTAGAGCGCATAATGAAAGAACAGTTTTTACACGATTTAATTGAATTCAGTATAATAAAAGTAAACATAAAATTGTTACTTCATTTAATGAATACAATTTGTTTATCATCAATCAAAATTGATGCAACAATTATTTAATGTGTTTAACAACAATTATTTAATAATTTATGTACATGTGTTTACTTACTTCCAAAATTAATAGTTGTGAAAGGATTTAAGGACTGTGCACGAAATAGTAAAATAGGCAATTGTTTTCAAAATTTATAGATTAAAACGGTGGAAGGCAAAATAATTATTTTTATATTTCAAAATTATATTTGAAAACGATTTTATTTAATAGTTCAAACCTTTAGATACAAATTGTCAGAAAAAAAGTAAAATGCGAGGAATGTAATAAAAGAATTTTTCAAGTAGTATATTAATTTTATATGTAATATAATTCGACATATATTAAAATTAACAAGTATAAATTTTAATCCGAGAAAAAACGTTTCTTTCGATTTCTAAAAAAAATTTATTTTTTACGCTATTACCAATTTTTCTGACTTTTACAAAAACAATAATGATAAAAGTTGCGAAGAGTTAAAAACGGGTGATCTATTTTTTAAAAACGTCATTTTTCAACTAATGAAAGTTCTTTTCTTTTCAATCATAGAAACTGACAGTGGAAAGTCAGCCTCTAGCACAATTTCACAGCGAACTCATCAGAACGGCAACCCTCCACTAAATGAAACGAAACGAAAGCTCTTCTTTAGCCTTGAAGCGCTTCGGGGGCGTTCACCTTGACCACAGCGCCAATGCTCTCATTGGGCGCTGACTTTGTGACGTCACGGATTTCTCTCAGCCGGAGAGTAGATACCGCGCTCCGCTCTCGCGACAACACATTCAGCGACTAAACTTCACTCGACTAACTTTGAATTCTAGTGATCTCTCACTATATGGGAACAGCTGAAGTCTGATCAACGTCGGGTGCGGAGAATCGGTCGGTCCCTCGAATATTCGTTCTCTCCATCCGGACCATGGTGCAGTATACTTTGGACATGTCGCTATTGCAGCACAGTTCTAATCTTGCGGGTAGAAACAATGCTGCTTTACCCAAAACATTCACCCAGTTTGGGTCTTTGAAAGTTGATGCTAATTCTCTTACCCCGTATTCGGATGCCACTCAATGCAAAAAGCAGAGCAATCACATTAAGAGACCCATGAATGCTTTTATGGTGTGGAGCCAGATCGAAAGAAGGAAGATCTGCGAACAGCAACCGGAGATGCATAATGCCGAGATTAGCAAGAAATTGGGAAAGTTGTGGAGAACTCTCAATAATAATGACAGAAAGCCATTCATTGATGAAGCCGAGAGACTGCGAGTTTTGCATTCCCAGCAGTATCCTAATTACAAGTACCGTCCAAGGAAGAGGTCCAAGCCCTGTCCCAAATTGGAAAAGGCGAGACATGCCTCTTCGACAACACCTACCATTCTCAACAATGTTAAACATAGGACGTACAAATCTCCCAAACAGATCAGAACAGTTTCTGAAGGAAGAGGCCATGTAATTCAAGTGTCGAATGTGTCTCGCCCACGTTCAAGATCCAAGTCGTCTAAGAAGAATATCAACATTACCAGACATGCACCAGCAACTACCACGCTGAGAGCAGCCTCACCGCCCAAAATATTGAAATTGCCCTCTGCTCCTGTTACAGTGGTTCCCAGTAGCGTTGTAAATGATCATCAAAGTCTGTACAGCAAATCAATGGTTACTGTCACTGCTATCAAGCAAGAACCGTCCACCAGTGAAATAGACGAAAATGATAATATTGTGGCACCTTTCTCCCCACTCTGTGCGATCAAATCTGAGCCTTCCAGCGATTCCTCCTTTTCTTCCTCCTCATCAAGTAGTTCAGACAGTTCCTGCGATGATCTACCCGATATCAAGCAACTAACTGATCTCCTGGATGATTTTCCATTGTGGGCGAATGATTTCGAAAATAATGCCATCAGTTTATTGCCAGACACTCTGTTTGACACCTATTCCACTGAATACTCCACTCCAGAAGTTACTAACATGCTAACTTGCAGCGAATTCATGAACGATTGGTTGGACAACAAAAATATACCCTTGAATTTCACGGCGTCGACGACGTCAACGTCGTGATAAGGATTCACCCTTACTGGATTACATTTAGAAAGTGTGGTGTTTAATATCAACCTACTTCTCAAATAAATGTGGAGCTTAAAAGAAAGTAAGGTAAAGTGACTCGAACTTTCTTTTTCAAATTTTGTAATAACCTGTAACATAAGGAACATTTCGTTTGTATTATCAATTTGTGCCAGCTCTAACATTGCTCGCATTGAAAACTTTACCCTCTTGACGAAGTCGTATGAATATTCTCTTTTTCATCAGTATTTCGTACTTTTAATTCATGCATATTGACTTCTGACGCTCAAAGGGAAATAAAGACGAGCAAGAAGGTGTTTCTATTGTAATGCCGCGCTTTTTCTCATTCACTTTAGCAACTGTTTTTGTAACTTGAAATGTCACTGTAAGCGATGGATAAAAAGCTATCTTGTAGAGATAACGATCCGTTTTTTTAGAAATGTCAGATGTCTTGGATGTTTATTGTGAATCAGTGTTAAATGTATTAGAACGTTTTGAAATTATAGCATCATATGCGAGCAGGCATTTTCTTTACTTTTTATATGTTTATTCGGAAAATTATGTAATCAACTCAAGTACATATAAATGTTTGTTGTATTGTATGTAGCCAGCTAGTAGTAATGTACCTGTTGTACCTGTGGTTATAAGCAACTTTTTTTAAAGTTAGATGGATAAGGATGCTTGATGTGTATGTCTTAGTAAGTGAACGTTATTATGACATAAACGTTAATGTCGGATCTTTTATAGAGTGTAAGAATTAGAATGCCTTGTTTCCCCTAAGTTACGATTGAACGTTTTAATGTTTTTTTTTTTTAAAATTTATGTATCATTAGTAGCATTCTAATGTTTGAGTTAAAAATTGTTAGTGCTTAAAACCTTATACCCCGTGGTTGCGCGAAGTATTTTTCAGACATCTGTTTTGTTCTTAGTTGATTATTGTCGAGCTGTTTTACCTCCTTTCAACAGATACTTCATTATTTTAAAATAGAGAATTAAATCATTATTTTAAAATAGAGAATTATTTGAACTGCATTGTTAATTGAAAGCTGAAACATGTTGAAAGTAAAACATGGAGGAATTATTGATGCTTAATTTCATCGAAGTCCTGGAAAGCAAAAAACCAACATCAAACAAAGAGAACATTATTAAATCCTCTGGTACATTATTAAATCCCCTGCCTCTCAACACTAAATAAAGTTAGTCATATTTTTTTCAGTTCCTATTCTTAGTTGTGAGTCTGATTTAGCTTTCTCACTTTGTTGTTAATTTTAATCTGTACTTGTAATTATGTTGTTTCTTGTTGCAGTTATGTGAGCTTCTTTTTTTAGTTTAAAAATATAGCATTTAGTGATGTTTTTGTTTCTGTCATAGTGATATACATGTATTGTAAAAAGTGTTTGTTTTATTTTTTATAATTTTTTATTGAGCAAATTTATGAAAATCCCTATTGAGTTTTGGTTTGAAAGGTCGGCTACTTACACAGTTGAAAATTCAAGCTTCTACGAATTGTTTTCTATTAAAAGTTTTAATTTTCAAAAAAAAAAGTTTGTTTTCCCATTACTAATAATGAGCAGCTTCTACTTGTATACTTTTCTGTACTAGTTCAATTTATTATCTATTATTTTTAAAAATAAATATACATTAATAAAATACAAATTTTGTAACATTTAAATTGAAACTTTTAAGAATAATTTCACTTACCTTGTTGGTTTGTAATCAATCACTTAAGGTAATGCTGCCTCATCTTAGTACAAAAAAAATTGTTTAAGTTTTGGGAGAACATCTTTTCACACCGAATTTAGTTGTTTGTCCATATTCACTCTGCTCTTGTGTATAAGTATACCTGTAATTAGTTACTCTGTATAGTTTTATAACTACATGTACAGTCTTCGAGCCTCTTTAATGAGGGGTTGCACAAAAACTCAGTTTAAAAAGCCAAAAATATAAACTCAACAAAATGTATATTTTTCCACTCCATGATGCACCAGCTCATCAGTGGTGCTGCACATTTCTAGGGGCCATGTAAAAAATAAAAGATTTTTATATTCTAACTTTGGAATCAACATGCTGCTTTCAGCATATTTAGTCTATTATACCTCAGAAGTTCTTTGTTGATATGTATTTGTTTCGCTCAGATTATTTAACCTTCTGTTTGAAAGCATGTGTAACTTTTATTCTTGTGGGAACAAGGTCAGTATTTGTAAAATATTTTTGTTCATCGCTCAAAATGGAAATTTGCTAATAAGGTGAAAGAAAGTTGAAACAGTTCATAATTTAAAGTAATGTGTGTTTTGTAATTGGATAACTTATTTAATTGTGCCATTTACCTATTGTGAAAACATATCCATATTTTGTAGTTCACTCTCTGTATATGAACATCTTAAGTGAAAGATTTAAGATTGATGTTTTAGTAGATTTTGTAATGTACTCAGAATATATAGTTTATAGCTTCTCTTTGGGGTTATAATAATCTGAGCACATTCGTAGTTGCTTTTAGCTGGCGTAAAATGTTATGCTTTTTAAATTGTATGTGCACATGTTCTTACTGTTAAGAAGTCCCGTTATGTATAAGGGTTTTTTCCTGAAAAAATAAAGGTTTTAAAAATATTAATCATTATCATATAACAATTCTTAATTCATTGCATTATTGTATTTGTTTTTTGTATTAATTGTATTTGAATATAAATATCTTCTGTTTTTGTCCAATATTCAATATGTAATAGCAAATAAATGTTCAATACTCAATATGTAATAATCCATAAGTGTTTTTGAAATCATAGATTTTAGTACGTATAAGTTATTTGTGATAGTGTTCATTATTCCAGCTGAATAAAGCCATGGCTGATGATAGTTTTGAAAACTTATATAAGTGATTTTAATGAAAAGTGTATTTGTATCAAGAAACAGGGTGATGTGCACTTGTGGAATTACAACAATACTTTTTTTTTTACCTTGTTCCACTCTGAATTATTGTATACTGTTATTTGGAACATAATAAAATTGCCAATGTAGATATGGTGTGAATGTGAATATTGTTTTATAAACAAAATAAACAGTGTTTTATTTGTGTTTCCCCCCCATTTTGATGCAATTAGATTGAATTCTATATTAATAATTGCTGTTCACATACCCCCCCCAAGTTCAATGGTTTTCAAAATTTTTTACCTGTGGTGTTAAACCCTTTTTCAAGCATCTTTAATTATAAGTAAAGGATCAACTTTTGCAAAGTCTGCACTTGTGGAATTACGGATTTAGTTAATTCCATTTCAAATATTAATTATGTGAAAAAATGTTCTGTGTTGAAAGAAAGTATTAATTCTTAATATATTTTCAGACCAATTAGATAAGATTTAAATTTTTCATATCCAAAACTGAAACTTGAGTTAAAGATTAAATTTGTTTTATTTTAAAAATAAATGTATGAATAGCTTAAGATACAAGGAAATATTGAACTTGATATTAATTTAATAAATAAACAGTTGCACAGAGATGAGCCATCTTTATTAATTATTTAAAGGATGGAATAATTCTATCAACATTAGAAATTTGAACATACATTTATTTATACATAATCTTTACCTTTTACGATCATTCAAAAAGTTTCTCCGATCAAGAAATTCCCGCTTACTCAACTTTTCATGAGTTTTTAGCAGCGCCATCTTTAGGGGATAGTAAGTACTACGATTCTTTCCGTCGAAATTCTGAATGAATTCAAATCTCGCAGATTTGCTTAGTTACAGGGAAAATTTCAATGTTGTTACAAATAATATAAAAAGGAAAACTTGTCACATTTAACATAAAGATTGAAACATACTAGCATTAAGAAATTAAAAATTTTGATTGATCATTTATTTTTTATTCGTTAACATGATTATTAATTTAATTCAAAACTTTTTATTTTTCTATGATTTCCGTTCCTTTCCTTACGAATGGTTCTTAAAAAAAAGTACAAAATGAGATTATTATATAATTCGCTTGCAATGGGCAAGAAAAGTTGTTTAAAATTCATGAACGATATACCCAAATATTATTTCATGTCATATATATTGTAATTGGAAACTATATATCCAAATATTATTTCATGAATAACAAATTTGAAATTCACTATTGAGTTTTCAGACGACACTATTAAAACGGTTTTTTTAACACGTATTCTACTCTTACATTAATATAAGGATAATAAAGAGAATATTTTCATTCATATTCATTGGCAAACACCTCGGGAAAGGCAGTTAGTTGCCAACCTATGTTCCGTATTACCAAAAAAAATAACCAAATTAAATTATTAAAAATTATTTAATTATTGATTAATCTTGAATAAATTTGACGTGAATATCCCATTGATAATTAATTCAATTAGTTATACGATTAGTAAATCAAATAAAACAATTAAAAGTTTTGAGATATTCAATGATGAAATAAGCATTTTTAGACTTGCTTATTCATTATTACTTTAAAGATAATTAAACAATGGTGATATGGAATCGATATTACAGGCAAATTAATTTTGAGACTCGGATAATCCGTGATCTGAAAAAAATAATAGTAGCTATTTCTTTATCAAAAGTTAACTTGGCTTCTTAAGTCAAATGCCCAGCTCATCCTTTTTATAACTGAAATTCTAAATTGAGAGTTCATTTCAGCATTTTTATTGTTTTGAGTGAGTTAATATTTTCGTCGCACTGTTCAGCTACACGAGGGCTTTTGGCGACGGACCTCGTAATTTTGAATCATGGTCAAGTGACGAGGACGATCATATTGTTCTGAGCGTGGGGCTAATTGAAATAGGTTTTATTCATATATTTCCATTCACTATCGTGACCTTTCGTGAAAAGCTTTCTTGTTGCTGCTAAGAGCCAAATCTATTGCGACATTACATAAACAATAATTGAATATTTACTTGTATATACTATACCGTTACATCTTTTATGATCTACAATAATAAATGCATTACTATTTTGAATGGCCTGGAGATAATCAATATAGAATTAAAATGTAAAATATCAATTTTCTCTACATTTTAAAATTATTATTTATATTAGTGCTAAATCGTTTAAATAACGTTTCTAAATTCTTTTGATATCTTTTACTTTATGAACCATGATTAATTATTAAATTTCTACAGAACAACAATGTATCAAATATATTATTATATATTATAAATTTATTACTTATTGGTTTTTATCAGAATTACATTTATTGTATGGAACTTACTATACTAAAATAACAGCTACAACTAATTACTTCTTTATTTATACCCGAGTACTGCAGGGATTGCTAAAAAATTAAATATATATTCTGTATGTTTCGGCGTATAAGCCGATAATTGTTGGAACTTTTTTTTATAAGGGATCGTATTATACACGGATCCTCTATTCTTGGAGAATCGTACAAATTTTGAAAAAAAACAAACGTTTATTTACTTTTTTTAAAAAAACATTTTCCTTTAAGCATGGGCAAGCAATTTTAATTAACTTTTTGGCTGTTTTAAACGGATTTGTTATAAAAGACATAAAACCTTCAAAGTTAACGACAGAATCCCAGTTTCGGAAAAGTTTTTAACCAGTTATATTAACTCATTGAGATATCTGTTATTACACGGCGAGTTTTTCCTCCAGGCCATGAAAAGTAGATCGACGATCACTTGCCGTGTATAAATATCTCTTAACGCTCGTTTTCTAAAAAAAAAAAGGCTCAGAAAGTAAGACTAAGATACTATTCAAGACAAAATGAACGGGGCAAAAATTAGTGTGTTTCAGATAGGATTACCACAATTATAACTATCGTCGTGTGCATCTTGCTTAACTGCAATTTTATTGGAAAATATCCCATTCGTTTTACCCGCTTGGCAACTTAGTTGAAAATTACAGGAATATATATATTTTTTTCAATTTGGAATCGGGAAAAATATATGGTATATAATTTTTTTTTAACACTCGGTAACTTATTTTGTTCTTTTTAAAAACAAGTATTTAATCGCTCTTGAACTTTCTAATCGGCAGTTGACGCGTTTCCAGTATTTGAAACCATTACATAGAAAAAAAATTGTTTTACGTTTGAAGGGGGAAACTTGAGACCTTGAAACTTTCTTTGATGTAAAGCCGCTAGTTGTAACTAGAATCTGTAAAGAATGATTAAGTACTACTTTTCTAAGAGGAACAGGAAAAAAAAACTGCCTAGAAAAAAATTGGTGTAACATAATTATGATATTTATTGTCATTTTTTAAACAGTGTTCGGTATAGTTTGTATGGAAATAATATTTATTAAACAGTTCTATTCATAATGCTGTAATTTTAAAAAAGTTTCTTTTTCCAAGTCAAATCAGAAAATGTTTTATTTTTAATTAATTTATTTCTATAAATAACTTCAATTTAAAAAAAATATATAAAGCCACCAAAATTTAACAAGCGTATTTTAATGTTACTGTGAGCCACTCATGATTGTACCGATTAAACATACGTATTTCTCGTCCTCGCCATGTTGAATAGGACATCTGAATTCTTTGACATATTACAAAACTTGAATATTCGAATAACGCATGCTTAAATACTGTAAGCAATAGGAAGATAAGAATGCGGATTAACAAAATAATAACAGCGTATTGTATCTTTAAGTTATTACATAACTTATACAAAGAAAAAAAATCGTGGGAGGCTAAGAAAAAAAAATCATAAATATTGTAACATGTTTTTGGCTTTCGAAGTTCTGCAATTCCGTTCTATGCATCTTGAAAACAGGAGTTCAAGGACATCGTTGACATTGACAGCATTTATAATTAATTTTTTTAACCGTAGATTCGATGACTGATTACATATACATACATGGTACACATTAACTGGCTTCTTAAATGGCCATAATAAGAATGAGATGTTTGTAAGTTTTGAGTTTTTAGAAAGCAATTGAAAAATCATATTTGTATTCAAGAACCTTAATCAAATTACATGATTTTACAAAATTTCTGTTTGAGAAATTTTCACAAAGCAATCACAATTTTCACAATTCAATTTGTTTTGATATCGATTTTTTTATATTAAATATAACAAAAAATATCATTTGGCCTTTTAAAACGTTCAAAATACTTTTATTTCTAGCAAACGATTTTTTTAAAAAAATTAATCGGTTTGAGGGAGTTTTCGCGTTTAATTGTATTCTTCTGGTTATTCTTGTTTCGCATTTTAAATCCGAATATTGCTGGTAAATACGGAATTCAGAGTTTTACTATGTTTCTTTGATTTTACAATCCACATCGTAGAAACTTACATCTTAAGCAGTTCAGAAAAAACACATTCAAGCATTTTTTCAGAAAGTTGATGTCTTTAATGTTATATTTTTAGGTAAATCTGGGTAAATAAATTAAATTTTCCGTAACTTAATAAGACTAAAAAATTAACAAATTTTGTCACGTGCATAGCCCCCAATGTCTATAAAAACAATCTGAACTCATTAGTTTGCTTTGTTTTTTTTATATAAATTTTCTAATAGGAATTTCAGATACACAGGAAATAATTTTCCAAATGCGGGAAAAAAATAATAAAAAAGGAATTATTTTTTGAGAATATACATTTTTTTTTTACAAACTCAAACAATAGAAGTACGACAGAGTTAATGCAAATATATCTATAAAAATAGTTCAGCTTACGATTTTCAATTTTGAAGATTGTTATTGCGGATACAAAAGATAGAAGAAATGGTCATCAAACCCCGTAAGTTGATTAGTATAAGTAGAAGTATCATGTGAAAGGTTTTTCGTTAATAGTCCTCGTGTAATTTCCCTTATAATCACAATTTCAACCACCATGTTAAAAGAGCTACAGACAAGAACATTGCACTATTTCTAGACTTGCATGTAAAGCGGAACAGTTCAACGTTTCCTTTTGAGGCAAGTGAAGTCATAAATTAAAGTTTTGGTTTTTAGTCCCATACCTTTTCGAATCCGTGGTTATAACGATTTTAATGTACTAGTATATAGAAAATTCTGATTTTTATTGAGTTTAAATTAAGAGCTTAACAATGGACTAATTTAAACACAAATTATTCTCTAATATTGCTCACAATGTATACCTTTGATTAATTTTCTTCATACTTGATCAGCAAAAAAATTTTAAGTAATTTTTTTTTAAAAAAGGAAATAATTTACATATTACATCAACAACAGAAAAAAAAGGTATGTTTTCATAATCAATACGTAGCAATGCTAAACTTTATTTGTAAAAAGCAACACGAGGGCTCTTGTGGATGAACCTCATAATTTTTTGAACCTCGGTCAAGTGACGAGGACGATACTTGAGCTGGCACTCCCTTTCCAAATGACCACACCACGCCAACTTAAGGACATTGAGTCACGACAGATTTTAACTCTGATCAGGCCGCTGTACAAGGAGGGTTCTCAGTGGCACAGGGGTTAGCGCCACACCGACCATGAGTTCGTGACCATAACCATTAGGTTATCGCGGCCATGAATCTTTATTGGAAATGTTGCCCAAACCATATGCTAGGTTGCATCGATTTAATTTTAAAGTTAAAAAAGGAAATTAATTGAATAAATTTTAGAATAAACGTCGTTCTTTGGTTAAATTATCGAAAACTAACAATGAACCTCGTTTTTTTTAAAAAAATGATCAGAAAGCGGGTATGTGACCAAAAGGTGGTATAACGCCTCTATGTCTGTATGATGAATTTACTATTAAAACACCAAAAATTTTTAAGTCATTTATTAATTTAAGATATCATTGAGTTATGTGGTAAAATATAAGTTGCAAAATCAGTAAACATTAGAAAAAAGAAAATACGGTACTTTTCCGTTTCGCCGGCGTAGGTGATGAAGTTCCCAAAAATGTTAAATATATCATGATTCTTTATCAGGTCAAGCAGGTGATAATGTTTTACACTACCTTAAGACTAAATAGGAATTGGACATATCACCTTTATTGTTTTACCAGTTAACTGTGATTGATGACTATAATCGTCAAGCAGAAGTTGTAGATATTATGACGTAACGAGTGCACTCGTCATGAGTAAAAAGTAATGAGCATTGGCTACTTAAATTGTAATTTTTGAGAAAAACAAGATTCAAGATGTTTAGAACACATTTTGAGGCCAGGCCGAAGCTTACAAATAAATAAAAATATGAAAAATTTAAGATAAACTCATGTGTTCCCGTATGCACCGAATGGAAAAGTGTATATGTTCGCATAACAAATTTATTTATGTTCTTTAGATGTTAGCCTAAAAAGCAAAAATCGGAAAGTTGATTTATAATAGGGTTCCTTCTATGGCCAGCCATGGGACAAATGCGTCACGCCGACCAGGCGCTGAGCTCGTTGATTGCTACTGGCTTGCAGTTACCTCGCTATCGAGTGGTGTTAATGCCAAATATTGGATGTTAGAACCATGTATTGACATCAGTGGCGCACACAAGGGGGGTCCGGACCCCCTCCAAAGCCCTTGATTTTTTCCGATTGATTATAATTCTAAGTATATAGTACGTAAAATTTAATTAGATATTTGTTATTAATGATTAATTTTATTAATTAATGCTAATTATTTATTCAATAATTAGTTTTTTACTGTGTTTTGTTCCCGAAAATCGACAAAATCAAAAGGAGCATGATACAGGAATGGTGAACTTTTGACCCCGACCCCCTTGAAAATTCCTGTGTGCGCTACTGACTGACATTAATGTAATGGTCCAATGCCGTGCTGCCTAAAGAACAGTTATTTTATTGGGGGGTGGGAAAGGCAAGGATGCTTTCTGGTAAGAAGAGGACCGTAATCACCCCCCTACAGCGCCTCTTCAGAACTTCCTTAGTGTCAAGACAGGTAGAAAATATTTTGTTACTAAAGAAGGAAGTAAATCAGTGTGTGTTTAGGGTTCTCAATCCGGGAATTTCGATGGTCACTAAAATTCATGGATATCCATAAAAACTTACGGTCGGAAGGAGCGTCAGCCTCATCTACCCGCGACCAAGCTAAATTACTGTATAGTCCTGTACATAGACCCTCACCCCCCATACTATAAGTATTAGTAGTTAAAAATTGGTAATTTTATAAAATAAACCCATCTTTTTGATCCAATACTTTAACAGTGACATTCACTCTGTAATTGACGAGTATACTCGCCATCGCTCGATTTCCGTGACACACATAGTTCGTTCTCAAACGGGGACGCTACAGGTAACAGGTTAAAACATACAGTAGCGTAATGTACACCTCCGCATCGCGGGAGGGGCCCAGGGTTCAAGGGGGCCCCAAAGCCTCACTGCCGCCAAATACTTACCCTTTGTAAAATCCAACTTAGTGACCCAAAACCTGACTTTGTAGGGGAACCCAAGTGTTCTCCGTTATGCCACTGAAAACATAGAAATAAAATTTAAAATAATATTTCAAAATCTATGCATGTGTGCATGGGTTATAATTTCAACCATATTTTACTTGTGCAGTTTAATTCCTTTTTGTCTATAGTTTTACTTGAAGAAAACAATCTTCATTCGTACACACGCGTTTTGTTTTTCAAAACCACAGTGTCTCTACGGATCATTAATCACGCTGTTTCTATTCCCAGTATTCGCTGTTTAGTTCCCAATGGATTCTTGTGTGATCTCTCACTCCCCCCCCATGTAACTTTTCTCTTTATTTTGTGTGTTTTTGGTTTTGTCACTCTTTAACTGAAAAAAAAACCTTACTCCTACGCAATGAAAAGAATTTCTTCCCCTTTTCGGTTCATTTACGTTGATGCAGACAAAGAAAAGTTTTTTTTTTTACTAGCTCTTCAGCGATTTGTACAAAAATCGCGTCTGTTTGGACTAAGGAATTCCTGATTAGAAACTGCCCGGTAACTAATAGCTTTGTGGAATGCGTAATTCCCTCAGTATGTGCTTACCAGGGGTAGAATTTAGCCTGAGATTCAGAGGACGTAAACTTCATTCAAATTAATAGGAGAGAGGAAGATGGTAAAAGATTTAATCACTGTTTGTAAAACAAAAAAGAATGTAAGTTTGAGGTCTCTCGTATTTAGTTTCGAACTTAGTAATTAATGATGCATTGTTATAAAGATCTTTACATTGTGTTTCAATTCTATTTACGAAAATACTTCATTAATTTGTTTCAGTGTGTTTTTTGACCGCAAAATGTTGCAGTATCTTATCTACAAAAAAAATAAACGAAATTTAAAATTTTTTCCCCCATCAAAAATAGAAATGTTTATGTGAATTTCTTTTATCGCATGTAACAAGAAAGCTATTCGGCATATACATTTGGGGGGATAAAAAAATTTCTTTTCAGAACTTCAAAAGATATCTACGCGGAAAAGATGTTCTCGGGTATACAGATGAAGGGAAAAATTAAAATTAAAACTAATTTTTTATGTTAAGTACTTCCACAAAGGGAATGTGGTTTAGGTATTTTAGTTTTTTGTGTGGTAAAGAGTAAAAAAGTAATTTTTAATTAAAGAAAAACAGGTATTTTGTTATTTTTTTAACATATATTGCGATGAGAAAATACATACTAAATAATTACAAGGAAAAATACCAATGGTTATGAAATGCTACATCATAGTGCTCATTATTCAATACTAATCAATCAATAAACATCACTTTTGATTATTTATATTGTAGAAAAATAATTAATTTTTGGTTAGATGATTTCAGACTCAAAATAAGTCTTTTATCCATTTTTTTCGAAAATTCAACCCCTTTGTGGCAATATTAAAAAATCTGAAATGAATATTTTAAATTAATTTTCTTCTAATCCTCATACTATGGAACAGGGGTGGCGAACCTTTGTGAATCAACGTGCCATTTTTTCTAAAGAAATGTTTAATGATGCACAGACGTGCCATCAAATAGTTTTGATTTGTAATTATGGGGAAAATAATAAAACTAAATACTAACAACACAAAACTCTATTTACTACGAAAAAATACCCTTTACACTGTATAGTTATACGTGTAATTCAAATTAAAGTAACATTAGCGTTACTTCTGTTGTTGCAGATTGTGGATGACAAATAACTTATATTAGGGTTGTAAGATGTTGCTTTTGGTAGAATGCATGCTAAATTGCAGTCAAACGGTTTCTAAGCAATGAATTATTTTTGCTATGGCTCACTTTTTTGACAAGAGGGTTTGTAATTTGTTTCAAATTACCCTTTTTCAGAAGATGTTCTGCATACCATTATTCTAGAACATAAAACACGCACCGCTCTGTCACCTTTACTATTATAATGCCGTGTTTCCCGGTCTCTACCACATTTGAAATTCTCTATTACACTTACTATCTTGTACTTTTTGTTCTTTTGCTGAACTAGCCATGCTAAATAACAAAATATGCACTAAATTTGATATGTTTGAAGAAAATGCATCTTCGTCAAATCTGTCTTTCTTCATCAAATCTTTTTTCTCCTAATGGATTGCATATTGGCAACTAAGCTTTACATAAACGGCAATTCCCCAAATGTGAGAGACATTTCATGGTGGCACCATCTAGTGGCGGCACTCGCTACCAATTTATACGCTAGAATTAATATTAATTTAGGTTCTCGTCGGATGCTAAATATTGCCGTGATTTAATTTTTTCGAGAGTATCAGAGCCAAATTGATACTTTATATGCCACATAATCATATGACTTGCGTGCCAACGATTTTCGCATCTAGAAAATCTTTCGACTCCAGCCGGGATCGAGCCTGCAACCTTGGTCTTACGAAGCGGGCACACTACCTCTACGCCACAGAGAGATATTTTTAAAAAAAGATCTCTCTTCATTCAAAATTAATGTCAAAGAACGTGACGTGGGGTAGCTTCCACAAACATATGCTAGTCGTTACTTGCCCGTTTCGTTAGGTATTTCATGATGTTGTAGAAGTGTGTATACTGTTTTTAAATTATTGATATCTAAAATTAAGCTTTCAATTGTGTTGAAAAACATTCTTCCTCATTTCTTGATTGAAATAGAACTAAAATTTATCAAACGAAAGGCTAATTATCCTTTACTTCCCTATAATACTCGAGTCTGAGACAATTTCCGCAAAATCCATTCTTAGTGTGGATCTCTTTTCAACAGAGGTTACAGCGGACTTGCCAAGTTTCAAGTTTGTAGGTCTAAAAGTTCAAAAACGGCAAGTTTCATCTAAAACATCCTCGTACCTTTGAGAGTCGATTTCCACAAAACCCATTCTTAGCGGATCTCTACTCACTGAAGGAAACATGTTTACAGAATCTCAAGTGTTTAGGTAATAAATCTTCGAGATCATGTGATGAGTGAGAGAGTGAATGAGAGTGAGTAAATATTAGCGTCGCATTATTCAGGTATTCGAAGGCTTCTGGCGACGGACTTCGTAATTTTGAACCATGGTCAAGTGACGAGGACGACACCCCCTCTCCTAACATCCACACCATACCAACGGGAGGACGTTTGAGATATCGACAGATTTCTCTTGCATCATTCCCCTACACGGGGGTCTTCAGCGGTACTTGGCTCGAACTCATGACAGACCGGCCACGAGTTTGCTACCTTGACCACTAGGCTACCACGGCCACCGAGAGAGTGAATATGAGAGTGAGTAAGAGGGAGAGAGTGAGTTTGTGAGTGAGGGAATGATTGTGTCGTGTTTCTCCTCTTATATATAAAAATTATTTGTTTAATGCTCCATTATCATTACGATTAGCGATAAAATCAAATGATGCTTTAAATATTTTATTTCATAAATAATTTTTTTTTATAATTATAATTGACTTATTGCTACAAAAATTATTATTTTTTATTGCAAAAGCTATAATTCCATATTGCAGAAAAAAAAGGAAAACAGCTAATTATTTATCAAAAAAGAAAATAATTTATTTCAACGAAAAGTAAATATAGCAATCTTCGTTGTGTTAGTCGCGTATTTCATCAGATAAAGAAATATGAGATTTAAAATTAAAATTGAAATTTTACACACTGCTTACGCACCATTTAAAAAGCGCCTACATTACTATTGTGATGTTTACTGAAATAAGATTTATGCTTCCCGTGTTGTCATTTTGACACAGAACATTTTTGAAAATGTAATCATATCTTGACATCATTTCTCGGAACTATATCCATACTTGAAAATTTACTAAAATACCAATAAAGGGTTTCAAAATACATTTCCGTATATGTTTTATTTACTATATTTAAATAATTTTATTTTCGTTTAGCTTCGTAAATTACGGATCGATGCTTCTTGAAAGCTATGGATGGTTAGCAGAACGAAATATAAGCGTAAAATTGTACTGTCTGTAATTTTTTAAGTAATCGAATTCCTAGAATAAAGTCTGGGTAAATATCTGAGAAGTGATATTTTTAGTCGATGTATGGAATAAATTTGAAATTGCAAAGTTTTCATATTTAACTTGTACGTGATGTGTATCGAATAAATTTGTAACTCATAGAATAAGATGAATTTTCTGAAATATTTATTAAAATTTGCCTTTCAAAACGATTCATTTTGTAAGTATATTTTAAGATGAAAATTTTAGCTTTGTTTGATATGTAAATGATGAGTAAATATATTACTCTTTCCTTATTAAAAGATAGAATACGCCATTGATATCTGGAATATATGTCAATACAGTGATGTCTTAACATTTCTTCATTCCCTGGGCCCTTACATGAAAGTAAGCTCCACCTGTTTTCCTTTTACGTAAACAGTATACACAGCACACATTGTCAAATACTTATGCAAACGGTAACTCATAGCAAATAAATGTGCATTAGTCACAATTCCTATCGACTCGACCGACTGCCGCCTTTTACTTAAATGATGGTGCATGGTGATAGACCTGGGCAAGATGACGGATATAACATAATAATGAAATCTTGTCACTGTTGCCAGTTTGCATATTGTTCGAAATTCCTCGTATTTTTTAAAGAATATTTTCCGGAATAATGCAATTGACGATTAAAATTATTCAGATCCTGAGGCCTATTGAGGCCAAGTCGAGACCGAGATGAGGCCCTTGACGTATTTGGCCCTCACCTTAAAACGTCCCTGTGTTAATATATATTTATATTCGTGCAATAAAATTTTATTATTTACTTGGAAACAACATTAAATTATAAAATTATTTATTCAAAATTGCTGAATATATATACTACATTCCTTTAAAAATACGCCTATATCAAATTTTTGACGACTTACTATATGGATGACAATTTGCTTTACATAGTACATTTATAATATTTCAATGTTAATTTTTATAAATTGGTAATTTAATAAATTTTATTACTAATTATAACTTCCTTAAATTTTATTATTTTTTTTTCTTTTTCAAATGGTTCTTTTGGCAATTGTTTTAGAAATTTTCCTGTAACCGTTTCTGAAGGTAAATAATGTTCATACAGTCTTAATTATAAATCTTCGAAATTTTTCGAGATTTTATACTGTAAAAGATTTTTATTTGAGATAAGAATTCAGTTTTTCTGCTTTTTCTTTTCTTTCACATTTTGTACACTTTATTACCATTACTTCATTAAATGATAGTTGTTGTATTTCATTAAAAATCATTTTTATAACATCGAATTTTGTTCTAATTTCTAGAACTCTTCATCTTCTGCAACAATTTCAGAGTAAGTGATAAGCAAACCGTGAATTCACTATCAGAAAAAAAAAAATAATTCATTATTGTTACTCTTGAAAAAAGATTATTCTGAAATCAATGATATATTTATTTTAAGAGGTAAATATTTCTCCGGTGAGTATTCTGCAACAAAAGTGGGGAATAAATGAGTAATCTAGGGGGGAAAGTGACACAGGTTAAGCCCAGAAATGACACAGATTTTCAACGGTAAGAAGAAATCGTAAAAGCCTTAGGTTCAAAGAATGACATAATCGTAATGGCGGGTTCCCATGACAACGGTTTCTTCTTTTCCTTTTTTTAAGTGAGAGGTGAAAGACGTTTATGAAAAAAAAGGAAAACTTTCAATATTCTTTAGGAATTGGTTTTTTCTTTTTAAATGAGAGTATAATTAAGAAATTAATGTGTATTAAAACTGAAAAAAAAAAAGAAATTTGTGGAAAAAAATGTAAATGGTGGAAATGTGTGTGTTGGTACTTGCGTATACTATCGCAATAATATACTGCTGGCCACCATAAATGCAACACCCTGAAGGAAGCATGCAAATAACATAAAATTTACAGCATGCATCAGCGGAGGTGAGATATGCAAATGATTAGAATTTCAGCGCAGACACACATCACGTGCGCCTGTGGCGCCACCTCAAAGCACTATTTAAGGCTTGGAGATTTCGACGATTTCAAGTTCGGCAATTGTGTTTTTCCTGTGGTTGTTTCAAAAAATGATCAGTTATGTCTCGTAGAAAACAGCGATCAGCTTTTCATCAAGTATCCGAGTTCGACAGAAGAAGGATAGTGGCCTACCGAGATTGTGGATTAGCTTTCAGGGAAATTGGTAGTCGTTTTGGACGAAACCAAACAACTATAATGTGGATATGTGACCGTTGGATGCAGGAGGGTACGACGGACCAACGTGGACGATCGCCTCCACCTCAGTGCACCACTTCACGTGAAGAAGGCACTGCGCATGGCAGTAATGGATCGCTCTGTCACCACGAACCATAGCACAGCACATTGAGTCTGTAACGCATCATTCAGTGACTGCGTGGTGACTACCATTCGAGGCCGTTTACAGCAGAGTGGTCTGTCCTCAAGACGTCCATTGCTTAGTCTACCCTTGACGCAGAACCACAGACGTCACCGCTGTCAATGGTGCGATGAAAGAAGGATGTGGGTGGCAGAATGGAATGAAGTTTTCTTTACTGACGAGTCACGCATCGGTCTGCAAGACCACGATGGTCGGATGCGAGTCTGGAGACACCGTGGAGAGAGGATGCTGAACAGCTGCGTTATACACCGCCACACTGGTCTTGCACCGGGTATTATGGTATGGGGCGGTATTGGATATCACTCTCGCACTCCTCTAGTACGCATTACTGGGACTTTAAACAGCCAGTGCTACATCTCCGAGGTGTTGGAGCCAGTTGTCCTTTCTTACCTTCAGGGCTTGGCCACGGCCATATTTCAACAGGATAATGCGCGACCACACGTGAAGCGCATTGTCCAAAGGTTCTTCGTCAATCACCAGATTGAATTGCTTCCCTGGCCGGCTCGCTCTCCGGATCTTTCACCGATAGAAAACACGTGGTCCATGGTTGCTCAACGATTGACCCAGATTACACCCCCTGCTGCCACACCAGATCAATTTTGGCAACGTGTGGAAGCTGCTTGGTCTGCTGTACCCCAAGAACACATCCAAAGTCTCTTTGAATCAATGCCGAGGTGTGTGGCAGCGGTGATCTCCAACCATGGCGGCTACTCTGGCTACTGATTCTGGCAGGATCCACACTTCACAGAAGTCCATAAATTTAATCATTTGATACTTGGTGAACATGTTATCTACAAAATAAGTTTTGTTGTTCTATCTCTTGTCTTTCTTGGTGTTTCATTTACGGTGGCCAGCAGTGTACTAACGTTCAAGATAACTTGCCAAGTTGGCAACCCCGAATTCTCATGTGTCGTACATGCTGAGTTGGCAACCATGTGCTTCGTTTAATATGATGTCGTTAATATGGTTGCGATAGTACATAAGTATCGAAAAGTTTGTTGGTTTCAATTTTTGTTCGCTAAAATTTTATTTACTTGGTCTTGCTTAAAAGTTTATTTTTCTAAGTTAATCTTAAGGCTACAGTGTACAGTAAAATTTTTTTAAAAACTTTTTACAAACATGCCCCAAATTTTAACTGGCTGTATGTAACTTAGAACTAAAACCATATAAAAAATTTGGTGAGAAAAAAATGAGTAATTTTTAAAAAATTTAAAATTAAAAAATTTTTTAACGAAAATTTAAAAAGTTCAAAACATTCCTCATGCATTTTGATTTTTTTTAATTTTCATATTTTCACCTGATTTAACTTCTTTAAACGATTCTTTACAAATGTATGCATGCAATGTAATGTTTTATATGATAATTTACAAAATATGGGTAAACGCAAATTTTTATAAAAAAAAAATTTCATAAGTATACATCAGATGAATACTTTTGGAAAGTTTTGTTATAATTCGAGAAAAGTTGCAACGCAGGGAACATTTCGAATTTTGGTTTCGACGCAATTTTTTGATTCTGAGAAAAACAGCTTTTTTATTTTAAGGGAAATTAACTTAGTTTTTTTAAAAAAAATTAAAGATATAAATATAAATTTGAAATTGAAAAACACTAACATCATACAAATATAAGATAGATGCAGAATGTATATATAAAGTTCTGCAATATTTATTGTAACAGTCACATTGACACATGGTATGTACAGTGATAAAAATTGAAGTATATATAAGCTAGAACTTTCTTATAATATATATCTGAAGTAAATTAGCAGAATGTTTCCATTATTGTTTTATCTCAACCAGATAGTATATTATATATTTCATTAATCACAATGAGTAAAAATAAAGCATTTCGATGGGATTAAATTACAAAAATTCAACATTTTCGAGGAAAATTTTTCATTTTTAGAAAAACAGCTATTTTTATTCTAAAGGAAAACAACTTTTTTAAAAAAAACAAAGACATTCATATAAATTTGAAAAAACACTAATATCATAAAGATAAGATATAAACATATAATATATATATAAGATTCTGCAATATTTATTGTAACAGTCACATTGACATGTAATATATATATAGTGATAAAAATTGAAAAGCACGAACATTCTAATAATATCTAAAGTAAATTAGCAGAATGTATTTCATTATTATTTCATCAACCAGATAATATATTATATATTTTATTAATCACAATGAGTAAAAATAAAGTATTTCAATACAGTTAAATTACACTCATGTCCATAAATTAAGGATAATGAAGTTCAGGCAAAGAAAGAGACAGAAGCAAAACAAATTTGACTTATTTGTAAAGTCTATTTATTAAACAAAAGGTAAAGAGCAAAAAAGATGCTATGTATTTGACATAATTAATAAAAATTGCGATTTTTACTCCCTGGAGCAAATTTCAAAAAAGAACCTATTTACAAAAAACAGTATAACATGGTTAATATGATGGTTAATACGGAGTATGTCTCCCGGACGATGCAATACAGGCCTTACAACGCCTAGGCATGCTGAGTATCAAATTATCAATCTGATCTTGGAGAATATTATAACACTCATCAAGCAATGCCCTCCGAAGTTCCGGTAGACAGGTGGGAGGATGCAATTCGTCGTCCAAACATATCCCACACATACTCTAATGGATTCAAGTCCGGTGAGTATGCTGGCCAATCCATATGGGTCATATCCTCCGATTGAAGGCATTCGTCTACAATGTTTGCAAGGTGAGGACGGGCGTTGTCATCCATAAACAGAAATTCAGCACCCATGGCTCCCCGAAACAAACGTACATGTTGTTCCAGAATGACATCCCGATAGATGTAGCCTGTCATCGTTACACTCTGAACAGGCAGGTCAGTTCTGAAACCCAGAGTAATTCCTCCCCAAACACAAGCCATCCTGCACCACCGTAACGGTGTCGTTCAATGGTGTTCTCTTGGTGGTTCTCTGGCGCTCTTCATATTAAAATCCGGCGAGAATCAGACTGCCAACTAAACCTGGACTCGTCGAGAAACATCACACAAGACCACTGTTGTGGTGTCCATAATGCATGATATCTACTCCCCAGGTTAATCGCAGGTGACAGTGAGTTGCGGTAAGTGGAACACATCTGACAGGCCTACGAGCATATATACCAATGTGCCCTAAGCGTCTGTACACGGTCTGCCTTGAAACTGTCGTACCGGTAGCTGAAGAGAGCTGACGAGACAGGTCTGATGCTGTTTCTTTTGGCAGTAACTGCCAAATATACCGGTCCTCATTCGGCGTTGTAACTAGGGGGCGACATGTGCTGCAACATTTACTCACATTACCATCATCTTGGAAGCGTTGCCAAAGCCTGGAGATGACACTATGGGCGATTCCAAGTTCCTCGGATACTTCCAGCTGGGTACGTCCACATTCAAGTTGTCCAATAATTCTACCACGTAAAAAAATCATCCGAATGCTTCCTTTGTGCCATAACTATGCGGTTATTGCATTGAAAAGCTTTTAAAGCGCTTGTGAACAATTTTACTTCTTTGCCACCATTCCTTATATACCCCTCTCTTACACTCTCGTCATTGTGACGTACTATCCGCGCCATCTGGTGGTTTCCTGTAATTTGCACATTCTTCTTCAAGATGTGTGATAATCTACAGGTGAAATTTTTATTTTAGAGTTCTGTGTGATTCTGAATTATCCTTAATTTATGAACATGAGTGTACAAAAATTCAAAAAAATAACAAATTCAATTACACATAACAAGAAAACTGTTTGCTAAGTCTGATAAAAATTTTTTTTAAAAGCACCGGCACTATAGGCTGCACCTGTATTCGTGGCATTTCTTTTCCTTTTCTTTTGTTTGGTAGAACTATTCTGAGAAATGCGTTGTTTATCTTGTTTTTCAGCAATAGTCGAAGAAAACTGTCATTTAGGCATGAGTCTTCTTTCGATTCAAGAGATTTCACATAGCCCAAATTGTGCTTTTCGATTGGCATCCGTTACTGCTATTTCCAGCCTCATTTTGCAGACGAATACCTCTTTTGGGCATTTTCGCCAAATGCAGCTATGCAGGCTTTCATTGGAATTTTGCGTCTTGCCTGCTAGGCATCTTTCAAGAATGGTGTCTGAAGCTAAGCGTTGATAAACGGACATAATTTTCTCCATTACTTGTGGCTACAAGTAAGTTCTCGTGGAACTGTGTGACCCTGGGGTTTCACCTTTGGCTAAAGCTCTTTTATAGAAGCACCTTGATGATTTCCCTTCAGGACACTTACCATGCATAGGCTTTTTGTCAGTTGACGAGCAATACATCAGGCTGGCATATATAGCAGTTTTCATCTTATCGGTAACAGGAACATTATCTTTTATTGCCTTTCTATCGTAATTTTGCAACTTTGTGATGTTTTTATCTGTAAGGCTTCCCTGCTTACGCCCACCAAGAGTCACTTTTTTCACCTCCCACTCTTTCACTTTGCTGCGTAACGATGTGCCTAGCCTCTTCGCAATATGATTCAGGCACTCTTCCTTTTCGATTTTTATATCAGAACCATTTATTTTATTCTCCGACAAAAATTTAAAAGTTTTCGAGTCACCATCCCTCAGCATGGAAACGAATCTCATTTGGCAATCACTAATTGACCGTCTTCACATAATTAGTGCAGCGTACATCTCCATGGCTCCAGAAGTTCCATCCAAATTTTTGTCACACTCATCCGCATGTCCTTTTTGCCATATGTGAAACTCCGCACTATCGACTACCATATCTCGACCAGTAATTATACAATTTTGACAGTATTTCGACAATACTTCAAAGTCAAGGACAAGCCCACTAAGGACATCGATGATTATCCCTAATCCTAGGTTAGATGTATGTCCTCGCTTTTGAAAAGTACCGTCATATGACACACTCACATCAATTATTTCCTGATTTTTTAGAGAAGCATCAACTTTTAAGTAAGCTTCTCTAGCAGCTTGACGTGACATTTCGAGCATTTTTTTCTTCGCCTCTTTGTTTTTCACGGATAAGTTGTGCATGCATTTGGCAAATGTTTTTCAGTCCATTGTTGGCATGTGGATCACAGATGAAAAAGTTTCCAAAGCAGCATGCCCTCTGCCTATGGATAGGAAGGCACTCACCAGCTTGCTGTTTATATCATGTAAATTTTTGGCCTCTTCTTGGAAACTTGAAAAACACTTCCAAAGCTTTCATGACATGATTCGCATAAAAGTTCCATATTTGTAGAATACCCCATGGAATGGTGTTGTTTTATAACAAGGGTACAGATTGTACAATATTTACAAGGAATTTTCTGCAATAGTTCAGAAAACACAGCCTTGAGGGTGAAAATATAGCTTGCCTCAGGTTGGGAAGATGTACTCGGTTCAGATAATGTATCTCTCTGCAATATCATACTATTACTGTTTTTTTCATCAACAGTTTCAGGAGATTTCTGCCATTGCTTCTGGTTGTTTTCAGCCAACATCTTTCTCCTTTGGGTAGGACGACCTTTAGGTTTTCTATATCTCGATGATATAAGATCCATACTAATAATTTTAAATAACAAAGGCAATTTAAAATGAACTTCAGTTCTGTAAGGAACTTTTTGTTTTGGTAAAATCAATATAAAGTTTGAATAAAATTGAACGAAAAATGCAAACGCACGTTCGAACGAATTGTTCAGTTCAGTACAATGATACCACTGTAACAGTGGAGACTTGGCCAACGCCTTATGCTCCGATAAAATTTTGATTAGTTTTTAACTTAAGTTGTTACGTATAGCCAGTGATTGCACTGTCCATCAGTAGTTTTAATTATCGCCTTGTGCTTCAAATTGATGAAAGTAGAGTATTGAAGAACTATTAGCTGGAATTTTAGAATCTATTGGTTAATGTCAAAAATTCTTCAACTTTTTGAACATGTTCTATTGTAATTGTAAACAAATAATGCCAATTTAGGTCTCAGATACAATTAAAGCAAATTGTTGCCATCCAGACCTTGATAGATTAACATTTAAAAATAAAAATTAGAGAGGCTATGTCTACAGTAAATAAAATTCGTACTGACAAAGTACATGACAGCTTTGTTAGCATGACATCAGAATGTAAACAAAGGGCCATGGATGACTAAATCGGAACTACCTCATAACTCAGTAAAAAATGCATGAAACCAAAAATTTTATTTGCATTTGATATGAGGCTAATATAATATTAAAATAAGTCAAAAAATTTTTTTCGATATTTTAGTCAATTTTCCACATTTTAACAGTCCACTGTTGCCTTAATACAATGATTTTTTAATACATTTATTGTACTTGAATAGAGTTATTTTTCAAGTCGGATGGCCTAAATTCATGAAACGTCAAAGTTACATAACTTGAATGTCATGTTTTTATCCAATCAATTCATACGCTTTGCTGTTGTCAACTTTTGCTCTTTTTACAGAAACTTTCTTTTAAAAAGTAAATATTTGTCAACAATAGTAACGCACATAGTAAACAAAATAGTTTTAATTTAAAAGTATAATATATATATAATGTATTTTTTTAATTTCGAATCTTAGATAGTACTTGAATTTCTCTTTACCTAATTATTACATTTGAAAATGTATTTAAATTTTATACGCAGAACAACAAGTACAAGTATAATGACAGTATTTAATTCAATGAAGATCACGTAATTACATTTATCACGTGATCATCACAAATTTATACCATTTTTTAGAATTGATAAGGAATTTGTCATTTTTTTTATTCTTAAATAAAAGAAGTTATAGTTCTTAACCTTTTAACAGACGATTTTTTTCTCTTAAATTATTGGAATAAAATCGTGGTATCTTTATTCGCTATTTATAGTACTCTTCTATAACAATGTGACAATGTATAGAAAAGAGCGTGATATTTATGTTTCCAGCTGTTAGAGAATTAATATCAGAAGCTGTTGTTTTTAAAATTAATATACAAGTTTGGTTGGTTAAAGATGCTTCGAGTATGGAGTATTATTCGCCTTATTATTTCAAGACTAAGTTTATTAACAATGTTTTTGGAGTAAATACATTATTGATTTTAGGGTCAGTTTGGATTCAGTCCAGAACACGCCAATATAATGATCTCTAAGAAGAATTGCATTCCCAGTCCTTCTTTTAGGTAAAGACTGGTCTTCATCTATCTGATGATGGGAGCAAATAGCCCAATTTATCCCATTATTGCGAAACGATAGAAAGAAATAAGAATAGATAGTTTGTTTTCAAGGAACACATGAGAGTTAAAAGTACCAACATCTCTTACTTTTATTAAAACTTAATAAAATTCCGTAGAGATATTAGAAAATTCTTAGAAAATTTATTTTACAAAAATATTTAACCAGTTAACTGTGATTTACGAGTATACTTGTCATGAAGAAGATGCAGGATTTTGTGTCCTCACGTGTATAGTCGGCATGCGTAAAAAGTAGTGACTATATATATAGTTGGTTATTTAAATTGTAATTTTTGAGAAAAACAAAGCATATTCTCAAATTTCAAGATATTTAGAATATTTTGAGGCTAGACCAGAGTAAAAAAATAAATTAAAAATATGAGAGATTTAAGATGAAAACTCATGCGTCCCCGTATGCACCGGCTGAAACAGTGTATAAGTTTGCATAACGAATTTATTTATGGGCGATGATAATGTTTTTTAGATGTTAGCCTAAAAGGGCAAATTTGGAAAATTGATTTATAATAGCGTTCCTTTAGGTATGGTCAGCCATGGGAAAAATGATATACACTTCGAGAAGGGCTGAGCCCATTCATTGCTGTTGGCCCAAAGTTACCTAGCTATCGAGTGGTGTAAATGCCAATTGTTGGATGTTACAACCATGGGCTGACATTAGAGTAATGGACCAATGCCGTAGTGCCTGAAGAATAGTTATTTTATTGGGGTTGGAAAGGCAAGGATGTTTTCTGGTAAGATAACTGTGATCACAACCCTACAGCAACTTCTCCAGAACTTTCTTAGTGTCAAGACAGATAAAAAATATTTTGTCAGTAAAGAAGATAGTAAATCAGTGTGTGTTTAGGTCTCTTAAACCGGGAATTTTACGGTAACTTAAATTAATACGTCCATAAAAACTTCAATATGTATGTAATAAAGGGTGTTTTCTTAGAGGTATAGAACTTCAAATTGCAATAAAACAACGATGTATTATTCGATTGACATGAATTTTTTTTTATTCGAAAGATAATCTTATGGCATTACATTTTAAATAGGATTTCTGGCATAGGACTGCCACGGCTGGCTCGGATGTAGTCCAATCTGGACGTCCAATTTTCGATGACCTTTTCCAACATTTGTGGCTGTATATCGGTAATAACACGGCGAATTTTGTCACCCAAATGGTCAAGGTTTGTGGCTTATCCGCATAGACCAATGACTTTACATAGCCCCACAGAAAGTACTCTAGCGGTGTTAAATCACAAGATCTTGGAGGCCAATTCACAGGTCCAAAACGTGAAATTAGGCGGTCACCAAACGTGTCTTTCAATAAATCGATTGTGGCACGAGCTGTGTGACATGTTGCGCCGTCTTGTTGGAACCACAGCTCCCAGACATCATGATTGTTCAATTCAGGAATGGAAAAGTTAGTAATCATGGCTCTATACCGATCACCATTGACTGTAACGTTGTGGCCTTCATCGTGTTTGAAGAAGGATTCCACCAGCCCATAAAGCGCACCAAACAGTCAGTTTTTCTGGATGTAACGGTGTTTCGACATACACTTGTGGATTAGCTTCACTCCAAATGCGGCAGTTTTGTTTGTTGACGTAGCCATTCAACCAGAAGTGCGCTTCATCGCTAAACAAAATTCGCTTATGAAAATCGGGAACAACGGCAATCTCGTTTTGGGCACATTCGACGAATCTACGGCTTGCTTGATGATCGTTTTGATGAATTGCCAAACCAAACTGAGAATAAATCACTTGACAGCTGTTAAATCGGTCGCCATCTTGGAAAGTAATGCCAACTTAAACTTCTATACCTGGAAAAAAACACTCTTTATATGTTTATGTTAACCAAATAAATAAGTATTAGTAATAAAAAATTGCCAATTTTATAAAATAAACCCATTTTTTTATCCAATATCTTAACAGTGACACTTATCTGTGATTGACGTGTATACTCGTCATCGCTCGATTTCAGCGACACACATAGTTGCGAGCTTTCAAACGGGGTTGCCACTGTTATCTTTTTAAAATTGAGTTATTAATTTTTAGCGGTTTTTCATGCATATTGTGTGGGATTTAAAATTCCAGAGTTTTTTTTTTTTTTTTTTTGGAGTGTGATATCCATTCCTATTTAAACCCAAGGGACTCGAATCTTAAAACTGAATTATTATTTGAGGAGAAAACTTTTTAAGAATTTGAAATGATTTTTTTTCTGAAAATAATATAACTATCAATTTAGTTGTGAAATTTTTAAATGAATTATATTTAAAAAACAATCAAAAAACCTATAATCGTGATTTTTTTTAAAAATTAAATAAACAATACAATTTGAAAATTTTGTAGCTTTAGATAAATTTTGAATTGAAAAGAGCATTTATAGGTAAAAAAAATCACTGTGAAAATATATTTTACTTTCAGTTGACGTAAATCAATTGTAATCAAATTAAACAGTCGTAGTAAAAAACTATGTCCCCCCCCCTTAAAAAAGATGCCTGGAAGTTCAAATAACCAAATTAAAACACATTTTTTTTTTTTTGTACTTTTCCGTTTCGCCGGCGCAAATCTCGCCAAGTAGGTTTTTTGGCGAGAACACACGAAAAACACATAAAAACATGTTAAAAATGTTAGTATTTATTTTTTTCCATCTATTTTTTATGTCATAAAAAAGACGTTGTTGACAAGAAAAGACCGCGACTTGTTTTGAAAATGTGGCAGTAAAAGGTTACCAGCGGTAATATTTCGTTTGGCGTCCGTTGTATCGTTTTTGGCGACTTTATCGCTTGCTCCGGCGAAACGGAAAAGTACTTTTTTTTGCAAATAATACACAATTCCTAAAATTCTTTCAATTAAAAATTTTTTTCGTAAATTTGCCTGTTTGTGTCTCTTGTTTGTAAAATAAACTAAACACATTCAAGGAAATATATATGAAACAAAATGGTACTTGTGAATTATGCCATCGACCAATTTCGAAAATCAAAAGACGGCGCCAAATGTCACGATGTAATGCACGTTCGAATACAGTAATAATAACGAAGACAGCATTTAGCAATATTTTTAGAATTTGTGATGTCTTTTCGTTTGGCGAAATTGGCGGGTGATATAATACGTAAGCAATAAAATTTATTTGGTAGTTCCAATTGGAATAAACTTTGTTATTCTAAATTACCATTAAGGTCATAAGGTTGGCATTTGAAGGCCTCATTACCAAATCATTCCCTTGGCAATATCTTATGTCTTGAGAGCTAATTAAAACAAATAGGCAGTACGCCTCTTTCTCCTAATTTTAACTAATCTTTAATGACATTTAGATATCTGAATACTACATGATGTAAACTATTTTGCCAATTCTTACACACTCTCTTTCTGTATGCTAATAAGACGCTAGTTCGCAACCTCCATTCCTCCGAGCCGCAAAATGGAGTCCTGACTCCATTAACGATGCGCCGTGAGTAATGGGAACCCATGCATATTCAATGGAATCATACCTCAAAGTCACCTCCAAGAAGAGTGAGAAGCAACTCAGATGTATTTAGCTTGATCCAAAATTATGAGGTTCGTACCTAATTGTTTTCGTGTTGATTCGAGTGTGATGTTAATTCCTAAGCAATCAACCTCCCGTGTCTTGCTATTATTACAAATCCACCAGGAAAAGAGGAGGCATTTATTGCAAAAACAATAAATGAATACAATTTATCACAAAGAGAATCCAAAAACAATGTTGTTAAAGTGGAAACTGGGGGATGCGTATAATCAGAGGTTGCCGAAGTGGTGGTCCGCGAGAAAATTTCACCGGTCTCCATAAAAATGTAGAATATACTTATTCATCAAGTTATGTTTTAAGATGCATTGAAACATAGTTCAATTCATAACAATACGGGAAAAGTTATTAAAACGCTACTTCATAGAATAACGTCATGTCAAATAAGTCATACTTCTGTAGCTGTATTGTTATAAGTGGATAATTGATCCGTTTGCAGCGAAAATTCAGGAAAATAATTTAAGCATGCATCTCTAAGAAACTCTCAAATTTAAATTTCATTCGTCCTAATCAAGATCTCAGTTTTGGCTTTCCATAACAAGTGAATATCCTTTTCTCAGTGAACAGGCGATGAAAATTCTGATTCAGTTCTCCACAACTTAGTTACGTGAAAAGGTCTTATTATCTGTTACGGCCATCAAAACAGGTACAGATCTCAGCTCCAAATAAATACACTTCTCTGTCTTGCAGTAACAACATTGGATCCAAACATCCATCACACTAGGAATGTATAATACTATGTAAGTAGGAATAAAAAATTAAGTTTGATATACTTAAACCATTTTTTAATTGTTTTGTTTTTACAGTTTTTGTTTATTGTATTATGGTTTATTAATAAAGCTTTCATAATTTGGTTTCAATTAATAGTTTTATTTTATTGAATAAGTACATTTTGTGTGTTCTTAGATCACAATTTTTTTATAAATGTATTTAACACTTAAAAAATATTATTAGTGGTCCGCGGGATTTAAATTATGAATTTACTGGTCCGCGAGATTTAAATTATAAATTTGCTGGTCCGCGAGGTCAAAAAGTTTGGCGACCGCTGCGTATAATAGTTCTTTAGTTAAATCTCAAACCAACACGTTGTAATGTTCGATGGCTATTCGTGAAACGTTTATAAGTATGTAACGCTTTCACTGAAATCAAACATGTTACTGGGATATTTTTACCTAGTTGGAGTTGTTAAATGGAGGAGGGAGCAATTTGTTATTTTAATTGCACATCTTATTTGCTTCAACACATACAGCGACAAAGCAACAAAAACACACACGGATTTAGACAATGGACAAAAGCGTTCTTTCCATTCCGAAAATCTCTGGTTTTATATCTTATCCAACCGGAAATTTTAGAATCATATGATTTCCGTTAGTTATTGCACTGATTGGTTAGAAGGGGTGGCTGACGTAATGTTGCATCTTCCTATTTTGAAATGAGCCAGCGTGGCAATGCTTGAGGAGTTAAAGTTGTGATTAAAATGGTATTTCCTGTTTAGGTGGATAAACTAAAAGAATTAATTATTATGCCATGTCTTGGAGGGTTCAATACCCCACGATAATTTAAAGAAAATCCTTCGCAGGAAAATTTAAATGGAGAAATACTACATATACACACTCATTACGAGTTTACCAATAAGGTATAATTTCAATTTTTGATTTTTTTTTCATAAGAAAAGTCATGGTTGTATTCACTTCGGAATGTATTTTGAGGAAGAAGATATTCGAGTATTATAATCGGTATTAAAATACGCATATCAAATAAGCAAAATAGCTCTTTTAGATTTTGAAATAATATATATTATATAATAACTCTATTTTCTCACTTAAACACGCATAAAGTTAAATGAATTACGCATAAAAAAAGAAATATGGAGCACATTTTTCGAAGAAAAAATTGGAATGATTCGAAATTATATATAAAATATCGGAAGCAAAATATAATATTAATGAATCACAATTTTTCAATTTAAAAAATATGTTGAGGTTATATTCTATTATTTAACATCGGGGGAAAAGGAAAAGCTTCAAAATACTCTTATTTTTTCCCCCTGCTTTTTTACTGAATGAACATTTTGACCGTAATTAAATAAATAATTGGATCAGATTTGAGCATCTCAACTCTGAGTCATAGTAATACATACGTAAAATCCTATTTTAGCTCACACCTTTGACAAAGAAAGGTAAGTCGTGTCAAACGACACCGAGGCCTCATTTTTCTCTTTTGGACTTCTATCCAATATGAGGATAATAATTTGCCTAGTTGGCGAGAAATAAAGGTGTAAGTTAAAATAGGATCCAATCTCACACATTCTTCAAAATAAATAAATAATAAAAATTTTTAAAAATTTTAAGCATAATTTTGGTTTTTCAAAACTTGGTGGTTCTTTCCGTTTCGCCGAGCGGTGCTGGCGATAAAGTCACCAAATTGATACAATGGATACTAAACAGAATATTCCTACCGGTAACTTTTTACCACCGCATTTTCAAAACAAGCTGTGGTCTTTTCTTATCAGTAACATATTTTTCATAATACTTCAAAAATAGATGTAAAACCGATAAGATCTAACAAATGTATTGACATTTTTTTATGTGTAATTGTGTGTTGGGGTCAATATAGCCTGCTTGGCGAGATTTGCGCCAGAGAATCGAAAAAGTTCCAATTTGGTCAAAAAAAAAATGTATTTTTGTTTTTATTCCAGAAGAAAAATAAAAATTTAAAAGATGTGTGAAAATTATTTTTTTAAAAACTTAATTAAATTTAAATTTTTACTCCATCATTCTGTTACTAGTTTTTCTTGAATCTATGAACAACTGGCAATAACATTATGTAAATCTGTCTAATGTGGTCGAATAAAATTATTCCATACTCCAGGGACACATGTAAAATGATAAGTTCCAATTTGTCGCTCTTACTCAGCTATAATTAACTCCTAGAGGCCAGATGTGGCATTAAATTAATGAGAGCACAGAAAATACCTGTTAAGTTTTTTTCGCACAGAGACACCATTGCGTAAATAGTCTCTTCCAAACGAGTCAAAACAGAGCCAACCTTGAACAAAAAACGATCGAAAAAGTGAAAATGTGGCTCAGTCAGATAGTGATTTTGCTACTCTGATAAAGGAGTCCGGATTTTTCGTTTAAGGGAAGTTGATAGCTACATCACAATCAAGGCTGCCTATGAATAGATTTGTTTCGAATGGGATTAGATTCTTCTGCTTCTTAGTTTTCACATCTCGTCATTGATTTCGTCAATGATTGATCTCCGATTACTCGATGAGTGTCGGGGTACTTCCGTTCTGTCATCAAGAGGTTTGAGTTGACCGCAACTAAAGGCCTTTTCTGTGTTTTCTGGTACACAAACAAATACACACTCGTTTCGAGTACCAATTAAAAGTCCCTTTTGGGATTGCATTTGGTTGCATGTGTGTGTGCAAGCAAATAAAGTGTTTCTTATTAACAACCTTGATGGTTTTCTAAGGATTAAAAAAAATCAATTTTGTGGTGTAAAGCAGATAAGAGGCAGTTCTTAAAATGCTCCTTATTTTGGTGCAGTAATTGAGAATGAATTGTGGAGACAACTACATAATTTTGAATTATATAAGCTATTTAAGAAAGCATAAAATCCATCAGAATGGATTGTTTGAGGTTTACGGGTCACATCTACCGTATGGACCCCTCATCTTTGATGCTTCGAAATTTCAATTACAAACACCTATTAGAACTAGAACTAGGAGTAGGCCTAAATTGATATGGGCTGATTGTGTGGAGGATGATTTCAAAGTTTTAAGAGTATCTAATTAGAGAACTGTTGCTAAGCGGAGATCGGAATGAAAGAGGGTTCTTAAGGCCTTGGGCCACCCAGAGCTATTACTTCAATAGAAGAAGATGAAAATGGATATACAAGAGGTTCTCTCTTAACCAACTACTATAGGACAGATCTAAGACCTAGTTAGTTGCAATTTGGGTAAATGAATACTATTAAATGCGTTGTACAAACTCCGGGCTGGGCGATGTCGACTCAGTTTTTATCCTTTTATGGGGCTGATAAATGAGTATCAAGCTTGCTTGAGAGTCAAATACTGGGGGTTTCGTATCAGACTGATCACCTGACCGGAACATCTGCTCATGCTCCTCAGTGCCCAAGGTCATGAAAACTGAGAAGGGCACAAAAGGCCTAGGTCCTCTGTGGGCTGTTGCACTACGGAGTTAAGTATTGGAGGTTTTTAGTGAATCTTTGTGTCAAGCAGAACTAAATAATATTGGAACCGTTCACTAAACAAAGCAGAAATCGACGGACCTCTTAATTTTGAATTAAGGTCAAGCAACGAAGATGACTCGAGCTGGCCTTCCCTTCTCCAAACTATGACACCACACCAACAAGAGAACTTAGATCCACGACAAATTTTTAACGTACATCAGCCTTTCTACATGACGGGTCCTCAATGACACTCACGACACGCCGGTCGCGAACTCGTGACCATGACCACTACCACCGCCGCAAAACGTCACTGGGAGTGACCTTATTAATTTCGACCCAATATCACATGACAATAGGAATAAAAAGTCCACACAGCTATATTACAGCCTGAATGACTTAATAAGCTAATACAAGCAATAAAATCAAATAAATTAAGGAACTAATAATTAAAAAAGTACGATTTTTATGTGTTGTTGTGACTAATGCCACCTGCCAGACGAAGTCAGGTCGAGGCTCGCAAAATTCATCGCGGCTAAGGGCTAGAATTTTTACACCTGTCGTTAGCCTTAGCTTTGAGCACCATGCAGGTGACAGTACGATTTTGCTCAGTTCCACTCAAATTTAGAGGGAGAGAACACTGTGGGTGGCCAGGGGCCTCCCACCTCTTTTCCTCTTCCACCAACCACACAAAAGGACTTGCGGCTCGACGGCTATTTAAAGTACCCCCCATGTCACAAAGGTACTGTACATTTACAAACATCCATGTCTTCCTCAGGATTCGAGCCCTGTCCCTACGGCACCGTAGTCAGCGTCGCAAACCACTCTACTGGTTGGGCGACAAAGTGCACAAGATTTTTATGTGATATTAGTCATTACAAATAAATTTAAATTGAGCTCCCATATGATATACTCCTTTCTGACAACTCCCTTGTTGACGCTATACCTTCAACCCTGATACTTTTACATAAAATTGACAACTAACCCTGAATTTGAAATGTTCATTACACATACGCAAATACAAACAAATAATTTCAAGTATTATAATTTTTTTTTCACCGTATGGGTTGAAAGTTACAGTGTAATTAAATGTACATTTAACGACATAGTCGTCCTCGCATTTCCCACCCGTATATCCAGGTACCTGTAGCGAGGGGAGGTAGTAGGACCGGCATCTTCACGCACATGGTCCTGGCCTTGGTCTGCTCACACTATTTCCTGCACCTGGCGAGAGACCTTCTTCTCTTGGCGAGCAAAAAAAAAGAAGAGAGAATTTACTACTCACGAAAATTAGAAATTTCATCCGAAAACTTCAGGGACAAAGGGAATGTCATGGCCAAACACACGGGGTAGAGAAACTGTTACACGAATTTCTATCGTAGACTTTAATGTCTTAGCTAATTAGTGTTTGTTGGGGTTTTAGAGTGATTTGATGGCTGAGTTAATTCGGTTGGTGTAGTCATAGAAGGAGGTTTGGTGGAGGAGGTGGTAGAGAATATAGAGTTTTTTTAAGCTTTTGTGGAATTGGGTTGAATTTCTTGTGGTAGAAAATGATGTTTAGATGGGAGGTAATGTGTTGACATTAAGTGATGAAACGGTATTTTCAGAATTAGAATATTCATCACAATTAAAAATAAACAGTTGGATAGTTTATATTATTTAATGCGTTTAAGTTCTTTAGGATGCGGTATCATCTACAAAACAATTAAAAATTATATTTATATGAAAATGTTTAGATGTACCTCATTTAAATACACACGAAAATTTTAAAAGAAAACACTATTTTTAAACAAACAACTATTTTAAATTTAAAATGTGTTTTTAAAAAAAAATTCCTATGTATATATACATACAGAGGCGCACACAAGGGGGGTCCTGGGGGGTCCGGAGCCCCCCCAAAGCCCTTGATTTTTTCCCAATTGATTATAATTCTTATATAGTACGTAAAATTTAATTATTTGTTATTAATGATTAATTTTATTAAAAAATGCTAATTATTTATTCAATAATTGGTTTTTTACTGTGTTTTGTTCCCGAAAATCGACAAAATCAAAAGGGGCATGATACAAGAATGGTGAACTTTCGACCCCGGCCCCCCCTCCCCCTTGAAAAATTCCTGTGTGTGCTACTGTATATATATATATATATACATATATAAATTTTTACTACTACAAATTTTAATATTTTTGGAAATTTTTTCCCCAATATTCTTAGAAGTGTCTGGGATAGGTATTACGAAGGATGCTTTTATTTTTACAATTTTTTTTCGTGTCGGATACTATAAAAAACAATAAGAAAACAATTGTACCTAACTTTGATGAATTTTTTAAAAAAGAAATAGCTATTGTCATAAATCCTTATTTCCTGCACAGAATTACCAAAACATTATACAAAGAAACCAAAAAAATTTATATGAAACTGCGTTACTACGTGCTACGTTAATTTTCACTCACTCACTCAAAACGTTTTTTAAGGTTTCAAAGGTCAGTAAAATAAATGAGAGCTGTATGCAGATGTCAGGTACGGTTTTTGCTTCGACATACTGTTAAAAAAAGTTAAATAAACTAGTTAAATAATGTAGTTAGAGCTACGAAATTTTGTACACAAATTTAGAAAGTCGAACACAATTAAAACGAGGTAAAAAAAATCAATATTTCGAGCATTTTAGAGCAGGGGTGGGCAGATTTTTCCAGGGTACGGGCTACTCCTAATTTTTTCAAGGTGTTGCGGTCCCGTCAGGGGCGTAACGGAGAATATTAGGGCTCCCTACTAAGTCAGGTTTTGGGTCTTAAGCCCTAATATGTACTTGGTGTCCATAAGTTTTGGTCCCCCTAGAACTCCAGGCCCCCGCAACGTGGAAGTTAAGGGGTTGTACGTTACGCCACTGGATGGACCCAGTGGCGTAGGTGTAGTGAGCTAACAGAAAGTCTACAATACAGTCGGACCTCCATTTTACGAACCTCTATATTGCGAATTTCTCTATTAGTGAAATTTTTCCTGGAACTAAGAAAATTTTGTGATTTTCTTCGTAAAATAACTTCCAAATATCGAAGTACATTTTCTACTTAACGAACTTTTTCTCTTGTGATTCGAATTTTTTTCCTCCGTATTTTTAAAATATTTCAAGACCCCCTGCGTGTGATGAAATGATTTTTAAGACGTAAGACAAAAAACGGTCACCCCAAAATGCCTTTGTGGTCCACTAGGCGACCGCGATCGACTTAATGCCCACCCCGGTTTTAGAGTAATGTCCCTTAAAAAATAAGCCAAGTTTATTTATTGAAAATTGATAAAAATGGTATTCGGCTATTGTGTATTAATTTTAGAATGGTAGATAAATTGGTAATCTATATTTTACTGGATTATATAAGTAATTATTAGTACTGGATTATTGAAGAAATTCATCAAAAATCAATCTGTTCATTAGGATAAACTTATCTACTCGTTTATGTGTTTGTTCTCTTAATGCTTCAAATTGTTTTTGTATAATGTCAAAGAGCTGGAATTAAATTTAGGAGCAAAAAAAAATGATTCCATATTAATACAAACTCATGTAGAAATGATATATATTCCCGTAAGTGTCTTTTAAACTTTAAAAAAATAAATAGGCAGTTTTTTTGTTTTAATACATTACGTGAAATATCTTTTTAGCATCAAAATACCGTAGATGGAATATAGAAAATATTTTTTACAAGATGAAAAATTAAACTTTAATATCTTAATTACAGATTTTTTTTTGTAAAAATTTGTCCGAGTTTAAATTTTTATATAAGAAAATACACCCTTGAAAAAAAAACAAAGTAAAAAAAAATACTGTTAAAAATACTCCAAATAAACGCTACTTCTAAGCTGTTATCGATAACACAAGTGAAAATTATGAAACAGCTTTTCAAATGCTAAATGAATTGCGATAAATTGCAGACGGCGAATAAACTGAGAAATATTTTATACTGAAAAGCTATTCCTTTTTGGTCCTTTTTTAAAATATATTCTAATTAAACTATAAATGGAAAGGTTTTTAAAATGGATAAACTGTATTTCTTATCAATTATTCGTATTATTTGATTTGTATATGGGGAGAAAAAAATTAACTTTTTAAAATCGTGTGTTTTAAACATTTGTTGATTCTTTTAAAATATGTCATTGTTAAATAAGCGTGTTTCTTATGTTAGTAAATAAAGATTTTATTCTTGAATTTAAGTATTTAAGTTACTAGTTTTTTCTTTGGAATGTTTTTAATTGATCAAAGAAGAGAAAGAGATACTGTACACAATTTTCAGAAGCGCGCCATATTTTTACTGTGAAATCGAACCAAATTTGTTTTTATTCTTGTAAATATAATATCTTCCACATATCATTCGCTTTTAACGCCAAAAATTGTTTAATATTTGTATTATTTATTTCACATTTAGCTCTTATACTAATTATGAACAGTTTTTTTATTTAAAAAATTGACTTTCTATAAAATTTCGTTTTTAAACTTGCTTTTTATATTCGAGTTCAACCTTATTGGTCCCCCCCCCCTTATTTCAACTGGAAAAGAGGTGTATTACTTGAGATATTATGAAAATAGTTTGAAAAAAAATTTCATCTAAATTATGAATTTTTTTTAAATTTCGGAGGTTTTTCAATAGTTGAAACGTGGTCAAGTATTGGGATTATACGCATTTGAGATTTAAATTTTTGATTACATTCGGTACATTCTCACTTTAAGGGGGGGGGGAGACTGAAAGTAGTGAAACAATAAAAACAAAATTCTGACCAATAATTATTGCATTGTGTGTGTGTGTGAATCAAAGAAACTTATAAGTTACACTAAAAACCCAATATATATATTGTTAGACATTTAAAAAAGTCGGATCCAAATTTTTATGATCTCCTTGTGTTGTTTTCCAATCCCGTTCCATGATCTCAATGAAAGTAAGCACACCGATTCGAACCCGATCTTTTTTGAGTTTCGTGATTTGTGGTTGGCAGCAACTGCCATGCAAATCGAGCTAGTATTTAAACTCGCTCATGTTAGTTTTGAAAAGGAAGGAGAAACGGAAATATAAGAAGTATGTGAGTGGTTTAACTCTTAGAGGGGAGAGAACAACTGGTTGGCAATGCAACTGCAGGTTGCATCACCATTTTAGATTAGAAATTAATTTTACAATATTAGAAGACGGTTCGAATCGGATGTCTCTGGTAATGTTACTTTTGAACTTATTGTTTTTTTTATCGCTCAGTAACGAGCGCAGTGACTTTATGATTGATTATTAAAGGCCAATTTTAAGAAACTGTTTTTCGTCTTCATGCCTCCTCGACACATAAATTTCACTGCTAGCTTTGCAAAATTTAAATTAGCTTACCAATAAGTGTAACAAATTTGGTTATGGGCCCAGTCCATGTACTGTGTCGAGGCAGGCTAAGCAGTTGAACCAGGCCATGAACTTTGTCTATTTAAATACTGTTCCAGTCTAGAACTATTTTTATGAACTCTGTTGCTAGTACGCTAAATCGAGTAACAGATATGGAATTTAACAACCAGATATCAGTGTTGACTCCAAATAACTGGAACACGTGGAAGCATGATATGCAAAGTACTCTTAATGCATTATGGTTGCTGGCAGTTTATAATACAGACCAAGCCAGAGCAACCTGATGAAGAGCAACATACAAGGAAAAATTAGATCTACAACTTCGTAAGGATAGATGTTATACGTTGATCTATACTAACATCAGTTCAGATTTGAAAAATCTGATAACGGAAACAACTGACGGAGTAACGGCATGGAAGATATTAAAGATCACTTCGAACCAGTCACAAGAGCAAGAGTAATTCAACTATTAGATTAATTTTTTGGAACAAAATACCAACCAGGGGAAGATGTTGGAATCTTCATATCTCGTGTAAAGACAGCGGCAACCAGACTACAGGAAGCGGGTCATAAATTGGACGACCTGTACATAGGCTTTCAATTAATAAGGTGGCTTCCTCAGGAATTCAGTCTACCGTGCAACAAATCTACAGATGGAAAGAAGAGGACTTCAGAGTTGTCAAAATTGAAGCAGAGCTGATATTAGAAGCCAATCGTCTTCAGTTGATGAAACAAGATTTGGAGAAAGCGGAGAATGCTTACTTGAGCAGTTTCACTTCGAATAAGTCGAAGACGTTACCTGGTGCTACGGCTGCAGCTCATGGAGATCCAAATGGCAAGAATGATTACCAAAAGAAAAGTGGTAAGGTATTTAACTGTAAAACTATTAAAAATGTTAAACAATCTATTAAGACTATAGGTCCGTGTTATGTATGTAATAAGTACGGGCATCTTAAAGTAAACTGTAAAGAGAAAAAGTCTCTACAAAAATCTCCTTCAACAGTAAATGAAACTTTTAACACAGAGTTTGATAAAGGTGTTTGGGTAATAGATACTGCTGCCACGAGTCATTTTTGTAATGACAAGAGTTTATTTTTAGATCTTAAACCGATAATTAACATGAAAATGTCGTTAGCAACGGAGGATAAAAGTTATCCCGTAGAAGGAATCGGTACACTTAGATTTAGGGTAAAATATAAGGGGAGTTTTCATGAAATAACTTTGACTGATGTATTATTTAATCCTAAGTTGAGGAGAAATTTGTTATCCGGTTCCAGATTAGAAAGTAAAGGTGCGCATTTTGTGGGTACTAAAGGTAAAATTAATGTTTTTAATAAAGACTGGATAAAATTGTTCTCGGCGACACGCCATGAAAATTTGTATTTTTTAAGCCGGATCATTATATTATACCAAAGAGTAAAGAAATTAGTTTTTAGTGATGTAACCGCTAAAACAAAAACGGATCAATAGAAATATGGCATCAACGCTTTTGTCATGTTAATAACGATTACTTGGTAAAAACTAGTAAAAATGATAGTGTAAAAGGTCTCCCACGCTTAACTGATAATGGTAAGACTCGTTGTATACCGTGTAAATTAGCAAAGTCCAAGAGAGTTTCATTCAAAAAATGGGGGCCGTAAGATCAAAACGTCCATTGGAATTGTTGCATATGGACCTCTGTGGTCCAATGCCAACTGAAAGCCAAGGCGGTAATAAATATTTCTTGAGTATAATTGACGATTATTCAAGAAAGGTGACTGTATTTCCCATCCGAAATAAATCTGACGTATTTCATACGTTTATAAGATTTCAGAAACGAGCAGAACGTTTTCTAAGTAAAAGGTAATAGCAGTTAGAACTGATGGCGGACTAGAATTTTGTAATAAGGATATGGATAATTTCTTGACAGAACTGGGTATAAAGCATGAGGTAACAAATTCATATACGCCAGAAATGAATGGGGTCGCGGAGAGATTCAATTTAACCGCTCTAGATGGCATCAAAACATTGCTTAAGTCTAGTGAAGTTCCCCATAAGTTTTGGGGAGAAGCATTACTTTGTTTCACTTATGCGTGGAATCGAATTTGTCACAAAGACAGTAACAAAACGCCTTTCGAAAAATATTCAGGTAGAAAACCATCGGTATTGCATCTAAAACCTTTTGGATGTTTGGCATATGCTGGTGTGCCAAAACAAATTAGAAAAAATTCGATATGCGTGCGAAAATAGGAATTATGATGGGATACGCACAACGTACTAAGGGTTATAGAATATGGTTGATAGATGAAAATAAATTAGTCGAGACTATTAATGTAAGATTCGATGAAAATAAGAGGGGAATTAATTTTAGACAAAAAGTTAATAGTAACCTTGGATATAATTTAAACCTTCCTGATTATTATGATGATGAGGATGATTCCGATAGAGCAAAGATTCATTAACGAGTCGTTTAGTTTCAAAGACAAGTACGGAAACGCCCTCAACATCTGAAAAACCAGATGTATCTTCCGATAATCATAGCTTGATCCCATGTACAGAGGTTAAGTGGATTCGAAATATAGGTAGGAAAGTAACTGGATCTAACGTATATTATAGTATAGAAGGGGAAGCAACCCGATTGAAATCTTTTAACGAAATAGAGAGATACTATAAGAGGCATAATATTAAGTATGATCCTAGTTTATTTAATTTTAGAAAAGATAATACCGAATCCCAGGGATTTTCAGATTTGTCAGAGCAACAAGAAGCTCTTATGGTTGAAGTAACTATTCCTAATTGTTACAAACAGGCGATAAGATCCAGAGACTCATCTAAATGGCATGATGCAATGGATAAAGAAATTAACGTAATGAAGGAACGTAAAGTTTCGGATTTAGTTGATCATCCGGATAATATAAAAATTTTAGAAAACCGTTGGGTTTATACCATTAAATATGATGAAAATAATAAAATTGTTAGATACAAGGCCCGCTTAGTTGCGGGAGGTAACACACAATTACGAAGTGAGTCATTTGACGAGGTATTTCAAGAATACAAATTAGAACTTTCAAAAGTTAAATCATTAAAACTAAGATGTTATTCAGACTCGGATTTTGCTACAAATAGGGATGATCGAGTGTCGATGGGAGGGTTCATAACTTTTATAGACGAAACTCCAATTTCATCACGAACTTTCAAGCAAAAATCCGTTAGTCTGTCGACCATGGAAGCTGAGTATGTTAGTTTAACAGAAGCAGCTAAGGAATTCATTTGGCTAAAGAATGTAATTGATAATAAAAGTTTAAATTTGGAATTAAGTGAAAATATAATGTTTTGTGATAATCAAGCTGCTATAAGTTTTTCAAAGTCACCAGTAGAAAATTATAGAACAAAACATATCGATGTGTTCGTTATCATTTTCTAAGGAATTTGATATACGACAAGGTTTTCCAAATTAAATATATAGGTACCAAAAATAATTTGGCGGACATTTTTACCAAACCCATGGTAAAGGAAAAATTGTTAGAATTTTGTAGAAAATTATTTCTTTTTAGAGAATAAGACTTTATTTCTTTAAGATTAAAATATTAGTTTGTTTATTACAATAAAGATTGTGAATAAAATGTATTTTTTGTGTTAAATTGTATAACATGTGATTATAGATTCAAATTTACTGATTTGTAAGAGATAATGGTGCGGGATTGGAAAAAGGGGGCCGATTGTTAGACATTTAAAAAAGTCGGATCCAAATTTTTATGATCTCCTTGTGTTGTTTTTCCAATCCCGTTCCATGATCTCAATGAAAGTAAGCACACCGATTCGAACCCGATCTTTTTGAGTTTCGTGATTTGTGGTTGGCAGCAACTGCCATGCAAATCGAGCTAGTATTTAAACTCGGCTCATGTTAGTTTTTGAAAAGGAAGGAGAAACGGAAATATAAGAAGTATGTGAGTGGTTTAACTCTTAGAGGGAGAGAACAACTGGTTGGCAATGCAACTGCAGGTTGCATCACCATTTTAGATTAGAAATTAATTTTACAATATTAGAAGACGGTTCGAATCGGATGTCTCTGGTAATGTTACTTTTTGAACTTATTGTTTTTTTTTATCGCTCCAGTAACGAGCGCAGTGAATGATTGATTATTAAAGGCCAATTTTAAGAAACTGTTTTTCGTCTTCATGCCTCCTCGACACATAAATTTCACTGCTAGCTTTGCAAAATTTAAATTAGCTTACCAATAAGTGTAACATATATTTTAGAAAAAGAATTATATAATACATTTTATAAACAAAATTAACGAAATCCTTGAACAAAAGACTTTTCTCTTCTAAAAGATAAAATCAGATAATTTCATATAAAAATCCTTCGAAGCACATCTACCGGAACTTGCTGCAAGAAGGAAATCTATTCTATGCCAAAATGTAAATGTTGTTACGGTAAGAGTTGATGAAAGAAATAATAATAAAAGGCTTTGTGAAGTTTGAATAAAAACAGAAATGCTGAACCGCGACCAATTTGTGTTCGCTTTCTAGATTTTTAAATACATTGAGTTCCTCATCGTGAAAGGATAGGGCAAACTTGCAGAATTTTGGACGTTAAAGATAAACTAAAAGTGATAACTTCGGGATTGGGTTCAATGAAGTCTCATTTAGAGTAACTATTCCTTTTATTAATTTGTTACGTTACACAAAGGCAACACATATCGTTAACAAAAATAATGAGCAAAGAATGTGGACGGTTTTTAATAGTGACCACGTTGCCATCTCACCTGGCCTCTACTGAAGATAGGCGGTCGCTAGAGGGCGCTTCTGCCCTTAAAGACAGTAGTCTCCAACCCCCGGTCCGCGGACCGTTACGGTTCCGGGGATCAAATACTACTGGTCCGCACAAGAAACATTAAACTATTTCCATTTTATTTACTGTGGTATATTTTCCTTGGGTTTGGGCTATTTTTTATGAAAATAACTTTATATTCCTCGTTAAATCACTTTATATTCATTTTTGGTGTTGCTATATTTTATTTTGAAGGCACACGTTTAAATACAATTCAAATAAAATTATCAAATCAAAACAATCTAAAATTTATACAATCAACGTCCTCCCCCTCAGCGGGCCGCGGTAAAATTTTATCCGACGTTGACCAGTCCGCGGCGATAAAAAGGTTGGGGAACACTGCTTTAAGGCAGCCAATTACAGTTATTATGATAAGAGCGTTTATAACCTAACTTTAATGCGATCGTTGATGTTTCGTTAACCAGAAATAGACGAGTCCATGTGGTAGAAAGTAAGACGAAAAGAAGAAATGACGATAAAATATACTTGAAATTTTGTGATTAAGAAAGTAATATATAAGAAAGAAAAATTGTGCTGGAAGAGATTCCGTAATTAAAAATTTTCGAAATAAATGTGTGATGTTAAATATGAAAATCTAAGATGTGAAAGTTAAAAGAGACCGCGAAAGTGAAACATCGACGGTAAAACGCGAACGATTAGGAGACTATCAAACTTGACCCTTACCTTAATAAAAGATCAAACATTTCTTCCGACTTAATCTAGTATCAAATCAATCTTAGTGAACAATTGTCACTTTAAAGTTTCCTCCTAAGAAGAATCAAATCACTATAACTCTAATACTATACCTTCAGTAACAATCTCACCTGACTGGAGTATATCTTCTCTCTTACTCTCCCTCAAGCTAGAAAACCTTAGTTAATTTAAATATCACGATTCTCTTCTTCCGAAGGGTTGGATGTGAATAACGCGAATTGATAGTCTAAAGATTTCCCAAGAGGATTAATTGGAAAAACGCGTATAGATCCGTCACAAACTATTCCGAAGCCCTTGGAATGTAATAAAATGTAAATGACAGAGTTTGCAAAGGATTTGTTTATTTCCACTGAGCAGTGAATCTTGTAACTTTTAATTCGTAGTTACGGGGTTAACTTCGAGAATTAATGAGGTATTACTAACGGAAATTTTTGAAACCCAAATTATATTGTAGCTATATATGATTTAATTAACATTAAGGCGAGAACCTCATCCCTTAGGGAGGACACTCCTTTTGTAGGTTCTGTCCTTCCCCGAAATGTGTCCTCCTTTTTGTTTCTTTTTACATATTTTAAAACTGATCTGTTAATCTCTATTTTCAGAGATGAACTAAACATGTTTCCAAAATGTCGAAGAATGGTCTGGAACAAGTATCACAGGAAATAAAAGTTTTCAATGGTATTTTTTGACTTGGTCTCAAGTAAAGTGGGCAGATATAGAAAATTACGTTGAGTTTTTATCGAAAGAAACGTCTGATATTAAAATAAATGACAATTGTCTGTTTAAAGTAGAAAGAAGACTGAATCTATTTAAATTCTAATAAATTAGAACAATTGGAAAATCAACATGCTGAGAAGTTGGTAAAAGATGGAGGAAATTACTTAAACCATTTCAAAAATGAACACATTCCATATTGTAAGTCGTCTTGTTGTTGAATTAAGCATCACTCAAATTAACCGGATTTACCGTTTTTATTATTTTTACAAATCATATCACTATATATCTACAACTCTATTTACAATTATAAATCGCATCGGGAACTACAGGCATCGTCCTCTATTTTCACGTTCGAGACCACCTTCTTCTTCTCTCCTTCCCGCTCAAAGGCCAAAACAGTTCACAGCAGCACCCTCTTTCTAGTCTATCGTGTGCTATGTGCCAAGCCGTTACAATATGAAAATGTAATTATTCTTGCTGAATTTACGTTGTGTTTGCCCTGGAACTAATGCAACAGTTGAAAGAGTTTTTTTTTCAGTTGGTAATGATTTTCGCGATTGTGATTAATCACAAAATTGCATGTTATTATTTTAGCTACAGTGCTGCTTACCGTAAAATTCAGTATGATGGATATTTTTTGCCCGCATTTTCCGATGTATTAAAAAATGATATGTTGACAAAAAAAAATATTCAATGGAAAAAAACTCGTTTAAGATAATAATTAAAAATAATGTAAGCGTAATTTGCGTATTTTTATTTGAATTAATAAAACGTTTCATATATTTAAGTTGTCATTTTTTCTTAAATTTTTCTTTCTCCTTTTTCATTGTTAAAGAAAATGGTCACCTTATTAATATGAGCTTCTTTTAAATGGAATTATTGATAACTTTACTTGGCTCAAAATTAATAAACAACCGCCTTAAAGCTTCACACCTATTTTGTCATTTCAAGGGCTCAGTTGACGCATGCGTGTTTGCATAAATAAAGGTGCCGCTTTTACGGTCAAAACATAAAACAAAATTTGCATCGAGTAATAATAAAAAGTATAATTCTCATTTCCTTTTAATATTAAAAATATAAACCATTTTGTTGTTGGATATCATAAAAGTTATACTTCCAATTCTCCATGTTTATTATAGAAGAAAATAAGGATCTGAAAGTAAAAGCAGAAAAAGAGGAAGAAAATTGCAGCAGAGAGCAAAAAAAAAAAAAAAAAAAACGATACATGCATATTCACTTTCTAAGGTGTCCTTGTTTAAAACGTTTTAATGTGTCATGTCTAAGCTTGTTAGGAACGGATGTTCCTTTTTGCAGCTGTGCCTATGTAAGAGAATTAATTTCCTGCAGAAAGAATGGAAAATTGTGTCGAGACGCTTTTCATTATCCGCCCTCAGGTAAAATTGAGAAAGTTAATTCTTTCTTTTTCTTTTTTTTTTTGTATCGATTTTGGAATATTTAACGCGTTTAGACATGCTGTGCGCTTGAATTTGAAGATCGACGTTTCCTGTTTTGTTTTTCAGGATCAACATTTTATACTTTTTCAATCAAGAATTTATATTAAAAGTCAACATTGCTTATCCGTTTCCTGAATTTTTGGAATTATATGCAGGTGAGAAAAGAAAGAAAATCGTATCATATCAACTTAACTGGGAAACTGTTTCAAAAATTATTAAAAGATAGATGGGCTTAAAAGATTTAGCGAACATTAAAAAAACAACTTAGTATTTTACAAAATTAAATTATTTCTACTTGCAAAGGAAATCTATAATTATTCACTCTGTGAAATATTTTAAATTTAGAATTAAAGATTTAATATTGTTTAGGCAACCTTTTTTGCAATATTTTGAGGATTTTCGTTGTTAGTTTATAATTAAAATTTTAAAAGTGATTATATCCCGTTAGACATATGATTAAGATGTTTTGAAAGCATATTATGTAAATTTTTCCGTTCGCCGGCGCAAACCTCGCCAAATTGGCGTTATTAGCGATAACACGCAAAGTACACCTAAAAAAATATTAGTAAATATTCGTTCTTATTGGTTTTTCATCCATTTTTGGATGTATTATACATAAAAAGACGTTACTAATTAGAGTACACTACGACTTATTTTGAAATTGTGGTTGTAAAAGGTTACCAGCCCCGGAATATTCTTTCTGGCGTCGGTTGTATCATTTTTGGCGACTTTATCTCTTGCGCCAGCGAAATGGAAAAGTACCGGATATATTTTTTACTAAAATATTAATATTTTATACCCTGTTTTTCGACTTTATAATTAGTTTTTATTTTGTTAATTAGAATCTTGCTAATGATTTGATTTCCAAACCTTTCGAATTTTAAATACAAAAATATGTGAGAGGATATATTAACTTCTTCTTTAAAAAAAACCCCGTACAGCTAGAAATGTGTTATCGGCTTCAATACGTTCTCCATTCCTAATTTCTTTATTGTCGGTAACCAACAATAAAGAAATTAAATTGGACTGCAACACTCTTGATTTATAAAAATAGTTTCTAAGTCCTAAAAAATGGCTGAAAAAATATTCGAACAGTTCTTACATATTTAAAAAATATACGAGAAATGCTCATAAAACTTAAAATATGAAAAGAGGTTGAAAATAGGCAACAATGACTTTATTTATATACATTTTTCTTAATCTGGAAATCATAACATATTTATTTACAATTAGATATGTTTACAATTTAGCAATGGTTGTGATATGTCAGTCGAATGGTAAGTGAGTGCTTAGTAACGGCGCTCTACAATGCAACATGAGGTCTATAAGCGACGGATCTTGTAATTTTGAACGCCGGTCAAGTGACGAGGATGACACATAACAGGCACCTCCCTCTCGAAACCGACTTAGAGTCTCATCATATTTAATTCGGGAGCGGACACGTGGGGAACAGAGTCAATCCAAGCTCACGAAATCGTTCATTCTGGGAAAACTGTTTATTTGTTATCAATTACCTTGACAGTATCCTCCTATATGACAATCTTCATGGGAACTAAAATGTTTTTGTCACATCTCTCTCTCTTTTGGGAGTGGCAAACATTTTTTTTTTTTTGCACTCTTAAGGTATTTGTTTTGACTAACTTCCTTGCACGACCTCTTTTGTTCCAAAATATTTTCTATGAACATGCTGCATTTTTCCTCTGTGAACAACTCAGTGGTTTTGATTGCTGTGTTGTACGACTTATTATGGTTTATGAATGTAAATGAGCAGAATATAAAAAAAGAAATGGGTATCTGTGATCTCTCTATTGAAGGAAGTGGAAATTGATCAAGCAAGGGAAGAACCTGCTGAAATAATGCATATTAATCATGATAGCGAAAGTAAATTTGAGAAGAGCGATGAACATGAAACGTTCGAGTTGAAAGGAAAGTTTTCAAATACTACCTAAAGAACTCCATCAAGAAAAATATGAAGCCACAAGTGTATCACAAGACACTCTTCGCCCTGTCAAAAAGACACCAGCAAGCTACTTGCCGATCATCAAAGGAAATGGGAAAAACTTGAACAAAACAGTTGACAGTTTTACCTGCAAAAAACATTCCTGTAATGTTAGCGAAAATTGTCTGTGATTTTTGTGTCCTTTATTATAATCACTCACATTTAAGACTTCTTGGTTCAGTTTGATTGATATTTTTACTTAAATTCTCAAAGAACAATTGAAAAGTCATTAAAAGTAGGTAAGTATACTTTCTCTTAACTTAATTATTCACTGGAATAATGATTTAATAATGATAATTATAAAAAAAGGATTGGGGTGACTCAGTCACCTCGCGTGACCATTAACGTTAGTATTGAGTGTGCGCCTACTCTCGAATTAACTTGCATCAGTTCCTCTACACGGCGAGTCTTCAGTGGCACTAGGTTTCAAATTCATAACACGTCGGCTACGAGTTCATGACCATGACCACTAAGCTTCTGTGGTCACACGCGTCAGTCAGAAGACGATGTGTGTGTTATCGAAATCCAAATCCTTCCAGAGACCTAAAAAGTTTTCATGATTTTTTTAAAAATGCTCTTAAATACTTAAAAACATGCTTTAAAATACAAATGAACATGTTATTGATAAGTCACTTAAATGTATTAATAATAATTCTTATTATTTTTAACATTATTATCATTATTATGTAAATTTATTTATCTATTAATATAAATATCCATTTAACAAGCAGATTTTTTTTAAACATGTGATAACTGACGCAAAAACTGACAACCGTTAAAGGTTAATAAAAAACTGAATTATATTTGAATCTGATATTCACACACACACACACATAGCTTTTCAACACATGTAGCTACGCCCAAAATTTACGCATAAATAAGTAATATTTGGTATGAATCTATTTAAAAAGCGACAAGTCATCAAAAACCAGTTCCTAGTCATTACAAGATTACAAAATAGTTCTCAGATATTAAAAAAATCATCAATAAAATCTACAAATTGACATAAAAACATCTAATGCTCGCTATTTTAGTTTCTTCTAGTTCTTAGAAGGAAATTAAACTTGCAAACGATAATGCAATAACTTGTTAAAACAATTCTTCCTGATATTTTAAAAAATTCGATAACATTGTTTTTATCCCGGAGACAAATTAACTTATATTTCCTCTTTCGAACTAAATGTAGTGTGCAAAACAGAAATCGATTGATACTCCTAGATGAAAAAAGCATGTTCTGTCTTCGCTGACACTTTCACAGAATTTGTGGCAACAGCGAACGTGTCTTTGCAATGATCCCGTAACGAATGGTTGTCGTGAACCAAAGGGACACTTATTTGGGGCCTTAATCACTATCATTATGTACCCAGGGTAGCTCGTCCTAACAAATGTATGGCGTTCGAATAGAATGACTCAATGTCATAGCTCTCTTAGGCACTCAATGAAGAAATTATACTACTTTAACCACTTTATTGGTTCTTATGGACGAAATGGCGTGTTCGAAGGATTCGTCAGATACTTGAGTGAATCTAGACTTTAGTTTTTTTTTGTTTTGTACTTTTAATTTTACTTTTCTGTTTTCAGAAACAACAACTTCGGAAGTATTGTATAGTTGTATAACCTTCGTGATTATTTACTTAAATTTTCTGCTTCGTTATTCCATATTAATAAGGAGATCAATTTTTTTACAATGAAAAGGAGGACAAAAAATTCAAGAAAAAATGACCACTTAAATATATGAAACGTTCTATTAATTCAAGGGAAAATACTCTAATTACGCTTACATTCTTTTTAATTATTATCTTAAAAGAGTATTTTTCCATTTAATGAATTTTTTTTGTCAACATATCATTTTTTAATGTATCAGAAAGTTCGGGCAAAAAATAACCTTCATACTGAATTTTACGGTAAGCACTGTGTAGCTAAAATATTAACATTCAATCTTGATTTCTCACTTGTTCAAAAATCATTATCGATTGAAAAAACGGATTCAACTGCTGCATTAATTCCAGGCCAGCACAACATAAATTTAACAAGAATAATTACATTTTTATATGGAATGTGTTCATTTTTGAAATGGCTTAAGTATTTTCACCCATCTTTTATTTATATCATCATGCTGATTTTCCAATTGTTCTAATTTATTAGAATTTAAATATACATTCAGTCTTCTTTCTACTTCAAACAGACCATTGTTATCGATTTTAATATCAAAACTCATCGTCATTTTCTATATCTGCCCACTTAACTTGAGAACAAGTCAAAAAATACGATTGAAAACTCTTATTTCCTGTGATATTTGTTTCAGACCATTCTTCGACATTTTGGAAACATGTTTGTTTCATCTCTGAATACAGAAATAAACAGATCAGTTTTAAAATACTGAAAAGGAGGACACTTTTCGAGGAAGGACAAGAAAGGAGGACGATTAGTCACCTTAACTAAGACTACTTTCACGTGTTTCTTGCATGAGGTTCATATACATTCGAAAAATGATGTACATGAAAATGCCGAGCCTTAATATCTATGTTATATAGTTAAAAATCTCTTGATGCATAAAGAAGGACACACACCCTTGTGCGAAACGACTGGGTATAAATAGCGTTTTTAGCCTAATGGAATCGAATTCTTGGGTATAATAAGGAATTACGGTAATCCGGCGCAAATCTCGCCAAGTTGGCGTTATTGGAGACAACACTCAATATGCACATAATATTAGTTCTCCTTGGTTTTCATCCATTTTTTATGTATTATTATGAAATAGGCACGTTAATGATAAGAAAACACCACGACCTGTTTTGGAAATGTGGTGGTAAGGGTTACCACCAGGAATTTTCCATTTGGTGTTGGTTGTGTATTATTTTTAATGATTTTATCGCCTACGCCGGCGAAACAGAAAAGTACCTGAAATACATATTTAGCAGAATTATACGGGAATTCAATAAAGAGAAATTTACAGGAACACTTTAAACCATGTTTAAGAAATAATAGCACATTTTTAAACTAAGCAATTATATAACAGCAGTCTAAAATACTTAATAATTTTATTGTTCATTTTTATACACGTCGACCGCTACAAGAATATTCATCTGACATTTCTACTATTTCATTTTAGGTCTGCAATTTGTCTTAATAAGCATTGTGAATATTATATCAGTTTGGTAAAATTTACATTGCATTTTTGAAGCGCCATTCCCCACTTTACTAAAGTCGCTAAAAGTAAAAAATGTAGAAAATTCTCGGTTTAATGCAAGTTGAAAATAAAAAAAATGATAATTACAGATTGACATTATTTTTCATAACTGTTCATTGCTTTTATTAATTATTTCTATATCTCTGAGGTGGAATAAATTCATTTATTGAAGAAGTGGAGTCTAAGATTCTCGTTGTGATCGAGTTAAGCATAAAACTTTCTGAAAAACTTATAAGTAAGACAACTACTTTTGCTTGTAACACAATCTTAATTCCCCATCCAATTAAATCTCGGATTAAGTTAACCGATAGTAATACAGAGGCGCTTTTTTACGGAACTATTACGGAGAACTCGTAGATAAAGTGTACCATTACTGCGAAAAAGTTTTATATACAGTCAGACCCCCATTAACTGAACCTCTATTTAATGAATTTCGTGATTTCACAAATCTTTCTTTTTCCCTGTGAAGTATTGGGAAAAATTGATGAATAGCACGAGACTTCAGAAATTAAATTATTGCTTTATTACGTTTTACAGCCATTAATCACAAATTACAGTTAGATACAAGTTATTCAAAGGTGTAGAGTATTTCAATTCTACAGAAAAATATTATTGGTGAATGAAAGACCAAAAACACAATATCTCAGAATTTTTTGTCTCTTCGCTCTCTTGGGGTGGGGCGGTTCCTTTTTATATCTCGTATTCCACTCTAGGAGTTCGGCGCTTCCAGGTGGAGTGCGAGATGTTTTTGTTTTCGGCTACGTCTGTGGGCGTAATGTCAGAAGAAGGATCCCAATATTTTAAGGGTGCACGTGCGGCTATGCACGGCAAAGCCGATCTATTCTATCAGCTCCGAATAATAAACCCCCAAATTAACAAATTATCTCAGCCGAAATTTTTTAAAAATTATTTTGGATTTAAAAATCTAGTTCTTTTTAAATGAAGTTTGGTTCACTCCTAAGAGAGCCCACACCCTTGGCGTGAATTACTTTGGTTGGCGATAATTGCGCCATCTTGGTAACCTTACTTTTAAACCCTGCATATGGCAACCTTAACTATTTCTCTAGCATTATCGTATTTTTGTGGGCGCGCATTTGAATTTCATTGTTGTTGGACTCGGGGCTGGCTACGTGTGTGAGGAATATACTTCAAATTTTTTACTTTGGTGAATGCGAAAGGTAAGAAATAATTGATTGGGAGTGGTGTATGAAGGAAGGATTGATTGCTTAGAGTTATGAATGTCCTAAATGTAATGATTGGCATGATGTAACATGGTCGGCAATAAAACACTTTCTTCGAAATCGTACCAGCCACGCCGAATGTATGTTCAGACCATTACCTCGCAGAATATATAAATATGGCAGCACTCACATGATCATTCGCTTAGCGATGAGGCCTTTAAGGCTTTTTTAAAAATCTGTTGTTACGCTATACCTTCCACTCGGAAAAAGATCAGCAGTAAGAAAGTAAGTGCTGTTTTTATATTTTTTGCCTTAAATGTTTAATTTCTGTATTGCTTACATATATTTTCATTACGCATCCACCTTATCCCACTATACTCCCTTGCCGCCATTGTCGGGTTCGCTTGGCGCTTTTTTTCGGTTTGTCGCCAAAGGTGTGGGCTCTCCTAGGATTTTACCATGAAGTTTGTCCGGAACAGAAAAAGACTTTTTTCCCTTGAAAAGCAGCAAATTTGGGCGGAAAAGGTACTGCCTATTATCCGACTTTACATGTTGTAACGGGTCTATCCGCGTTTCTACCAATCCTCTTGGGTAAAGTAATCTTTTTAACGGTAATTTCATTTGAAAACCACTTTCTGTAAAGAAGAGTGGGTTTATTTAATTAGAACTATTATTTAAGTGTCAATCGTAGAGTAGTCGCGTTGATGGTTGAAAGCTGATATAGAAGTAAACATAGTGTTAGCGACCGAAGGTCATATAATGTGAAAGCAAGTTGAAAGATTATCAAAGAAATTTCAGAAGTATTGAAGTGAAAGAGCGCTCAAGAACTAAGATAAGTGTTCTCTTTTATATTACATTTAAATTGATTAAGCTTGATTACTCACGTTTAGTGATCTAAGTGCATTTGTTTAAAGCTATTAAGTAAAAGGGAGTAAAGAAAAGTGTGTCAGTTGTTAAAATGGCTGATATTTATTCAGAAGCCTCTAACACCCGCGTCAAGGTGACTCGACAAGGAGATATGAGTCAAGAATGTAACCTATCGCGCGTGAGTTTTGAATAGGACAGGAAATTCCTTTCTGAAACTCCCTATCAAAACTGCTACATTTTCTAATGTCTTGCATTGTTTGGAAACTGTTTTTAAAAAACTCATGCAGTAGAATGTTCTTCTGAGCATAAAGTCGAAAAAGAGACCTTTTACGAGCCAGGAATCAAAAAGATTGTCCAACATATATAGTCAGTATTTTTAAAATTTTCAGTTAATTGGTGCGTAATAATTCGGGAATAATATTTTTAGCTGCTGAATAAACAGTGTGTATTTTCTAGCTTTAATAGTTGTGCTTTAATCTTTTTAATAGTTGCTTATTATAGAATTTCCAAAAGGTAAGTGCGAAAAGTTGATTTTTAATTGGACCTCAATAATAAGAATAACTCCGTATTAACGAATCAAATATTAGGTCCTGATGAATTCGTTAAATCGGTCTTCGACTTTATTTCTTATGTAGTCAAACTTTAGGATGTATTTTTCATTAGTAATTGCACGGCATTCATTAAAGTTCAAAAACCGATTTTCAACTTTTGTTCCTTCACTAAAACTGTAAAACTGATTTCAAACCATGTTTTGAAAAACATGGGAAAACAATCGATTTGTGTAACTGAAAATCAATAATAGAGTGTGCACACATTGAAAACTATTTAAGAAATAAGTATCTGCCTATAGAGCGGAAGATTAAAAACGAGTCGAATACGTTATGTTAATGATATATATGAAAGATACAGAAACTTTTTAAAGAGTATCTAATGTCCCTTTTAAGCCGCCAACAGAATAACTTTCGAACATCTTTGGCCTCTTTGGAACATTCATCACCGCTGTTTCATTGAAACTTCTAAAAAAATTCGACTGTTAATGTTTCATTATTTTTTATTATAAACTAATTTTTACTGTTTTATATTTACTTCAACCTACGAGCAGCTACAAAATTAAGTTTTTCTGTACTTTTAGTTTATTTCTTTATATATAATAACTGAATTCATT